>JAVMKO010000011.1:4209011-4573551 GCA_032164245.1 Sternotherus odoratus
GGCCTTGGCCAGGTGGGGCAGGGGCTTGGCCAGGTGGGGAGGGGCCTTGGCCAGATGGGATGGGGGCTTGGCCAGGTGGGATGGGGGCTTGGCCAGGTGGGGCGGGGGCTTGGCCAGGTGGGGCGGGGGCTTGGCCGGGTGGGGCGGGGCTTGGCCAGGTGGGATGGGGGCTTGGCCAGGTGGGGCGGGGGCTTGGCCGGGTGGGGCGGGGGCTTGGCCGGGTGGGATGGGGGCTTGGCCGGGTGGGGCGGGGGCTTGTCCAGGTGGGGTAGGGCCTTGTCCAGGTGGGGTGGGGCCTTGGCCAGGTGGGGCGGGGGCTTGGCCAGGTGGGGCGGGGGCTTGGCCGGGTGGGGCGGGGGCTTGGCCGGGTGGGATGGGGGCTTGGCCGGGTGGGGCGGGGGCTTGTCCAGGTGGGGTGGGGCCTTGTCCAGGTGGGGTGGGGCCTTGTCCAGGTGGGGCGGGGCCTTGGCCGGGTGGGGCGCGGGCTTGGCCGGGTGGGGCGGGGCCTTGGCCAGGTGGGGCGGGGTCTTGGCCAGGTGGGGCGGGGTCTTGGCCAGGTGGGGCGGGGGCTTGGCCAGGTGGGGCGGGGCCTTGCCTCCCAACCCGAGCCTTCAAGCACCGCCCATGGTGGGGTTCCTGTCTCCACCTCTCTGCTGCAGTCCCATTACTCCTAAAGAAATTTTAAACTGGTGATGCCTCCACCCGGCTGGGCCCCAGGACACACTCAATGGCGCACGCTCCAGGAATACACCTGTTCTAACAACAACCTGCAGCACTGGTCTAATGCAAAAATACCCAACATACATCCAATGGATTTCAATTCGATTTAACACACGTTTACCTCACATGTAAAGAAGCGGAATAACAGACTAAGGTTAAGGGCTGGTCTTCACTACCCGCCGATCGATCTTTTGGTGATCGATTTCTCGCGTCTGGTGAAGATGCGATAAATCGATCGCTCGCGGCGCCCCCGTCGACTCCGGAAGTCCAGCTTGCCGGGAGGCGCAAGCTGGAGTCGACGGGGGAGCGCGCCGCCGCCTGCCGCCGCCATGAGGACGTCGGCTGCAGATACACAAACTTCAGCTACTTGATTCACGTATCTGCAGTCGATCCCCCCCTGTAGTGAAGATCAACCCTAAATGTCCCTTCTCATTGAAATCCACAGGAGGCAGTTGAATCCAATCAATTCACAAATATAGGGGATAGTAATAAATACAATGTATAACTGGCATGTACACTGCCCCCATCTACCCCACCCCAGAGCATGCACTCCTCTGGATTTCACAGTCCTAGACCAGGGGTTCTCAACCCCCCCGCCCCCAGTGAACCCCTGTCCTAGACCCTTGCATGGGAGCATTTGGAGATCAACCGCTGGAGCCAGCACTCTGCAGGTTCTGTGTATCCGTCCAGCCAAAGCAGCAAGCTGCGCACCCCTCTGCCGGGAGCTGGCCCCACTAAATGTCAGCGGCTCTGGGTCCGGGTTCGATGGACGATCCCTTTGCCTCTCCTCAGACTCAGTCTCTTCCCTTGCCAGCATTGTCCCAGGCCAGAAGGGGGGTTCGTCACCGTTCCTTCCCACAGGCCCACCTCAGTCAGCACAGCAACAGTCTCTGCTCTGACTTCAGTGCAGCCACCAGTGGCCTTCGAGGCTCCCTGCAGAGCGAAGCCCCCGCAGGTCTCAGCAGCTGGTGGGAGCCGATGGGAAGTGGGACAATCGGGACAGGTGGGGGTGGGGGGGAGGGGGCGGTTATAGGTGCCTGTATTAGACAAAGCCCCAACTATCGGGTACAGTCCCTACGATGTCAGGAAGGACACCTGCTCACTCAGCAGCTCCTGGCAGGGACAGAGCCCCACAGCACCAGTCTGACCCCCCCACAAATTCTTCCCCCAGGGCATTCTGGGAGTTGTAGTCTTTGGGGCTAGATTGCAGCACAGGCTCTCCCCACCCGGGACACTCCCAAGTAAGGCCAGAGCCCCGCTAGCAAAGCGGGGGGGGGGGTAATTAGTTAATTCCCACTCTGATCATTAAAGCCCCGGGGCCAAGTTCTCGCGGCGCTAAATTCCCTCTCCCCAACCTTCGCTTCCCCTTCGCCCCAGCCTGCCCGGACGGGTTCTGCCCAGCGACCGGTGACGCTGCCGGGTCTGTGCGTCGCTATTGGTGAGATTTTCCGCTCTCAGCCAATCCCCGCGGCGAAGAGGTTCCCACGGTCAGGAGCGGGACTCAGGAGCCGGCGGCGACCGGGGAAGTTCCCAGGCCGGGGCCCGACGCGTGACCGGCCGAGAGCGAGTCCCTGGGCCGGGTCGTGCCGCGCGGAGGGGGGGCGGCCATGGCCCTGGCGCTGCGCCTGCTGCTGGGGGCTGTAGCCCTGCAGGGAGGCCACGCCCGTGAGTAGCGGGGGGGCACAGGGAGGGGGGCGCTGGGTATCGGGGGCAGCCGGACTGGGGGGGGCACAGGGAGGGGGGCGCTGGGTATCGGGGGCAGCCGGACTGGGGGGGCACAGGGAGGGGGGCGCTGGGTATCGGGGGCAGCCGGACTGGGGGGGGGTACAGGGAGGGGGGCGCTGGGTATCGGGGGCAGCCGGACTGGGGGGGCACAGGGAGGGGGGCGCTGGGTATCGGGGGCAGCCGGACTGGGGGGGGGGCACAGGGAGGGGGGCGCTGGGTATCGGGGGCAGCCGGACTGGGGGGGGGCACAGGGAGGGGGGCGCTGGGTATCGGGGGCAGCCGGACTGGGGGGGTACAGGGAGGGGGGCGCTGGGTATCGGGGGCAGCCGGACTGGGGGGGGGGGTACAGGGAGGGGGGCGCTGGGTATCGGGGGCAGCCGGACTGGGGGGGTACAGGGAGGGGGATGCTGGGTATCGGGGGCAGCCGGACTGGGGGGGTACAGGGAGGGGGGCGCTGGGTATCGGGGGCAGCCGGACTGGGGGGGTACAGGGAGGGGGGCGCTGGGTATCGGGGGCAGCCGGACTGGGGGGGTACAGGGAGGGGGATGCTGGGTATCGGGGGCAGCCGGACTGGGGGGGGTACAGGGAGGGGGCGCTGGGTATCGGGGGCAGCCGGACTGGGGGGGTACAGGGAGGGGGATGCTGGGTATCGGGGGCAGCCGGACTGGGGGGGGCACAGGGAGGGGGATGCTGGGTATTGGGGGCAGCCGGACTGGGGGGGCACAGGGAGGGGGATGCTGGGTATCGGGGGCAGCCGGACTGGGGGGGGCACAGGGAGGGGGGCGCTGGGTATCGGGGGCAGCCGGACTGGGGGGGGCACAGGGAGGGGGGCGCTGGGTATCGGGGGCAGCCGGACTGGGGGGGGGGACAGGGAGGGGGGCGCTGGGTATCGGGGGCAGCCGGACTGGGGGGGGCACAGGGAGGGGGGCGCTGGGTATCGGGGGCAGCCGGACTGGGGGGGGGGGTACAGGGAGGGGGGCGCTGGGTATCGGGGGCAGCCGGACTGGGGGGGCACAGGGAGGGGGGCGCTGGGTATCGGGGCAGCCGGACTGGGGGGGTACAGGGAGGGGGATGCTGGGTATCGGGGGCAGCCGGACTGGGGGGGTACAGGGAGGGGGATGCTGGGTATCGGGGGCAGCCGGACTGGGGGGGTACAGGGAGGGGGGCGCTGGGTATCGGGGGCAGCCGGACTGGGGGGGTACAGGGAGGGGGGCGCTGGGTATCGGGGGCAGCCGGACTGGGGGGGGGGTACAGGGAGGGGGGCGCTGGGTATCGGGGGCGCCGGACTGGGGGGGTACAGGGAGGGGGATGCTGGGTATCGGGGGCAGCCGGACTGGGGGGGTACAGGGAGGGGGGCGCTGGGTATCGGGGGCAGCCGGACTGGGGGGGTACAGGGAGGGGGGCGCTGGGTATCGGGGGCAGCCGGACTGGGGGGGTACAGGGAGGGGGATGCTGGGTATCGGGGGCAGCCGGACTGGGGGGGTACAGGGAGGGGGCGCTGGGTATCGGGGGCAGCCGGACTGGGGGGGTACAGGGAGGGGGATGCTGGGTATCGGGGGCAGCCGGACTGGGGGGGTACAGGGAGGGGGATGCTGGGTATTGGGGGCAGCCGGACTGGGGGGGCACAGGGAGGGGGATGCTGGGTATCGGGGGCAGCCGGACTGGGGGGGGCACAGGGAGGGGGGCGCTGGGTATCGGGGGCAGCCGGACTGGGGGGGGCACAGGGAGGGGGGCGCTGGGTATCGGGGGCAGCCGGACTGGGGGGGGGACAGGGAGGGGGGCGCTGGGTATCGGGGGCAGCCGGACTGGGGGGGGCACAGGGAGGGGGGCGCTGGGTATCGGGGGCAGCCGGACTAGGGGGGGGGTACAGGGAGGGGGGCGCTGGGTATCGGGGGCAGCCGGACTGGGGGGGCACAGGGAGGGGGGCGCTGGGTATCGGGGGCAGCCGGACTGGGGGGGCACAGGGAGGGGGGCGCTGGGTATCGGGGGCAGCCGGACTGGGGGGGTACAGGGAGGGGGGCGCTGGGTATCGGGGGCAGCCGGACTGGGGGGGTACAGGGAGGGGGGCGCTGGGTATCGGGGGCAGCCGGACTGGGGGGGTACAGGAAGGGGGGCGCTGGGTATCGGGGGCAGCCGGACTGGGGGGGTACAGGAAGGGGGGCGCTGGGTATCGGGGGCAGCCGGACTGGGGGGGGTACAGGGAGGGGGGCGCTGGGTATCGGGGCAGCCGGACTGGGGGGGTACAGGGAGGGGGATGCTGGGTATCGGGGGCAGCCGGACTGGGGGGGTACAGGGAGGGGGGTGCTGGGTATCGGGGCAGCCGGACTGGGGGGGGCACAGGGAGGGGGATGCTGGGTATCGGGGCAGCCGGACTGGGGGGGTACAGGGAGGGGATGCTGGGTATCGGGGGCAGCCGGACTAGGGGGGGCACAGGGAGGGGGATGCTGGGTATCGGGGGCAGCCGGACTGGGGGGGTACAGGGAGGGGGATGCTGGGTGTATTGGGGCAGCCGGACTGGGGGGGGCACAGGGAGGGGGATGCTGGGTATCGGGGCAGCCGGACTGGGGGGGGGGCACAGGGAGGGGGGCACTGGGTATCGGGGGCAGCCGGACTGGGGGGGGTACAGGGAGGGGGATGCTGGGTATCGGGGGCAGCCGGACTGGGGGGGTACAGGGAGGGGGGCGCTGGGTATCGGGGGCAGCCGGACTGGGGGGGGTACAGGGAGGGGGATGCTGGGTATCGGGGGCAGCCGGACTGGGGGGGGTACAGGGAGGGGGATGCTGGGTATCGGGGACAGCCGGACTGGGGGGGGGTACAGGGAGGGGGATGCTGGGTTTCGGGACCAGCCGGACTGGGGGGGTACAGGGAGGGGGATGCTGGGTATCGGGGGCAGCCGGACTGGGGGGGTACAGGGAGGGGGGCGCTGGGTATCGGGGGCAGCCGGACTGGGGGGGGTACAGGGAGGGGGGCGCTGGGTATCGGGGGCAGCCGGACTGGGGGGGTACAGGGAGGGGGGCGCTGGGTATCGGGGGCAGCCGGACTGGGGGGGGTACAGGGAGGGGGCGCTGGGTATCAGGGGCAGCCGGACTGGGGGGGGCACAGGGAGGGGGACGCTGGGTATTGGGGGCAGCCGGACTGGGGGGGGTACAGGGAAGGGGGCGCTGGGTATCGGGGGCAGCCCGACTGGGAGGGGGGTACAGGGAGAGGGGCGCTGGGTATCGGGGGCAGCCGGACTGGGGGGGCACAGGGAGGGGGATGCTGGGTATCGGGGGCAGCGCGACTGGGAGGGGGGAAGGGACTGGGAGGGACTGGAAGTCCACTGCCTGCATCCGACGAAGTGGGTATTAGCCCATGAAAGCTTATGCTTCAAAACTTTATAGTTCGTCTTTAAGGTGCCACAGGACTCTGTCACCTCTTGATCATCACTGTGAGATTCACTCCAGGGCACCTGGCATCGGTCACCGTCGGTAGACGGGATACTGGGCTGGATGGACCATTGGTCTGACCCAGTACAGCTGTTCGTATGTTGCTATAATGACTTGGGGGGCAGGTCCCGGCCCCCTTGTGCTGCGGGGAAATCCCCGGGTCCAGGCGCTGCCCAGGCGGTTTCCTTCCCGGGCCAGGCGGGGATTTCCGACCCGCTTCCTGTGTGCGGAGGGTTAGTGAGGGAGTAGATCACCCCTCCCCCCCCCATACACCGGGGGTAATGAAGGGAAACGGCCTCTTGGATCCCTGCCCTGTACTGGCTCCCACATGGTTCTTCACGCTGGGTTTCACCTGAACTCCTGAGCGCGGCTTGCCCTTGGCTCCATTCAGCTGGGCTCTGTCAGCACCAGTCCCCAGGATCTTTGCATTAATCGGGTCTCATTTTGGGTGCAAGCTCCCCTTGCAGAGTAGGGTGACCAGACAGCAAGTGTGAAAAATCAGGACAGGGGATGGGGGGTAATAGGCTCCTAAATAAGAAAAAGACCCCAAAAATCAGGACTGTCCCTATAAAATCGGGACACCTGGTCACCCTGTTGCGGCGCGTGGAACAAGGGCTGGGTTTGTGCTGTTGGGATCCCTGTGACTGCCGGATAAAGAGCTTCGGGGGGCCAGTAAGGTGGGGGAGGGGCAGGCACATCCAGCGTTCTCCCTGCAGCAGCAGCTCAGAGAGGCCAGGGGCCCAGCAGCCCTTTCCCAGTTGCGTGAGGCTGCGGGTTGGCCTTGGGGGTTTGTCTGAAGGGGTCTCAGGCGCACTGTGGCCCTCGGGTCCCTCAGTCACAGGCTTGGTTTGATGTAAACAGGGCTAGGCCCAGCGCAGTCTGTCCCTGCGGGGTTGAGTCCAGGGCCAGGAATGAAAACGGACGTGTGTGTAGGGGGGGGGGGGGGG
Organism: Sternotherus odoratus; assembly: GCA_032164245.1. NCBI lineage: Eukaryota > Metazoa > Chordata > Testudines > Kinosternidae > Sternotherus > Sternotherus odoratus. The sequence goes on from JAVMKO010000011.1 coordinate 4,215,829, forward strand.
GGAGTATGGGTTGGGTTATCCCTGCAGCAGTGAGACCGAGGCCCTCATCTCGGGGTCACTCCCAGTACTGGGGTCACTCCAGGGGTGCAGAGCTTTGGCCTGAGGCCTGCAGGAGTGTGTGCGTGGGCCGAGAAGGACGCTGATGATCAGAGAGGGTCTGGGCAAAGCTCACATTCTCACTGCCTGGTTTGGCTTTTTATAGACTGACCATACGTCCCGTTTCGAACGGGACAGTCCCGTTTTTTACATATTTTTGGACCGTCCCGTCTTTTTGACAAAAATATCAATTTTGTCCCGTTTTTGGGGCAGGTGCCAAGCTGCTTTCTAGGGGGAGGTTCTTTCTTTGCAGGACTCGCAAGAGCTCAGGTGAAGAATCTTGCTACCTAAGGACAAGTATCAGATGTCAAAATCTCCGATGAGCAAACTGCGCGCATCGGAGACTTTGACATCTGATACTTGTCCTTAGGTAGGGAGAGGAGGCAGCGGACGGAGGGAGAGAGCAGGGAGGAAGGGAGGGATGGAGAAGGGGGATGGAGAGAAGGGAGGGATGGAGAGAAGGAGGGAAGAAGGAGGAATAGTGAGAAGAGGAGGCAGCGGGCGGCGGGCTGAAGCCGATGGCGGAGCGGAGCTGTCCGGAGCCGCAGCCGGGGGCCGAGCACGCCGGCGGGGGGGCTGCCGGCCGGGTTTTATGAGCTGCCACCCACTCGGAACAAGCTCAGCCCCTCTCACTCACCACCAAACCGGAAGCCAGGGCCCAGCTGTCTCTCCATTCAGCTGCTTTTCTGTCGAGTAAGGCTGCCGCCGCCGCCTCCTCCAGCCTTAGCAGCCCGTCGCCTCTTCTCTCCAGACCCATCCCATTTGCCACAATGACCCACACGGCTCTCCTGACCTCGCCGCCTTCCTTTCCGGCCACCATTCCTTCCCCACAGGCTGCCCTGGCCATGCTGCAGGCCCAGCCGCCGTCCCTGGTCATAAAACCCGGCCGGCAGCCCCCCCGCTGGCGCGCTCGGCCCCCGGCTGCGGCTCCGGACAGCTCCGCCGCCCACCGCTGCCCGCTGCCTCCTCTTCTCACTATTCCTTCTTCTTCCCTCCCTTCTCTCCATCCCCCTTCTCCATCCCTCCCTTCCTCCCTGCTCTCTCCCTCCGTCCGCTGCCTCCTCTCGCTCCCTCCATCACTTCTCTCTCTCCCCTTCTCCATCCCTCCATCCCTTCCTTCCTCCCTTCTCTCTATCCCTCCATCCCTCTCTCTATCTCCCTTCTCCATCCCTTCCTTCCTCCCTTCTCTCTATCCCTCCATCCCTCTCTTCCTTCTCTCTATCTCCCTTCTCCATCCCTCCCTTCCTCCCTTCTCTCTCTCCCTCCGTCCACTGCCTCCTCTTCCATCTCCCTTCTCTCCATCCCTCCTTCTCACTGTCCCTTGCCTCCTCCATCCCCCCTGCTCCCTACCCCCATCTCTTCTCTCATCCATCCATCCTCTCCCTTCTCACCTTCCTGGCTTCTCTCCCTCCGTCCTCTACATCCTCTTGATCCCTCATCCCCCCTTCTCTCTCTCCCTCCATCCTCTTCATCCCCCATCCCTGTTCTGCTTATTCCTCCATCCATCCCCCCCAACCCCCCTCTGCCTCCCCCCCCCCCCCCCGCCCAGCGCTGGGGGGCCCAGGTGGGGCCATGGCGCTGGTCACCTCGCCCACCGAGCTGGAGTGCCTGTCCAAGCCGCTGTTCTGCCGCAAGGGGGCGCTGCGCCAGAAGGTGATCCACGTGGTCAAGAGCCACAAAGTCACCGTGCGCTTGTGCAAGCAGCCCACGTTCTGCAGCCACTGCACCGACCCCATCCGGTGAGACCCCCCTAGAGCCCCCCCAGCGCCCCTCAGCCCACGTTCTGCAGCCACTGCACCGACCTCATCCGGTGAGACCCCCCCAGAGCCCCCCCAGCGCCCCTCAGCCCACGTTCTGCAGCCACTGCACCGACCTCATCCGGTGAGACCCCCCCAGAGCCTCCCCAGCGCCCCTCAGCCCACGTTCTGCAGCCACTGCACCGACCTCATCCGGTGAGACCCCCTAGAGCCCCCCCAGCGCCCCTCAGCCCACGTTCTGCAGCCACTGCACCGACCTCATCCGGTGAGACCCCCCTAGAGCCCCCCCAGCGCCCCATAGCCCACGTTCTGCAGCCACTGCACTGACCTCATCCGGTGAGACCCCCTAGAGCCCCCCCAGCGCCCCTGTGACAGAGCTGTTCCTGGTGGGATCCAACTGTGAGTGTCAGATCAGGACAGATTGCTTCCAAAGGGGCAACTACAGCCCAAAGCTGGGGTTTCTTCACACTAAGGCAAACCAAACCAGCTAAACAGAAAAGACTTTGGTTTCACCGCACTGGCTAACCACAAGTCACACAAGCAATCCCCTTAAGACACTCCAGATTCCCAGTATCACCACCAGCAGCCACCTGTCCTGGGGACCAATGGTTATGAAAACCAATCCCCCAAATAAAGAAAACGGTTCTCCCCAATTCCAAGGAATCAGGCCCCAGACCCCGGTCAATCTACAAATCAGATCTTACCACAAATCACGCTGTTGCCAATCCTTTAGAATCTAAAATCTAAAGGTTTATTATAAAAGGAAAAAGGTATAGGCGAGGGTTAAGAATGGTTAAAAGAAATCAATTACATGCAGTAATGGCACATCTCTCAGTTCAGGCTTGCAGCAAAGGTAGAATAAACTGCAGGTTCAAATCAAAGTCTTTGGAAAACATCTCTGCAGAGATGGGTCAGTACCATTGTCCAGAGTTCCCAGAGTAGCAAAGTTCCGTCCAAAGCTGGAAACAAGGCAGGCTGAAGACTGGAGGTAAAAGACCAAAATGGAGAATGCTTCTTCCAGCTTTTATAGACCCTGTCTCCTGGGCCAAGACCCTCCTCCTTCTTTTGCAGAGTCTGGTTCAAAATGGAGGTTTACAGTCACAAGGTCCAATCACCGACTCTCCAGGATTCAGTTTCTGACCAGGCAGTGACATTCCTAGAGCAGCTCGGGTGTGGACAGGCCTATACAAAGTCCATTGTGTGGTGGATGTCCCTTAATGGGCCATCTGAGCCTTCACAGGAGCCAAGCTTGAATTACAGGCACCTTTAACTTTAGTTACAGAATAGATACACACATATGGAATAGATACATACATAAGACACCTGTTATGACCCCCTTCACATAATATTTCGTGCACCCATTGATCTACACGGTACCAAACTATTTCACTACCGTGACAGCCCCTCAGCCCACGTTCTGCAGCCACTGCACCGACTTCATCTGGTGAGACCCCCCTGGGACCTAGAGCCCCCCCAGACTGCCCAGAGCCCCCCTGGAGCCCCCAACCACCCCCCCAGCGCCCCTCAGCCCAGGTTCTGCAGCCCCTGCACCGATTTCATCTGGTGAGACCCCCCCCCCAACCCCATCCCGTTTTTGCCATCCCAATGTCCCGTTTTTGTCTCAAGGAAATATGGTCAGCCTAGCTTTTTAATGTGTTACATCCAGCACCATCTCCCGTCGGTGCCTGGCTGGGCTTTCTTGAAAGAAAAATCCTCTGTGGTCATTACATTGAAGGTGACCTGACAAGGGTGAAATAGGGTGTCCATTTCTGTTGCATCCTAAGGGATAGCAAAGACCCAAAAGGGTTTTTTTTCCCCTCTTGGACACATGACTTATGAGGAGAGGCTGAGAGAACTGGGATTATTTAGTCTGCAGAAGAGAAGAATGAGGGGAGATTTGATAGCTGCTTTCAACCACCTGAAAGGGGGTTCCAAAGAGGATGGATTGCAACTGTTTTCAGTGGTACCAGATGACAGAACAAGGAGCAATGGTCTCAAGTTGCAGTGGGGAAGGTTTAGGTTGGATATTAGGAAACATTATTTCTCTAGGAGGGTGGTGAAGCATTGGAATGGGTTCCCTAGGGAGGTGGTGGAATCTCCTTCCTTAAAAACCTCTAAGGCCTAGCTTGACAAAGCCCTGGCTGGAATGATTTAGTTGGGGTTGGTTCCGCTTTGAGCAGGGGGTTGGACTAAATGACCTGCTGAGGTCCCTTCCAACTCTGATATTCTATGATCTTACAAAATTGGGTGACTGGGCAACAAAATGGTAGGTGAAATTCATTTTGCCATGGATATTTTAGTAAAAGTCACGGATGGGTCACAGCTTCTGTGAGCTTTTCTTTGTTGCCTGTGACCTGTCCAGAACCTTACTAAAAATATCCATGACAAAATCCAATTCTTCATCATGACTGGTGTGGAGAAAGTGAATACCCCTTCCCGTAATACAAGGGCTGCCTATTAATTTCCTTAATCACTCAAGGAAATTAATAGGCAGCCGGTCTAAAACAAACAAAAGGAAGTATTTCTCCACACAATACACAGTCAACCAGTGGAACTCCTTGCCAGAGGATGTTGTTGAAGGTCAAGACTATAACGTGATTCAAAAAAGAACTAGCTAATTTCACGGATGATAGGTCCATCAGTGGCTATTAGCCAGGACGGGCTGGGATGTGCCCCTAGCATCTCTTTGCCAGAAGCTGGGACTGGGTGACGGGATAGATCACTCAGTGATTCCCTGTTCTGTTCATTCCCTCTGGGGCACCTGGCATTGGCCACTGTTGGCTGGATGGACCCTTGGTCTGACCCAGTCTGTCCGTTCTTATGTTCTGAATAAATTATAGTAAATTGTGTGTACAGCAGGTGTCCTGGCTCCCACCTGTAGCTCAGACACGTCCCCCTGCCCAACTTGCCTTTCCCAGCTTCAGCTCCTGCATCTCCTGTCCCCCAGTCCTCCTGCCCAACCCTCCCTCATAACTCCCCCTTCCTTTTCCCCAGACAGCACTCCAGCCCTGCCCCTCCTCCTGCGCCCCCTTTCCTTCCTCACACTTCCCTGTACCCCAATACATTCTCCCTGTATGCTCCCCTACTCCTCTAGCCCCCCTGTACCTCCTCCCCTTCCCCTCCTCACTCCCCCTCCAGCCCTGCCTCCCTTTCTCCTTCTACCCGACTATCTCTTTCTCCCCGGCCCGTGCTGTGACCCTTCCCCAGGTCCCCCTCCCATAGGAGCAGTCCTGAGGGCTGGTGCCGCCTCTCGTGTATTGCCAGGGGCTCCCTGGCAGAGTCTGGTTGGGTCTGACCCCCCCCTCTCCCAATCTTCCCCCCTCAGACCTGCACTCCAGGCGCGTGTTGGACACGGTGATGTCGGAGCCCGGCCCGGGGCTGCCCTGGTACAGCCGTGTTGCGTACATGGACGATCAGGTCAACTACGTCTACACCAGCGAGACGCAGAAGGCGAAGCCCGGCCCGGTGTGGATGGCGCAGAAGGAGGGTCTGGAGTTCTGGGACGAGATGACGTGGTGGGCACAGCGGTACCAGAAATGGTACAACGCGAGTCTGAACACCCTGAGTCAGCTCTACAACCGGACCGAGGGTGAGTGAAGAACCTGACCCGACCTAGGGACACAGAGACATGGAGTCGAGGGATGTGGTTGATGTAAAGAGGGTGAAGGGACACCAGGATGTGTGTTGGGAGTGGGGGGATTGGACGCCGGCCTCCCCAGTGCTGAGACGGGAGCTCCGCTTGCCCGCCCCTAAGCCGGCACTGGGGAGCTGCTGTTTTGTCCTCACTGCCCCCTCCGCCCCCTTCTGCCCTCCTCCCCCCATTTACCTCCCCTTGCAGTCCTGGGGCTGCCAGCTCGCCGGGGACTGTCCTGAGTCCTGCATCTTAGCCACCGAGTGTTCCCCTCTCTAGCTGTGTCTGCCCCCTCCCCACGCACATGGGGGAATTTGGGGTCTGGTCCCTCTGAGACCCCCTCAGTGCCCCCATCCTGCTCATCCCTGTGGAGTGCTGCCCAGAGGAGAAGAGGGGTGGATCGGGAGGCCTGACCTGATCCTCCCGGGATCTCTGCGTGTTCTGTGACCTGCCCCTGCACCTCTCCAGATTCTCAGTGATTCTCTCATTGTTCCTCCAGCCCTTTTCCCCTCCCTTGGTTTCTCACTTTTTGACTTTAGCTGACTGGTGTAAATAGTCCGTTGGACTCTCGTCGCAGAGTCTCGTCCGCTCCTGGACATGTCGCAGTCTCCGGGCTTCACACCCGTGTCTCCTGCGGCAGGCTCCTGCCTGTGAGTGATCGGCACTCTAGCTGTCTGGAGTGCTCGGGTGAGACTCCTACTGCGGATCGCTGTCAGCTCTGCCCCCAGTTCAGTCCGCATCTGAAGAAGGGCAGGAGGCCAGGCTGAAGTCCCTCCTGGTGGAAGCGGTGCTCAAACCGTCTTCGGAGTCGAGCCCGTTGAACTTGGCACCGGGTACCTCCGTGTTGGTACAAAGAGCTGCTGCGGAGAGAGTCCGCACGGGACTCGGCACCGTTCCCCCTGCCCAGGGCCAAGAAAGAGACAGACGCAGCAGCAGCTGTCTGAGCGGTTCCCACTCTAAGGGTGGACAGTCCTGGGGAGTGTGGGGGAGTGTGACCTATGCCTGGCCACTCCTCTGCCCCTGCTCCGCAGGCCGTACCGTCAACCCCACCCTGTTTGCAGGCTCTGTTGAGTCCAGCACCGACCAGCCACCGGAACCAGAGGAGCAGTGAGGCACCAGCAGGGTTGCGGGACCATCCATCCCGGAGGTGTTTGTGGTGGCCAGGGACTTGCTGGCAGGTTTGCTGTCACCATTGCTGGCAGTACCAGTCGGTGCTAGCAGGGCGGAGAAGCCGAAGGGAGCATGTTGCCCTGAGCTCCCGTTTGGTACCAAGCCCCTTGGTCTCTGCTTATGTTGAAGCATGCTCCCCTTGTTGGACCATCCCCATAGGCCCTGCAGCCTGGGGGTTTTCAGGCCAGAGCTTCCCAGTGCCTCTTGCCTCCCCCCAACCCTGCTCCACTCCGGGACTGTCTCTCTGGCCCCTGCCTCTCACCCTTTTTATAAGGGTTTGGGGCGTGGCCACCCAGCTGAGCCAATTCCCCCAATCAGCCTGGGCGCTTGCTCCCACCACAAGCCTTTCCTGCACTGTTTCACCCCTTTCTGGCTGGGAGCGGGCAGCCACCCCGCTACACACACCCCTCCTCCAAACCCCCACCCCAGGGGAAGGGGGGACTTCCTGGTCCGAGCCCCCCGAAGTTAGCCCTCCCGGGCCGCCCTTCCAGGCTCGTGCTCCTCCTCTCGGCAGCCTCCCCGCACCTGGACATCTCCCGGACCTGGTTCTCTTGCTCCGCGGCCTCCAGCCATGCCCTCCGGTCAGCAGGGCCCTGACCCTCCACTTCCAGGGTCTGGGTACACTTGCTGCTCTGTCCTACCACCACTGGGTCCCGGCCTCTTTCTAGGCCCCCTCGGTCTGCACTTCCTGTTCGGATATCTGCCCGGCGATGGTCCGGGTCCTGACGTCCCTTGGGGTTCCCTCCAACCCGGTCATCTTCACCACTTTTGGCCCTTCCAGGCCTCCTGGAACCGCTTTCAGCCCTGCCTCAGTTTCCCTGAGGGGGCAGTGCCTTCCTATGTGGCCCAGTTCACGGCAGCCCCAGCAGGCTCGCCGCCTCTTTGCTGTCGTAGCTCCTCCTTGGTCCCCTCGGATACCACCCTCCAACTTGGGCCTGGGCATACCAACTGCATGAGGCCCCTCTGCCCACAGGCCCAACATTTTGGCAGCCGCCTGGGTTTCCTCACCCGGCGGCCTGTCCCCAGTACTTCCCCCTGTCTCTCTCCTGGGTGAGGCGCCCGGCCTCTGCTCCAGTAGGGACAATCCCTCTTGATCTGTCCATGCCGCCCACAGGCATAACAAGCCCTGTGCTCTGCCACCGGCCTCCTGGCCCAGGCACTCGGCTTCTCACGAGCTTCTCCACCAGTCCTCAGAAAACCCTTCCTGAGGAGTTTTACCGGGGCCCACTGTTCCCTCACCCGCTGGCCCAACTGCTCCTGGAAGGCCGCCTGCACCTTCCACAACCCCGCCTGGGCCTCCCAGATTCCCTGCAGATCGTCAGCCCCCTTCTGCTGGGGTGTTGCCACCGGGGCCCAGCCAGGGACAACGCCTGGGGTCTCCCCATGGAAGGCCCCAGCGTATACAGGGTCCATTGTCCTTGCCTCAGGTTCTCAGGCAATGGTCCCAGTCCACTCAGTCCCTTCAGACCTCACTGTCCCCTTGTGTCGGGGTGGACCGCTTGTGCCCACATTCTCCACCAACTGTGTCCATGCGGCGACTCGCCCCGCGGCGCCTCCTGCTGGTCTGTCCAGGGAATCAGCTCACCAGCCTCCGGAGCGCCCTCTGCAGCCTGCAGTCCCACTTGCTTCTGCCCAGAGTCCCTCCCTGGACCCTGGTGCCCTCTTACCTTGGGGGCTGCACCCCTGCAGAACCCCCACAGTCTCAGGGTCTCCCCCCTGGGGACGCCTCACCCCCTATCCCCACCTTGCCTCAGTCTAGCAGCTGCCAGTCACCTCTTGCCCCCATTCACTGGGGCAGACTGCAGTGTAATTGTCACTCATCACCGGCAAGGAGGGTTTGGCCTGCTGCTCTGCCTCTGTAGCCCTGGGCTGCCCCCTGCAACCCCAGTACCCTTTGTGGGGCCTTCTCCTCGGCCCTGCAGCCTGGGGGTTTTCAGGCTAGAGCTTCCCAGTGCCTCTTACCTCCCCCCAGCCCTGCTCCACTCCGGGTACCCTAGGCTTACCCAGCAGCTAGGCCTGTCTGCCTCCGTGGCCAGAGGAGACTGTCTCTCTGGCCCCTGCCCCTCAGCCTTTTTATAAGGGTTTGGGGCGTGGCCACCCAGCTGAGCCAATTCCCCCAATCAGCCTGGGCGCTTGCTCCCGCCGCAAGCCTTTCCTGCACTGTTTCACCCCTTTCTGGCTGGGAGCGGACAGCCACCCCGCTCCACTAACCTTTCTGCAACTTGTTCTTTGAGACGTGTGGCACACGTCCTTTCCACGAGCCAGCGTCCTACCCCTCCGGGGGAGCTGCTGTCCAGGAGCTGAGGGTGTGAGGAGGGCCAGTCCCCTTGCACCGTGGCATGAGCGTGCTGCACTACAGGACGCTAGAGCTTGCCTCACTGAGGGGAAAATTTCCGGTGACTGTGTGTGAGGCACGCACACCTAGCGTGGAATGGACGTGTGCGACACACCTCTAGGAACAGCCGTTGCAGGCAGGTGAGTAACTGGTTTTTGTCCAAACCTGGGGCATAGTTCAGGGATACAGCTTAGTGGGCTTGACTCTCACCTGTGGCTGTGACACCAAATTGTATTTTTATCCCTCGGCCCACATTTTTCCAAAAGTGGTCCGTGATTTTGGGGTGTCTGATATTCAGAGGCCGAGTGTTCCCACTCTCTGATCGGGTCCCTTTAAAAGGTCTCGGTGGGGCACCCAAAATCACTAGTCGTTGCTGAAAATCTAGGCATTTCCCTCCATGTATCTAATGAAGAGTGGGGGCGGGGTGAAAATATTTGGTGCCCTGTGTGGGTTATTATTGTGCCCCCACATTGTGCCCTGTTTGCCAGGCTGGGGTCGGATCCGTTCCCCACGTTTCAGCCTGATCCTCACAGCATTCTCTGTTCACCACAGCCTCCCTCCCTGTCCCCTAAATTCTCCTTCCTGTCCCCCCCCCTCCCCCCCGGGGTCTCCCTCTCTGCCCTGTCACGGCCTAGGGTGGCTGCATTAATGGAGTCTGCTCTTGGGGGGGTGCGAGATGGTGGCCGTTGTTGTGAGGATTAGCCTGGCTGGGGGAAAATGGCGGCCAGTTGAGATTTTCAGAGAGTCTGCTGCTGACCCTCAGCTGTGTTCTTCAGGGTTTCACATCATCCAGACGATATTTGGCTGTGATCTCCGGGAAGACGGCGTCATTCATGCGTTTTACCAGGATTCATATGACGGACGAGACTTTCTCACCTTCGATAAGGAGACCATGACGTGGGTAGCAGCAGATATTGGGGCTCAGATCACCAAGAGGAGATGGCATGCCGAAGTAGATGACATCCAGGGATGGAAACACTACATGGAGGAGACGTGTATTTCCTGGCTAAGGAGTGCTCTGGAGCATGGGAAGGAGACTCTAGAGAGGAAAGGTGAGGCAAGGGGACAAGCCCCACCTGGGAGGTCATTACAAATTACATCTCCGTTCCCCAGCCCCAGTTCCAAAACGGAGCAGAGGGGTAGGGACCAGTTCAGCGAACCTTGCACCAGGGGTTGGTGGGGAGACAACTCCTCCCCCCCCTCCCCCCACATTAAAAGCAGTTCACTGTCCCTGCCCCCACTCCACCCCTTCCATCAGGCTCCGCCCCTTTCCCAAATCCCTGTTTCTTCTCTGCCTCCTCCACTTAGCGCGCAGTTCCCCTCTCTTCCCCCCTCCCTTCTGGAAAGCGCTAAGCACTGCCAAACAGCTGGTTGATGGGTAAGCGGAGGAGTGGGGACGCAGCGCTTTGGGAGGGAGAAGAAGCGGGGTGAAGGGAGCTTGGTGGGCTGCAGGAAATAACCCTGCAGGCTGCATGTTTGAGAACCCAGCTGTAGAGAACGTTCCACTGAACTTTGATTATGGAAGTGCCACCACTTCTATGGACACCAGCTTCATTCACCATGTAATTCTTCCTCCTTCACGGTCTCTGCCATCATATGTGAAGTGTGACCCCGGCCCCTGGGCGCCACCACTGACGGTAGCTTTGTCCTTTGTTGCCTCTTTGTCCAAACTTCTCAGACATAGAAGGGAAGCGGTTAAATGATTCAACATTCCCTATCAGGAGAACAGTTGCACTAATATCCGTTTATATACCTTGTCTATTACCATGGACACAAATTTCCCAAATTAGTTAGCATCATCACACACCCTGGTCTTTCCCTTACCAAACAGTTTGCGCTGGCTGTCCAAGGTTACTTGAAATGTGTACCCAGATTTTTGCAACATACTAGTTGCTTATTTCTCTCACCAACCTCAGTGGAATATTATCCGGTCCTTTGCCCTTTTTACAAAGGCCAGGAAGAAAAATCCACACACTGCTCTATAATGTGTATTTCAGTGCCACGGGGCTGGGAAACTGATTTTTCAACATGTGGAAATCTTTTGAAATCCATAATATTGGGTTAAATAGTTTTTGATAACAACCTACAAGCAATTAGCCAATTAATATTATCTAGCTTGAGGGGAGTTTACAACCATGCGGCATTTTTTGTTTAATGGTCCTTTCCCTCTCTAATTGGTCAGTTTATCTGGTTCATTTTTTGAGACTTGGCCAGGGCAAGATTCTTGGCTCTTTCTTATCCAGGGACTGATAGGAGATGAGCATAAACGTAGCATGTGATGAAGGACTGACCTCTGTGACACTTGTATCTGGAGCTTAATGAAGCCTTTGAAGGTCACTGTGGCTGGGAGCAGAGGTTTCTGGTTACGATACTGATGGAATCTGGTCGGGGACGTGGATTCAGGACTCACCGTTGCTGATGCTGTGAATTCTCCACAGAAACCCTCGAACATGCTGGTTCTGTCTCGTCAGAGGGATCGGTCTCATGGACTCTCCTCCTCCCCCGCTGCTGGGCTCTCAGAATTTCATGCTGCAAAGCCCCGGCAAAGTCTACCTGGATTAGAGCCTGAAAACAACTAACTTCCGTTTCTCCTTTTCCCCAGAGCGCCCAACAGCTCGAGTGAGCGACCGGTCATCTCACCACGGCCTCACCACCCTCTCCTGTAAGGTCAGCGGGTTCTACCCCCGGGACATCACTGTGACCTGGCTGAGAAATGGGGAGAGCAGACAGCAGGAGACCTACTCGGAAGGCATCCTCCCGAGTGGGGACGGGACCTACCAGACCTGGGTGACAATGGAGATTGATCCCAAGATCAAAGCCCATTATTCATGTCGCGTGGAGCATGAAAGCCTGTCACAGCCGCTCTCTGTCTCCTGGGGTATGGAGTCTGTGTGTTTGTCTGTTCTCCTAGTGGACGAGGGGGGAATCCATGAAACTCCACCCCTGACAAATTCTCATTGGGATTTCTAGGCTGAAGCAGGAGTTTCCTCAGGGTCTGTGAGGCCCTTTGGCCCTGTCCCTCTGCAGGCATATCCAGCTTCTCATTCACTGATGGCAGGGGAATCCAGAGCTTAGAGATCAGTTTGTCCCCAGAATCACACAATGGGACTGTGTTCCATTAGTCATGAAAATCAGCATGGTGAAGGGGGGTGAGGGGCTGGGAGCCAGGATTCCTGGGTTCTTTCCTTGGCTCTTGTACTGACTCATTGTGTGACCTTTCCCCCCCCTCCTCCAATATACGGATGATGCTGACATCCATCGTCCCGCACACACAGTTTATGAGGATTGATTCATGTTCTACAAGTCTTCTATTTTCAGTGCTACCTCTTTACTATGGATTGAAGTGGTGGAGGCTGGGTCTAGTGCCCAGGACTTTCCATGGTGGGGTGCAATGCCCAGTGGGTGCACTGGGAGGGGGGGAGCTGACTGACTGACCCCTGCAGTGGGATGAAAGGGGGGTTTAGTGGGGGGCAGGGGGTTTCCCCATTGATCGTTCTCTCCATTCCATTTCAGCACCAAATAAGAGTCTGATTCCCACTGTGGCTGGAGTTAGCGCTGTGGTTGTCCTGATGGGTGTTCTCATCGCAGTAGTCGTCTGGAGAAAGAAACGCCCAGGTAAAGAGCCTGGGATGGGGGGGATTCCTTGGACTTGCTGGGCCCTGCACGTACCCCTCAGGACAACAGCAGTCAGTGTCCGTACGGTGTAACTGCCCCACTGCGGGACTGAGCTCCAAGGGGAGCTGCTGGAGGGCCAGACCCAGAACCTGGCTGCGGGTTACAGTTTATATGGGGTGAGGTTTTCCGACAAGCTCAGCACCTAGTGCACCGAGGTCTTTGGAAACTGTCCCGTTGTGTCTCTCTCTCCTGCTGATTGTGAACTCCTGGGGCCTTGAGTCCATTACTGGGCACCGGGGACTGTGCTTCGGAGCTGTGGACACAGATGGGAGTCAGGTCCTGCCTTGGGAGCTGCATTCACTGAAATTTTCCCTCTCTCTGCAGGGGGGAAGGGAGACGGCTACGCTGTAGCTCAGGGTGAGTGACAAGAGACCCGTCGCCTCTTCTCAAGTGGCCATCTCGGAACAGCCATCTGCTTGTGGATTTTAGCCTAGAGCCTCTGACGGGACTTGTCTGCACTGAGAATTTTAGGGAACTCTCCAACTATTGCTCTGGTACCGTAGGACGGGAAGGGACCTCGAGAACTCCTCTATTCCAGTCCCTGCACTCGGGACAGGACTACGTTCATTCTCTAGTAGACCATCCCTGACAGGAGTTCGTCTAACCTGCTCTTCAAAGCCTCCAGTGACGGAGATTCCACAACCTCCCTGGGCAATTCATTCCAGTGCCTAGCTACCCTCACAGGAACCTTTCCCTTATGTCCAACCTAAACCTCCCTTGCTGCAATTTAAGCCCGTTGCTGCTTCTCCTATCCTCAGAGGTTGCTGGAAACAATTTTTCTTCCTCGTAACAGCCTTTTATGCATTTGAAAACTTGTCCTGTCCCCTCTGTCTTCTCTCTTCCAAACTAAACAAACCCAATTATTTCAGTCTTCTCTCATAGGTTATGTTTTTAGACTGTTTATCATTTTTGTTGCTCTTCTCTGGACTTTCTCCAATGTGTCCACGTCTCTCCTGAAATGTGGTGCCCAGAACTGGACAAAATACCCCAGTTGAGGCCTAATCAGCGCAGAGTAGAGAGGAAGGATTACGTCTCGGGTCCTGCTTTCAACACTCCTGCTTATAGGGTGCTGAAGGATGTTCGCTTTTTTTCCGACGGTGTTACACTGTTGGCTCATATTTAGCTTGTGACCCACTCTGACCCCCAGATCCCTTTCCGCAGTGCTGCTTCCTAGGCAGTCATTTCCCATTGTGTGTGTGTGCAACGGATTGTTCCTTCCTAAGGGGAGGACTTTGCATTTGTCCTTCCTGAATTTCATCTTATTTACTTCAGACCATTTCCCCAGTTTGTCCAGATCATTGGGAATTTGAATCCTGTCCTCCAAAGCACTTGCAGCTCCTTCCTGCGCAGTGTCTCCACAGACTGTCGTCTCTAGGCCAGGGGTGGGCAAACCTTTTGGCCCAAGGGCCACATTGGGATGGGCCCTGACTGTAGGGCTGGGACAGAGGGTTGGGTTGCTGGAGGAAGTGTGGGGTATGGGAGGGGGTGCAGTGTGCAGGAAGGGGCTCCGGGCAAAGGGTTCGGGCATAGGATGGGTGTGGGGTGTATGAGAGGGCTCAGGGCAGGCTCTGGCCTGACACCGCTTACCTGGAGCGGCTCTGGGGGGCCAGTGGGGCCAGCGCAGGCTCCCTACCTGCCTGCCCTGTCCTTAGCCCCGGCCCTGGCTTCAGGAAGCGGCCGGCAACACGTCCCTGCCGGCCCTGGGGAAGGGGGAGCAAAGGGTTCCGCTCCCTTGAAGCTCCTCTTGTCCACGGTTCCCTGTTACCAGCCAATGGGAAGGTTGGGCAAGATTTGTACAGGGGCCAAAATGCATCCTGAGGAGCATCAGGGAGGGGAAGGAGAGAGAAGAGAAGAGGCAAGATCTGGGGTTCAGACATGGGGGTCTGCCCTGCCAGGTAGGTGCAGAAGGGAAAATCCCCAGACAGGGGGAGGCAGAGGGGATACAACTTACCACCGATGGGGTGAGCTGCCAGCAGCATTTCCAAAATAGGGTGTGGTGGGTGGTAGGAGGATTGTGTTCCTCACTGGATGCTCCATCTCAGCACCCGGCCCCAGGTAGGGTGACCAGACAGCCAGTGTGAAAAACCAGCGCGGGAGTGATGGGTAATAGGAGCCAATAAAAGAAAAAGATCCAAAAATTGGGTCTGACCCTATAAAATTGGGTCACCCTGACCGAGGGCTGTTGTGTTAAATGCCTTGTGTGGTCCGGTGCCCACCACAGCTCTTCTCTAGCTGAAGTGGTGGACTGAGTTGTCAAAAGAGACTTGGGTCAGGAAAATAGTTTACACACACACACACACACGCACACACACACACACACGCACATACACGCACACACACACGCACACACACACACACACACACACACACACACACCCTTGTTACAGGGTTTTCGGGTTTGAGACTTCCTGGTCCGTTCCCGGAGCTGTAATGCGTCTGAAGCGAGTCTCCGAGTAGCTCACAGCTTTGTCTTCTCTGCTCTTCAGATTGTCTGAACTGGCCTCTTTCCTGAACCCCCTGGGTTGCTGTAGTTCTGCACCTTTTCATTCTTTATTTGTCAGGAGTGTCCAGTGGTTTGGGGACCCGCCTGAGGGGTGGGGCACCCTGGGGGTCCAGTCTCCTGCTCCAAGCAGGCTTTCGTTATTTACCCGGTGGAGCAGCTTCCAAAGGGAGAGGGAAGGAGCCTCCCATCGGACTAGTTCATAGTTCAGTAGTAAGCGGTGCCGCACATGCCTTCAAAGGAGGGGAGCCTGGTTCCAGTCCTTTCTCCCTCGCAGGCTGGGGGGTGATGCTGTCAAACCCAACACCAGCTCCTGCCAAGACTCTTGGGCCTCACTGAACCTTGCGATGCTAGAAACCAGCCTGGCTCGCCCGTGTGTTCGTATTGTAAAAGCAGGATTCGATTTATTTAAAATGTGTTTGGATTTTGCTGTGAGGTTTCCTGTGAGAGCAGATCTGGGAAAGGGAAAACTTGTTAACTTCTCTTCACACCAGTTTGTGCTGAAAGGCTCCTCGTCTCTGCAGGTAGGAATTGTAACCTTCAGACCTTACAGCAATAAATAATACGGGTAATACCATAAAACATTCCCTTATCAGGTTAACGGTTGCCTGATGGAAAGGGGCACATTAACTTTCTGGCTGTGTGGGAAGTTTCATTCTACAGCAGATAGTTGGTCGGACGCAGGCCTGTGTACTGTGGATGCTAGAGATCTGAATTGGGGCTTGGGGTCAAAACGTCTCAGCCTAGGGTCTTCAATCAGTGGTGACGCTCAAGCAGTGTGTTCTCAAACCTGGGGTTCATTTACTTGAGTTCCACTAACCCTGGGCTTACACTGCCACATAGACATCCCCCTTGGGAGCCCTTCGCATCTCTGCACATGGCCTTGAGCCGGGATTCTGTAGGTCTGGAGAACATTCCACAATATCTGCACAGACTGTCGAGTGCCTTTCAAAACTCAATGAAACTGATGAAAAGGGGAGCAAGCCATTCTATGCATTCCTCGGTGATGGTCCTCAGTGTGAATATTTGAATGCCTGTTCTCCAAGCTTTGCATCCACTGATTCTTTCATCCTGCGCACTATCACCTTTCAGCAAGTTTTCCCTACAGCAGAGAGTCAAGTGCCTCCTCTCCATTTGGACATTCTAGAAGAGCACGAGCGATCGCCAAGAAACCTTTACTCTGTGTTTAATAAAGTTTTTTGCCATTTAATTCAACGTTTTATTCTCAAAGTTACTGATTCAGATTTTTGACCACTTATGGTTTAATTTTTTTGGCATAAACACTGTAAAAAAGTCACCCTAAATGATCTTTGTATAGGCCCATTCATTTATCCCATTTCAATGTGAAAACACACTAGTCTCAGACATGCACCCTGAACCCAAACCCCCGCTCTCCACTGACCGCTTTTGACATTGGACACTCAAGACACTACTAACTAATTCACTGGTAGTTCTGTTGGGAAGGTATTTGGAGGGTAAGAAAAATAAATAGTTTATTAAACTAACAAGGCAGAAAATGTGTCTATAGAAATGTTGTGAATAGGTTTTTGTTTTTGTTTTTTTGCCCTGTACTTGTGTGTTAAAAATACATTGTTTAAAATTACTTCATAATGGACAATCAGCAATTCCAAAACTTCTATTTTCATATATCTATTTGTGAAAATAGTCAGTTTATCACTTGCTTTCATACAAAATACAGACAGGGCCTCACTGTACTGCATACGTCAGAAAAAAAGGAAAACAACGTTAGAAAATTAGTTTTTACATAAAAAACCCACAATTCAGATATTTGCATAGAAATCGAGTTCCCTACCAAAACAAAACAACAAAAATATATTTTAAATTATTCCATCAGTAAAATATTTCATATCAACCCAAAGAAATAGGATACAGCCTTTTTAGTCCCATTTCCATGGAAATCTATAACCTACTACTCCTACGACCACCACCCCCATAAGAATAACAAAAACGATAGGCTAACGGTATTACACATAATAGTACTGAAACAAATACACCATGCAACAAAAACACTAACCCAGGTACCTATCCTTGTAACAAAGCCCGATGCCAACTCTGTCCTCATATCCATTCAACTGACACCATCATAGGACCTAATCACATCAGCCACACCATCAGAGACTCATTCACCTGCACATCTACCAATGTGATCTATGCCATCATGTGCCAGCAATGCCCCTCTGCTATGTACATTGGCCAAACCGGACAGTCCCTACGCAAAAGAATAAATAGACTCAAATCTAACATCAGGAATCATAACATTCAAAACCCAGTAGGAGAACACTTCAATCTTCCCAGCCATTCTATTACAGACTTGAAGGTGTCAATTTTAAAACAGAAAAACTTCCAAAACAGACTCCAACAAGAAGCTGAGGAACCAGAATTAGTTTTCAAACTGGACACTATCAGCCAAGGGTTAAACAGGGACTGTGAATGGCTTTGTCATTATACTAGTTGAATTTATTTCCATAAGTTAAGTTTCCTTCAAACACTGTCAGACACAGATCCACTTGATTATCACTACAAAAGGGTGTGTTTTTTTCTAGCTGCTGATAATGGCTCATCCACATTAAACAGCCTCTTAGAACTGGTATGGTAATTTCCAACTTTTTTTGCTTTCTGTGTCTATAAATGCATCTTACTTCTGTGTGTTCCATTCTATGCATCCAATGAAGTGGGCTATAGCCCATGAAAGCTTATGCTGAAATAAACTGGTTAGTCTTTAAGGTGCCGCAAGTATTTCTAGTTTTCTTTACGGATACAGACTAACATGGCTGCTAATCTTAAACACATAATATTGTATTGCCCAGAAGGTTTTATGGTGTTAGAAGTTGGTTTCACCCAGGTTTTAACAAGTGGCAAAATGACACTCTTCTATAAATCTACACATTTATTATAATTCTTCCTTCAATTTAGGCATATGAAGTTCCAGATATATTGAATCAATAGTGCACAAATGTATTGACTGGAGTGGACAATGAAAGATTGTATTAATCATTATGTTCAGCAGTATTATGTCATTCTCAGTTAGTTGTAGTATGTGTATCATCTTGGTCCCCGAGCCACTTTGGAACCAACTGTTCCAAGTCCTTACTGGTGTTAGTGTTAAAATGGTTTGGGGCCAGAACAAGTAATTGGTTTTGATTCCTACAACATTCTCAAGGTAATGTGTTTATGTGTATACATTTAATCCTCTAGGCAGGTACTGGGGGCAGGGAGGCTGCAGACAGGGTCTTGGCTGGAATGGGTTAATGATGGTATGCTACTAATGTGTTCGCATTAGTAAAATATTGTCCTCAAGGTAATGCAAATTTGAGCTCCTTGAACCACTTTGGAACTGTGTATTACAAGTAAGGATGCCAATCCTCCAGGGTTGGCCTGGAGTCTGCAGGATATAAAGAATAATTTTTAATTAAAGAGTAATGTTGTGTGATGAAACCTCCAGGCCATAATTAGCAACCCTAATTACAGGTCCCTGTTTGTGTTAAAGTGATTCGGAGCTGGGACAGGTTAATGACCGTTTGCTACTCATTGGTTCTCTTTGCTAAAATCTAGTCCTTGAGGTAATGTACTACGTGTATAAATCTTCTCCCCTCAGCCGCTGTGCAAGTGTATGGTCTGACTCCTTTTGGGGGTTCAAAATTGTTCAGTGCTGGAATGGGTTAATGACAGTGTGCTACTAATCAGAGCTCATTAATCAAATATTGTGCTGAAGGTAACGTGCATGGGAGGCGGGTGAAGCCCCCCTTGGGGGAAGCTAGCCCCTGGCTCCACCCCTTCCACCTGCCCCTCCTATCTCCCCCCACACCTGGAGCCACAAGCCACCCGCAGGCCAGCTGCCGGCCACTTCCCCTCCCCGTGCCCCAAGCTGCACCAGGGAAAAGCATCTCTCCCCAGAGAAGCTTTTGCGGTGTCCCATGCAGGTTCCGGGACAGCTGAGGAGGTTGCCCGTGCAACTCAGCTTCCTGGCTTCATTGATAATCTCTCTGGAGTCCAGGGAGGTGACTGATGAACCCAGGAAGCTGAATAGCTCCTACTGCCTCCTCTGCGGCCCAGGAACCTGCCTGGGGCACAATAAAACACAATTTTCCCCTGCCAAATCGTGTGGCCGGGAGTCTGGTGGCAGCACTGTGCTCTGTGTGTAAGGGGACTGTTGGCTCCCTCACGAAAACACCTCAGTGGGGTGTTTGGTTGGTGAGGTCCCCACCAGAAGGAAGAGGAAGGGTGGATGGGAAGCCAGGGCTCTGAGACTGACAGTCCCCAGGGCCATGGGGAGAGGCCAGTGCTCCAGGTCAGCCTGATTGACAGGGCGGGCAGGCTCGTGACGGAGTCAGGGGGTCAGAAAGGTCCCGTCCACCCTGGGAGCTGGAATTGCCTGGGCCAGACAGAGTGGGGCCAAGCGAAGGGGCGAGCAGGGGCCTGAGCTGAGCTCGGGAGCAGAGCCGGGCCAGCCAGCGGGGCAGAGACACAGCCCAGGGGGAGCAGACCCTGTGCTGGGAGCGGAGCTGCAGCCACAGAGCCAGTGGGGCCGGAGAAGCAGCCCTGGGGGCTGGAGGCAGAGCAGCAGCATCAGTGCTGAGGCAGGGTGGAGCCGGAGCTAGAACAGTGGGGCTGGGGCTGGAGCAGGCTGGAGCTGGGTGCGGAGAGCAACCGGGGCCAGTCGAGGGGGGACCCTGGGCAAAGGGCCCAGCGCAGAAAGACCCCCCCAGCCAGGGGTCCTTGCAGGCCACACTGGGAGGGGGATCTGACCCCGATGGGGGGGCTGGAAGAAGCGTCCCACCACCCAGAGCCCAGAGGTGTGTGGCCACCGCCAGAGCCAGTGTCCCACCCGCCGCATCCCTGCAGCACAGCCGGGGCCTGGGAAAGGGTCTGGGACATGGGAGGGGTAGAAGATCAGTGACCTGCCCTGGCGTTCCAGAGACGCTGGCTGTGACGTCCCCGTGCCACCGGGGGGAGTCTGGTGGCAGCACTGTGCTCTGTGTGTAAGGGGACTGTTGGGTTTTCCTTGCACCTTTTCCCGTCTCTTCCCTTGTTCTTTTAATTTTTTTTAATTGGTTGCTGGTTAATAAAGTGCATTTGCTTTGAACTGTGTGGAATGGTCACTGGGTCAGGGCAGCATCCAGTGCAGAGAGAGCAGCCGGGAGTGGGGACACCCTAACCCCTGCCCTGAGTGACCACGACAAGATTGGGGGTCGAGCCCCCCAGGAATCCTGGGCCCAGCCTCGTCGGGGTCCCGAGGACTCTGCCAGACGGGAGGGTGGAAGGGGAGCCCTCGAGGGCCGGGAGAGCGCTGGGTAAAGGAAGAGGGAGCGAGGACTCGGATCCGTCCGCCGGCCCATTTCGCCGGGCTCGTGTATAAGTAGGAAAGGTCCCCACAATAGCGGGATCGTCCCCCCACTTCCATGTGTATAAATTAAGGCCCATGAGGCACGTCAGAACTGTGTGTTCTGGGTACCTGTTAGTGTCAAAATATCTGTGGTCTAGTGAGAGGTGGCCAGGTAGGTTTATTAACTCCTGAGGCTGCACCTGGAGGGAGACCCAGGGAGCAGGGCGTTGGTTGCAGGCAGGCTCAGCCCTGCAGAAATAGGTGGGACCTGTAAAGCCAGGAAGCTGGCACCAGCCAGGAGCTGCTGCTGGGAAAGGGCCAGTCTTCCTCCTCCCTGGAGGGAGGGTTCGAGCTGGTATGTGCAGAGCAAGTCAGAGAGCCGGGAAGGAGCAGGGAGGGGAAGGCCCAGAAGGGTTGAACTGAGAGTCCCTGGACAGGACCCTGGTCTGGGGGGCAGGCCTGGGTTCCCCTAGCAGGCCCGGAGGACGTGGTGTGGGGCGGTGAAGTGGAGGGGTGCCTGGGGCACTGGGAAGAACAGAGACAGAGGAAGGACTTCGCCCCACAACCGTGGAGAAGGCTGCCTGGAGCTGAGTCACCAAGTGGATGCTGCGGTTCCCGCGGTGGGAGAACAGGTGCAGAGATGGCGCTGGGGAGAGAGAGGGGGGGTGGGGTGGATGTGGAGGGGATAACGGTGCTGGGCGGGGGGGGCTGGGGAGAGAGAGGGGGGGTGGGGTGGATGTGGAGGGGGTAACGGTGCTGGGCGGGAGGGCTGGGGGCTCTGGGGAGAGAGGGGTGGGTAGGGGGGGTGGATGGGGAGAGGGGTAAAGGTGCTGGGTGGGGGGGCTGGGGAGAGAGGGGTGGGTAGCGGGGGTGGATGGGGAAAGAGGTAAAGGTGCTGGGCGGGGGGTGCTGGGGAGAGAGGAGTGGGTAGGTGGGGTGGGGGGGATGGGGAGAGGGGTAAAGGTGCTGGGTGGGGGGGCTGGGGAGAGAGGGGTGGGTAGGGAGAGTGGGGGGGATGGGGAGAGGGGTAAAGGTGCTGGGCGGGGGGTGCTGGGGAGAGAGGGGTGGGTAGGGGGGGGGTGGATGGGGAGAGGGGTAAAGGTGTTGGGTGGGGGGGCTGGGGAGAGAGGGGTGGGTAGGGGGAGTGGGGGGGATGGGGAGAGGGGTAAAGGTGTTGGGCGGGGGTGCTGGGTGGGGGCTCTGGGGAGAGAGGGGTGGGTAGGGGGAGTGGGGGGGATGGGGAGAGGGGTAAAGGTGCTGGGGGGGCTGGGGAGAGAGGGGTGGGTAGGGGGGGTGGGGTGGATGGGGAGAGGGGTAAAGGTGCTGGGTGGGGGCTGGGGAGAGAGGGGTGGGTGGGGGGGGTGGATGTGGAGGGGGTAAAGGTGCTGGGCGGGGGGGTTGGGGGCTCTGGGGAGAGAGGGGTGGGTAGCGGGGGTGGATGGGGAGAGGGGTAAAGGTGCTGGGTGGGGGGGCTGGGGAGAGAGGGGTGAGTAGGGGGGGTGGGGGGATGGGGAGAGGGGTAAAGGTGCTGGGTGGGGGGTCTGGGAGAGAGGGGTGGGTAGGGGGGGTGGGGGGGATGGGGAGAGGGGTAAAGGTGCTGGGTGGGGGCTCTGGGGAGAGAGGGGTGGGGGGGATGGGGAGAGGGGTAAAGGTGCTGGGTGGGGGGTCTGGGGAGAGAGGGGTGGGTAGGGGGGGTGGGGAGAGGGGTAAAGGTGCTGGGTGGGGGGTCTCCGGCTGGGAGCAGCTGAGACACTGCGCCATGTGGACCACTGGCTGCCCCTACTGCTCCCTGTTGTGGAGGGAGCCGGGGTTGGGGGGGGAGGTGGGGTTGGGGGGGGGGGGGGAGCCGGGACGTTCGCTAGGCTATTGAGGGAGACCAGTAATGAAGTTCAAGGAGACCAATGAGGCTCAAAACAAAACGTGTTTATTCGGCCGAGGTGGCAGCCGCCCAAAAGCGTGAAGAAACTGCCACCCCAACCACACTTAACTTACAGTTTTATAGTCTTGGTTAACTACGCAGTTTCTTTATGTGTTACATGATTGGCTATCCCATATTGCTAGGCAGATTTAGACTACGCACGTGTAGCAGGCACGTGGTAGGAACAGCGTGATTGGACAGAATTTCGCGCCCTTTTTGCAGGATTGTTGCATTGCTTGTGCACAGAACATGCAATAGCAGCATATTGCTTTTGATGAGGTAGTGATTGTATAAATGTGCAAAAACCATTTGTTACATGATTGATTCAAAACATTTTCATAACCTTATTAAAATAAACATTAACATCAAACAATAACTATAACTGTCTATCATTTTCCCTAATGGAGATCTTATATTTTGATCTTTACATATCTGCATCAACATTTATCATTATTTGCTTTCTTCAACCCTCACATTCCCTCCTTTTTCTTGTTGCTAGTTATTGCAAACTAGCAACACTCTAAACATTATTATTACCAGTTATTGGTGAATTTTTGAACATTAACATTATTCTATTGGACCATAACAGATTACAGGATCTAAACTACTTTTCAGACATACAGAAAATATAACACATTAAGATAAGATTGAACAAGAGAACTTATTATAAACAAAAATATTAAAAATAGTATACTTCACACACATTAAACAAACCCACCTCTGCCCCTTTTTCCTGAGAAACATTACAGTAACGTTTTGGGGCAACAGGTGAATAAGATTTTTAAGGAATACATTATAACAAATGTTCATACAGTAGTGCAGGTTTTCAGAGTGGTGCTTGGTCACCTGACTCACAAGAGGTAGGTTGAGCATCTTGCTGACTAGGTGGTTGGGCTGGTTTGCGGAAGACGATTTGCAGAGGGTTGGAGCTCTTTACAGAGACTTGCCAGTTAGGTGGAGGCGATGTGTGATCAGACTTGACACGGGTATAATGAATCCAAGGCTTAACACTGGCTAATTTAACAGCAGTGGGAGTAGTAAGGAGAATAATATAGGGACCCTTCCATTTAGGTCCCAAAGGATTAATTTTCCAATCCTTGAGCCATACAGTATCACCCGGGGAAAAAGGGTGCGAAGCAGTGACAGGAAGTGGGAACTTGAGTTTACTAACATAGGTAGATAATTGATTTATCACATTGCTTAGAAGCTGAACTTCCTTGATAAGATCTTGCTTTCCCAGGAGGTAAGTGTCCCCTTTTAGGTGATGGGCCCCCAGCGGTGGTTGGCCAAACACAAGTTCATAGGGTGAGAACTTTGAAGATCGTGTAGGAGTGCATCGAATTTTGCGCAATGCCATAGGCAAAGCTACAATCCATGATAAGCCGGTTTCCTGACAGATTTTCCCCACAATAATTTTTAGAGTTCTATTTACTCTTCTAATTTTTCCTGATGCTTGTGGGTAATATGCACAGTGGAGTTTCCAAGTGATGCCCAAAAGTGTTGACAAGGAGCGGATGATTTTATGAACAAAAGCGGGACCATTATCACTTCCAATATGTAATGGGAGTCCAAACCAAGGGATTACATCTCGAAGCAGGGCCTTAGTGACTTGTTCAGCCTTTTCATTAGTAGTGGGCCATGCCTCAACCCAACCGGAATATGTGCAAACTGCTACAAGCAGGTACTTGAATTTTCCAGACTTTGGCATTTCAGTAAAGTCCACAACTAGTGATTCCATTGGAATATGCCCCACATATTGGATTTCGGGTGGCTGAAGAGGCCCTACACGAGGATTATGTGTTGCGCAGTTCTGACAACGTAGAGCAACACGTCTGGTGAGTGAATGCAAACCTTTTATATACAGTTCCCGGTCTAGGAGTTTAGCTAAGCTAGTACCTCCCAGATGAGTTTGTTGATGTAACTCTTGGATTAATTCCCAAGCCATTGTTATGGGCAGGAAGATCTTTTTATTTGGCAAAATATATAAACCTGATTGCTTTATTCCTTTCCCTTGTTCAGCCCAAAGTTGTTCTTGTGCAGTGTAGTGTACTTCAGCAGGAATTATTTCAGCTACGTTGAGGTGCTGGATATGAATAGCTGGAGATTGCTGACGCGCTGCATTCCTTGCTTCTTCATCTGCCTGTCGGTTTCCTTTTGCGACAGGATCCTCACCATGTTGGTGTCCTTTGCAGTGCATTACAGCAACTTGTTTGGGCATCCAAACAGCATCAAGAAGGGCCAGAATTTCATCTGCATGTTTTATTTTCTGTCCATTTGAAGTTAGAAGTCCTCTTTCCCTGTATATGGCACCATGGGCATGGAGTGTTAGGAAGGCATATTTTGAGTTAGTGTAAATGTTAACCTTTTGTTCTGTTGCTAGCTCAAGTGCCCGACGGAGGACGACCAGTTCAGCCTTTTGAGCGGAGGTGCCAGGAGGAAGTGCTTTTGCTTCACAGACAGTACCTTGACCATTAACTATGGCATATCCTGCCAATCGTTGACCCTGATCAATAAAACTACTACCATCGGTGAAAAGGACAGAGTTAGGTGCGGCTAAAGGTGTATCCAGTAAGTCAGGTCGGCTAGAATAAACTTCTTCCATGACTTGAAGGCAATCATGTTTCTCAGTGGGATCTTCTTCTATAGGTAGCAGAGTTGCAGGATTGAGAGTGGAACAAACAGAGATAGTAACATAGGGATTATCAACCAGTATACTTTTGTACTTGGAGAGCTTTGTTTTTGTTATCCAATGATGGCCCCTATGTTCCATTAGGGTGACCACAGCATGTGGGCACTTTAAGGAGATTGGTTGTCCTAGGGTAAGTTTACTTGCCTCTTCAGCAAGAAGGGCAGCTGCAGCTACGGCACGTAGGCAGGGTGGCCATCCTTGTATTACAGTGTCTAGTTGCTCAGAGAAGTATGATACTGGTCGCGGCCAGCTACCGATGGTCTGGGTTAAGACACCAACTGCAACACCTTCTCCTTCTCCTACATACAGTGTAAAAGATTGGTTCAAGTCGGGGAAGCCTAATTTTGGTTTTTGTTCTATTTCTACATCTAAGGTCACCTGAGCTTCAGGAATACCTTCAGACTGAGAACCAATGGGACTATTATCCATCAGTGACTTTAGACTATTATTACAGGTGACTGTTAAAGACCCACGAATATCCAATGATGAAGACTCCAGCATTCTAATAGAAGTCAGACATTTAATATTAGAATTTACTATTATTTTACATACTGGTTCTTTGATATTTTCTGCCTCCAACATTTTTAGATCTAATTGCCTGGTGTTAGGAGGTAAAACCATCTCTCTTACAGCTTCAGTATTGTTTTCATATGAGCATTCTTGAAAACCAGAAGTTGAAGTCTTGTCTTCTAGGGCAGACACATGATTTTTATGACACCATTCAGAAGTTCTAGCACATGATTTATAATGCCAAACATTTTTACCAGACATTGGTATTATTCTTTGACAGCTGTATAGCTGTAATTTCTGAACATTACTTATTAGTTCTTCATCTGACTCTATCCTCTTTCTCTTCTGGCAGCTATAATCATTATAATAATTAGAAATATTGTTCACCAAAGTAATGGCTTCTGGACTTTTTGAAGTATTTGAGCGGCCTTCTTCTACACTTTCTGAATCAAAACCACCCTTTTCTTTCTTTGCAATTTCAGATAACTCAAATCTTTTCTTAGAACTATTTTTTGTTTCACAGGGTTTTAAGTGCGTTTTTCTATTATCTTGATTAGAATCATGATCCTCAGTTTTTCTTTCGGGAGTTAAAAGTGGCTGAAGTTTCACCACACTTTCTTTAAGTTGCTGTAAGCTTAACCG
The DNA here is from genome assembly GCA_032164245.1 of Sternotherus odoratus. Taxonomy (NCBI): domain Eukaryota; kingdom Metazoa; phylum Chordata; order Testudines; family Kinosternidae; genus Sternotherus; species Sternotherus odoratus. The sequence goes on from JAVMKO010000011.1 coordinate 4,242,096, forward strand.
ACCGGAGTTAGTTGGTGAGTTTGAGACGGACATGCCTGCTACGCTTGGCGGCGGGACTGTTGGTGCTTGCGGTATAGGCATAGGCTCGAGCGGGGCGGCCGGGACTACGGGTAGCAGCATGTAAGGGGGTGGGGCTTGTGGCTTATTGTCTGGAGGGCTTGTAACTATAGGTTTTAATTCCTCCCTAGTTCTTTCGGACCTTTTTTTCGGACGCGCACGCAGGGCTGGGCGTTTAGTATATTTTTGTAACCAAGATGGATTCTCCTCTACTATATCAAACCATGCAGCTATGTAAGGATACTGATCGGAGTGTTTTTGTCCTGCGTATCTGAGGACATCTCTAATAATGTTCATGTCCAAAGTTCCTATGGCCGGCCACGAGGGCTGGATTGGAAATGCCGGCCAATCCTTTTCACAGAACCCTTTTAATAAACCGGCCTTACGACTGCCAGTGGAGATGTGCTTCTTAAATTCTTCAAAATGCTCTAACATGTAAATTAGAGGTGTTTTGCGGTCTTCCTTAGATCCGCTTCCTTCCATTCTGCAGACTAGGTCTTGGGGCACCCTCACTAACCTGACTTTACAGCTGTCTTTACTTTTCCTATTTACCTCTCCACCCAGATAGAACAGATAAAACAGACACAGTAGGGAAGACGGGTTCCCAGCCGACTATAGAGGATGGGGGAGTCGGTTGGTGGGAGGGTTGAGGTTTACTCTCAATCGCCACTAGCCTGAGTCACCGGACGTTTCAACGGCTGACGACAGGAACCGTAATGGCCATTCACTCAGTCACACACACACAATCAGTCACTCCAACAAGGAGATCCCTCCCAGAGACCCTCTTATACTTGCCTCTCCGGAGACTGGCTGGCGTTTCCCTCCCTTTCCCCACGGTTGTTTTCAAAGCCTCTCCGTTGGTGCGAAAAGGCAATCTGAACGGTGAGCCGGCTCACGAGCGGCCACCGGTCAAAACGGGGCCCCTCTCGATGCACCGCTTCTGAGCCGGCCCCCGAAGCAGACTCACCCCTGCAAGTCCCCAATGGACTTATCCCTGAACCTGCTCCTGATCGTCCCTCGACATCCCGGACGAGCCCCCAGAAGATGTAGCGGGACGTTCGCTAGGCTATTGAGGGAGACCAGTAATGAAGTTCAAGGAGACCAATGAGGCTCAAAACAAAACGTGTTTATTCGGCCGAGGTGGCAGCCGCCCAAAAGCGTGAAGAAACTGCCACCCCAACCACACTTAACTTACAGTTTTATAGTCTTGGTTAACTACGCAGTTTCTTTATGTGTTACATGATTGGCTATCCCATATTGCTAGGCAGATTTAGACTACGCACGTGTAGCAGGCACGTGGTAGGAACAGCGTGATTGGACAGAATTTCGCGCCCTTTTTGCAGGATTGTTGCATTGCTTGTGCACAGAACATGCAATAGCAGCATATTGCTTTTGATGAGGTAGTGATTGTATAAATGTGCAAAAACCATTTGTTACATGATTGATTCAAAACATTTTCATAACCTTATTAAAATAAACATTAACATCAAACAATAACTATAACTGTCTATCATTTTCCCTAATGGAGATCTTATATTTTGATCTTTACATATCTGCATCAACATTTATCATTATTTGCTTTCTTCAACCCTCACATCACGTTACTGAAATAATTTGGGACCCTATAAATCATTGCTGCAACCAGGGTCCTATAGTGGCACCAAATCTTATGTACAGGGGATCATAATGGGTGCCTACAACCAGGTTATGAATGGCTGATTATGAATATGCCAGTGATGTGTGTGTATCAATTTTGTAGTTAGAGCTATAATATTGGCTCTGGACTGTCTGTCTTTCCAAATATTGTGCTCTGCTGGGGAAGAAGATTCCTGAATACTGGGCATCAGCTTGGCTTGGGCTGCCTGATGGCCCATTAAGGGACTATCAGCAACACAATGGACTCTGGGAGCTTGGAATGCTCCAATCCAGACAAAAAGTCTACCAGAGAAAGCCTGGGCATAATGGCTGCTGCCTGCAAATATGAGTCAGGCATGGTCATGTGATCTGCCCATGTGGCTCCAGAACTCCATGGGGCTGGACTTTTCACAGCAGGAAGAGAAAAAACTATAAAGGGAGCTGCTACAGCCCCCCATCTTGGTCTTCTACCTTCAGCCTGCAGCCCAGGGCCGGCTACCGAAATTTGGGGGCCCTCTACTCTGATCGTTTGGGGGCCCCCCAGCCCAGCCGGCACTCCCCCCCCCCCAGCTGACAGCGGCTGGCGGCAGTCCAGGGTCCTGCGGGAGCGTGAGCCGCCCTTGCTGCTCCCCCCCCCCCGCACTTTCTCCCCCGGACTGCGCCGCTGCCGCCGGCCGGGCTCACTGCTCCTGCCGGGGAGACACGCGCTCGTCTGCTCTGGAGGAGAGCCGCGCCGCCTCCCCGCCCCTTCCCCGCTCTCCAGGCCCGGCGGCAAGGGGGGGATGACTACGGGTACTGCTGTGTACCGGGGCCCGGTACTGCTCGGTACTGCCCGGTACTGCAGTGTACCGGGCCCCTAAAGTCTGGGGCCCGGTACAGCACCTGTAGTACCCCCCTGTCGCCGGCCCTGCTTCAGCCTGCCTTGTTTCCAGCTTTGGATGGAACTTTGCTACTCAGGGAACTCTGGACAAAGGTGCTGACCCATCTCTGCAGGAGATGCTTTCCAAAGACTTTGATTGAAACCTGCAGTTTATTCTACCTTTGCTGCAAACCTGAACCAAGAGATGTGCCATTACTGCATGTAATTGATTTATTTTAACCATTCTTAACCCTCACCTAGACCTTTTTTCCTTGTATAATAAACCTTTAGATTTTAGATTCTAAAGGATTGGCAACAGCGTGATTTGTGGGAAGATCTGATTTGTATATTGACCTGGGTCTGGGGCCTGATTCTTTGGAATTGGGGAGAACCGTTTTCTTTATTTGGGGTGTTGGTTTTCATAACCATTGATCCCCAGGACAGGAGGCTGGTGGTGATACTGGGAATCTGGAGTGTCTTAAGGGGATTGCTTGTGTGACTTGTGGTTAGCCAGTGGGGTGAAACCAAAGTCTTTTCTGTTTGGCTGGTTTGGTTTACCTTAGTGTGGAAAAACCCCAGCTTTGGGCTGTAGTTGCCCCTTTGGAAGCAATCTGTCCTGATCTGACACTCACAGTTGGATCCCACCGGGAACAGCACCGTCACAGTGGCGTAGTCGTGCTTGGATCCACAGAACCAGGTCAATTGAGCTTTGGGTCTGAACCCCACGCTGTCCAAATTTGAATTTTGGGTGTAGAGAGTTTGGTTGGTTAAAGAGCAGTGGCAATGAGTAATCAGAAAACCAAGGCAATGAAACTGCAAGCCCTGAAAGACAGCCTGCAGCGTGAGTTTGAACGGGAATTAGCAGAGCTGAGGTTGTGGGAAGAGCAACAAAATGCTAAGTTTGAGAAAAGAGCCATGGAAAGGAAGGCTGAATTACAAAGAGAAAGGGATAAAGATCTTGCTGAAAGACGGGAGAGACTTTGAAAGATGGAACAAGAAACTGCCAGACTTCAGCTCCAAGTCAAAAAAGCAAAGGAAAAAAACCAGAAATTGTATCCTCTTGAAAGTTCAGTGTATAATGATGTTGATATGTTGTATAATTCTGAGCAGGGGTCTGGATGTAACCAAATGTACCCCAACAATGCCACCTTTCATGTGAATGCTGTGTCTGTAAGTTCAGTAAAGGGTGGTAATGAAAAATTCATAGAAAGTGTAAAAGTCAATGGGATAAGCTGTTCGGGGCAAATCATGGCTTCTCACATCACTCTTGTGAAAGCAGATCTGGTAAAAGAGGAAGATTACTTACCAAATCAAAGTGTGAATATTGTAATCCTGTGTGAGTTTACTGTAAGTGTGCCTTTGGCCAAAATCCACCTTGAATGGAATGGGGCTAAGCATGAAGTTATAGCTGGTGTAAGGAAGTTATTGCCTAAGGATCTTTTAATTGGGGAAAATGTTAGAGCTTTGTTCAGTACAAGTAGCCTGTCACAGGAAAGGAATGATCTGAAACCTGTGTCTATTATAAACAAAGATTTGTCTGGGGAGGGTTTCTCCAAGTGTTTGCCTGTGCAAGAAAGCAGTTTGCCTGTGGATGAAGTTTCTAAATGTCTGTCTAATGTCTCAGAAGTGAGTCGGGAATTAGGTACAGTGCAGGAAGAACTTATGGATCAGGAAAGGGTTTCTCTGGAACAGGTTGCAGTGAATGGTCAGGTTAAAGCCCTAACTGAGGAAGGAAAGGGTGAAATAGTTTTGGCTGGTACGGCTTGTGAGAGTGAACCTGCAAAAAGCCGCAGTGTATCTGCTGGCAGTGGCAATGTGCCTGGTGAGGAAGGGTTATATAAGCCTAGGCAGCCTGGTGAGCAGATGGCTTTGTCTAGTCAGAAGTTTGGGAAGACAAGGAGAGTGGAAAAGACGTGTCCCTATGCCCAGGGCCGGCGACAGGGGGGTACAATGGGTAGAGCTGTACCGGGCCCCGGACTTCAGGGGGGGGCCTGAAGTCCGGAGACCGGTACACAGCTCTACTTGTAGTCGTCCCCCCTGGGCACCGCAGCGCATTTCCCCGGCTGTGTCCGGCGCCGCGGCCGGCTGCCTCCCGAGACCTTCAGCCGCTGCTCGTCCCGTGCCCCCCCAGGAGCCGCCCCGAGGCACCCCCGGCTCCATCGCCTCCCCCGCCCCGGTGGCTGCAGAGGACGGCGGGGTGCGCCGCTCCCGAGGCACCCCCGGCTGCAGCGCTTCCCCCGCCCACCTACAAGAGCCGGGCCAGCCCTTGGCAGGGGGTGTGTGTGGGGGGGCCCCAAACGCTCCAAGTAGGGGGCCCCAAAATTTCTGTCGCCGGCCCTGCCTATGCCTTACCTGTGTCCTGTGTGGAGAAGTGTGACGGTGAAGGGAGTGTGCCTGTGTCTGTCAGGGGTATTGACTTGCCTGTGGAGGAAGCTACCTCAGTCTCCAAGCAGTTGTCTGTGTGCTGGGACGAGGGAAGTGAGATCCCAAGCTGTGGGTCTAGTGAAGGAGAGTGTGTCTCTGAATCTTCTTTGTCTGTGGCGCAGACAGAAGGTGCCTGTCAGCCTGGGATGGTTGACAATAGTGCAGTTGTCTCAGAGTTGGTTTTGAATTCAGCTAAAACTCAGAAAGGAAATGGTCCTGAGTTTGTGTCTGCTGGGGAGGAAGGCTCTATAACTAGGCTTAGTCTGGTTAAGGTTTTGGCAAAATCCCAGAGACCAGATAATTCTGGTGCTTGCATTTTGCCTGTTGCTAGTGTGTTGCTGGGAAAGGGTGTAGCAACTCTGTCTAATCAGAGTAATACCCTAGCCAGGGCACAAAGAGAGCAGAAAGGTGATTTGGTTGGGTCACCTACTAGCAAATTGACAACTTGTACCAAGAAGGAAAAAATTCCTAAACTAGTATCTGGCAAAGGGAAGAAGAATAATTCTGACCTCTTGTCCAGTGTAAGTTTGCCTGAAAGGGGATTTTGTAGAAATCCGCCTGAGGCAATCCTGGATGTAAGTAAAGCCCAGAAAGAGTCTGTTGCTCAGAAAGGCGTTCCTTGGGAGCAAGCCCTAGGTCAAGGGGGTAAGGACAGAATTTCTGTGAGGGGTGAATTGTTGTCTAAAGACGTTCCTGAGGGAAAAAGGTGTAGGGAGTTTGCTGCAGTTAAGTGTAAAGGTGATTTGATCAGGAAAACTCTGCCCCTTCCCCAAACCCTGCTCCGCCCCCACCCCTTCCCCACCCCACCCCTGCTCTGCCCCCACTCCGCCCCTTCCCCAAACCCTGCTCCGCCCCCACCCCTTCCCCACCCCAGCCCTGCTCTGCCCCCACCCCGCCCCTTCCCCACCCCAGCCCTGCTCTGCCCCCACTCCGCCCCTTCCCCAAACCCTGCTCTGCCCCCTCTCCACCCCTTCCCCAAACCCTGCTCTGCCCCCACCCCTGCTCTGCCCCCACTCCGCCCCTTCCCCAAACCCTGCTCCGCCCCCGCCCCTTCCCCACCCCACCCCTGCTCTGCCCCCACTCCGCCCCTTCCCCAAACCCTGCTCCGCCCCCGCCCCTTCCCCACCCCACCCCTGCTCTGCCCCCACTCCACCCTTCCCCAAACCCTGCTCCGCCCCCACCCCTTCCCCACCCCACCCCTGCTCTGCCCCCACTCCGCCCCTTCCCCAAACCCTGCTCCGCCCCCACCCCTTCCCCACCCCACCCCTGCTCTGCCCCCACTCCGCCCCTTCCCCAAACCCTGCTCCGCCCCCGCCCCTTCCCCACCCCAGCCCTGCTCTGCCCCCTCTCCACCCCTTCCCCAAACCCTGCTCCGCCCCCACCCCTTCCCCACCCCACCCCTGCTCTGCCCCCACTCCGCCCCTTCCCCAAACCCTGCTCCGCCCCCACCCCTTCCCCACCCCAGCCCTGCTCTGCCCCCACCCCGCCCCTTCCCCAAACCCTGCTCCGCCCCCACCCCTTCCCCACCCCACCCCTGCTCTGCCCCCACCCTGCCCCTTCCCCAAACCCTGCTCCGCCCCCACCCCTTCCCCACCCCAGCCCTGCTCTGCCCCCACCCCACCCCTTCCCCACCCCAGCCCTGCTCTGCCCCCTCTCCACCCCTTCCCCAAACCCTGCTCTGTCCCCTCTCCACCCCTTCCCCAAACCCTGCTCCGCCCCCACCCCTGCTCTGCCCCCACTCCGCTCCTTCCCCAAACCCTGCTCCGCCCCTGCCCCTTCCCCACCCCACCCCTGCTCTGCCCCCACTCCGCCCCTTCCCCAAACCCTGCTCCGCCCCCACCCCTTCCCCACCCCACCCCTGCTCTGCCCCCACTCCGCCCCTTCCCCAAACCCTGCTCCGCCCCCACCCCTTCCCCACCCCACCCCTGCTCTGCCCCCACTCCACCCCTTCCCCAAACCCTGCTCTGCCCCCACCCCTTCCCCATGTTGCCCAAATTAGGCCGTCAGCTACCTGGAAGCACAGTCAGTTCCCTCCAGGTAAAGGCAGAGACTCAGAGCAAGGTTTGAAAGACAGGCAAAGTTTATTTTGTGCACAAAAGGAGTCACAGGGTTAATACCCAAAAATGAGTGGCTCTCCGATTAGAAATTCAAGTGCATTTTTATAGGCAAAAACCACAAAGCAGTTACAGCATTTTGCTAAATCATTGTTTTTTAGAACTTTGCATCCTGTTATTCCTGGTTCTTCCCTATTTTGCCGGGGGGCGTATCGCTTAGCGGGGCGGGGGGGGGGGGGGGGGGCCAGAGAGGCGATTTCTCTAACCTGCTTTATGTTACAACTCCATCTATTACTAAACATACCACATTCTTTGCTAATGCTAAACTGAAGCAGCTATTCTTCATAAACAAGTTGATCCATCACTAATAATTATTGCTAATACTTATTCAATGCTAGGAGCTTTAGTGAGCACCGAGTTCCTCTTTTTCACTGACACCACTCTGTGGTTCTGCTTTTTAGCCCTGCCTCTGCAGTTTCTGCTTTTTAAACAACACAGCACACAGCTTGATATTTTCTAATGATCTGTGATCCTACACCCTGAACTAAGTTATTGATTTCAGGGTGGGTCCATCATTTATCTAACACCCCCTTCCCTGAGCACTGCAGCAGGGCCAGATCTGAACTCACTGGCAGAGGGAAATGCAGTGACCCGCCCCAGCCGTGCCACCAATGAGTACTGGGGGGCGGTTGGTACCCCCTGCTCCCCCAGCCAGTCAGCCCACAATGGAGGCATGGGGCCAGCCCCCGTTCCCCATGGAGGGGGGCTGCATAGGGCCCCAGAATAGGTAGGGACTGTAGCACTATCTACACTGGCGATTTACAGCACTGAAATGTGCATCGCTCCAAGGGGTGTCCCCCCCCCCCCCCCCCGAGCGAGACAGTTTCGGCGTGTGACGTGGCGGTGTAGACAGGGTCCCCCGTTCAGAGATCCCAGGTTCAATCCCCCCACTGATGACCGGGATCCGTTAGCATTGGAACATTCTTGCTGCTTTTTGCAACACTCGGCAGCTTCCAATTTTGTTGCTCGGAGGCGGAAAAATAAGGGACGTCCCTCGTCCTAAGGCGCCGTTGGCAGCCGCTGCCGCTCCGGACGTCAGGTGCGGTGCAGCCGTTCAGAGCAGGGCGGGAGGGAGGATCCCGGATCTGACCGGACCCGCGGGGGCGGGGGGTCAGGATGGGTCTAACAGGTTGGGAGTTGGCCAAGGGCTAGGCTGACCACCCATCCCAAACTGGGCAGGACAGTCCCGAATGGATAGCTGAAGTCCCAGTCCTGGGCTGCATGACTCCAGGGCAGCATTTGTCCCAGATTCCCTCCAACGCCACTTCACGCCTGCCCAAGGCTCCAGGGTGGTGCCAGCTTCTTCCGGGGGGGGGAGCTGAGGTTGCAATCCCGTTGCCACGAGGCCCCGCCCCTGGCCAGACCAGAAGCCGGAGCTGGGCCGTGGTAAGAGCTGCCCAGTAATCCTGGGGAGTCCTGGACAGCGTGCCCCGGGGGTGAGGACATGGGTGGGGGGGCTGCTCTCAGGCATTGGGGGGCAGCCCTAACTGTGAGCCCCCTTTCTGGATCACCCACCGACACCATGCTGGGGCACTGAGCACAATCGGAGCACTGGTCCCTCTAATTTTTGACAGGCCGTGTGTGCAAAACATTTCTCTTGTGTCAATGTGCAGGCAGTGTTTGGCTGTGTGCGCAGGGTCTAGGATCTGTGTGCGCGTGTTAGAGCTTACCATGGAAACCCTAAGAGTGCCGAAGTTCTAGTGAACTGTCAACCCAGGAGGGAGTCCCTTGGGATCTCTAGCTTCAGTTTAGTGTCTCTGTAAGTTCAAACAGCAAAGAGATGGAAATTTTACCTCCCGGTTTTGTTTTGACCCCCCTTCACGGGGGGCTTGTCTAAACTGGCAAGTCACTGCCCTGAAACTTTCTCGCTCAGGAGTGTGAAGCACCCTGGGTCCCTTAGGGGAGCCAGACACCCCGCTGTGCCTGTGCAGACCCCATGGGAGGAGGAGGAGAGCTGACCAAGCCTGAGTGGGTTTGGTTGTTTTCCCACCTGCCCTGACCTGATGCTCTTAGCTGGGTTGGGCCACCGGGCTTTAATGCACAATAACACCATACGCAGACCACACTCAAGTTGTAACACAAAACCTTAACTCTGATCTCGGTCCCATCACCTCCTGAGAGGCACCCAGGACCTGAGCTGGACCATGGCTTGTTTTCCCTGGGCACGTCGGAGGTCAGAGCTGAGTCCTGTGTTGTACTGTTAAGAGTCCGCACCGTATTCAGAGCCCGACTGAACTTTGTAAAATGTACAATTTATGGCTTTACAACAAAGATTTCTCCTTGCAAGACGGTGCAGTTTGTCTCCATTGTAATCCTCCCTCTGACTGGTTTCTCCTGTTTCCCATCTCAGAATATGCCCAAAGATGGAAATTCTCTTGGACCTTCCCAGCCCAATAGAAAATGTCTGTCTCTGCGTTTCTTGTGCCTCGTGTTCTCACCTGTCCTGCATATTGTCCCCTCAGACTCAGGTAAGAATCCCTGTATCACACGCAGGGTGATGCACTGTTGTCATGGACTGCAGGGATTTATGCTTTGGTGCCACTAAGAGCAGAGGCACATCACTCAATTCTGAGAAATTTGCTTTAGTGGGGGCCTTGAAAGGGGTCTACGGGATCAATGGGATTTGGGCACCTGAGTCTGTTTGATCCCTTTGAAAATCCCAGTCTCAAAACTCTTTGCTCGTCTCCTGTATTGATAACAGTGCAAATTGGTGTAATGTCACCATCAGAGAAGCAATAGGATTACATAGGGTACATTACAGGTACTTTCATTCTAACTCCTGTTTTCAGTCACATGTACTTTTCTCAGGCACTTCCTCCCTGGCTAAAATATCCCAAGATTCCCCTTAGACCAGAGAATAATTGTGGCGTGAAATCAGCTCTTTAAGATCCTGGGGTTAAAAATTTGGTCTTAAAATTCTGAATAATGTTTTACAATATTTAAGAGCACAAATGCGGATTCTTTCCTGCCATAGGGGCTGTGCCAGCAGCATAAAGCAACCCTAGAATCGTAGAATCTCAGGGGTGGAAGGGACCTCTGGAGGTAGCTAGTCCAACCCCCTGCTCCAAGCAGGACCAATCCCAACTAAATCATCCCAGCCAGGGCTTTGTTAATCCAGGTTTTAAAACCTCTAAGGATGGAGATTCCACCACCTCCCTAGGGAACCCATTCCAGTGCTTCACCATCCTCCGAGTGAAATAGTGTTTCCCAACATCCAATCTAAACCTCCCCCACTGCAACTTGAGACCATTACTCCTTGTTCTGTCATCTGCCAGATTGGCTGGATTCAGCACAGAGCTTTTGGCATTCTGTCCCTCTCACTTAATCAGCTATTGGCCATCTGTGAACCAACATCACCTGTCCGATTGACGCCAATGGAGAGGGCACGTAAGGGCCATTTTATCAACAGTGTAGGGCAAAATCTTACCAAGCCATCACTTGAAGAGCATGTCAGAAGACTATCGGTAGAAGACTGAATTACTCTATCTCATATATTTTCTATATCCTGATTGCTTATTATTATTTCCTATGCCAATAATAAACAAACACCAGACAGGATTAGACCAGACGGCCATCTAGTCCAGTATCCTTTTTCTGACATAGGACAACACCAGATGGCTCCGAGGAAGGTGAAATAAATCCTATAATGGACATATATGGAATAACCTGCCAATATGGGGGAAATAGGAGGAAATGTGCCCATCAGTTAGAGCAGAGGTTCCCCCAATTTTTCTTCTTGCAGATCCACCCGCTGCCCATGCACCTGTGCCAGAATACGGACTCTACATTTTAACCCTTTTAATACCAAGGCACTGTACAAAATGTACAAATTATAATACACACAAACACGCTACTATAATAACAATAATATCATTTACAGTTTTAGTTTTAATGTACACTCACTTTTGCCCAATTTAAACAATGGCTTATTAATACTGCTCACCATTAATGTGACGAATGAGGTGGTGTGAGCACTGGTACATAATGTTTGGGGTGGTAGGTGAAAGTTTGAGTTGTAAGTTCTTTTCTACCCAAAGATGCTGACAATACTTTGATTTTATTCCAATGAGTGATTGGAAAATCCATTTTCACACAAGTAAATTGTAACAAACTGCACCAAACCTTGACAGCCCAGTCTGACAAGGGGAACTTTCTTTGTGTTTAGATCCAAACTCTTTTGTTGGAACTCCAGCCTGAGTACAAAACATAATCATGCAGTCTAAACACTCCACCCTGTTAGACTGGGGAACTAGACTAAGCAACAAGGAGAAGTGCAGAGTCTTGCACTTAGGACGGAAGAATTCCAGGCACTGCTACAGACTAGGGATCGAATGGCTAGGCAGCAGTTCTGCAGAAAAAGACCTAGGGGTTACAGTGGATGAGAAGCTGGAAATGAGTCAGCAGTGGGCCCTTGTTGCCAAGAAGGTTACGGGCATCTTGGGCTGCATTAGTAGGAGCCTTGCCAGCAGATCAAAAAAGTGATTATTCTCCTCTATTTGGCACTAGGGAGGACACATCTGGAGTACTGTGTTCAGTTTTGGTCCCCCCACTACAGAAATAATGTGGACAAATTTGAGAGTCCAGCAGAGGGTAACAAAAATTATTAGGGGGCTGGGGCACCAGATTTATGAGGAGAGGCTGAGGGAACTGGGCTTGTTTAGTCTGCAGAAGAGAAGACTGAGGGGGGATTTGATAGCTGCTTTCAACTGCCTGCAATGAGGTTCCAAAGAGGATGGAGCTCGGCTGTTCTCCGTGGTGGCAGATGACAGAACAAGAAGCAATGGTCTCAAATTGCAGTGGGGGAGGTCTAGGCTGGATATTAGGAAACACCATTTCCCTAGGAGGGTGGTGAAGCACTGGAATGGGTTACCTAGGGAGGTGGTAGAATCACCTTCCCTAGAGGTTTCTACGGTCAGGCTTGACCAAGCCCTGGCTGGGATGATTTAGTTGGGGATTGGTCCTGCTTTAAACTTTTAACAGATCATAGCCTTTCCCCTGATACCTTACATGGAATCTATATATATAAAAGTCAAATGGTGTATGCATGTATGCGTGTATGTATGCTGCCTTACTCCTTCCACACCGTTTGAGCTAGAGACTTGAAATTTGGTACAGTTATAGGCTTTAGGGTCCTAATCAGGGTAAAGAGTGAAAAATTTTCAAATCTCACCTCTGACGCCCCCTAGGGGTGAAATTCTTTAAAGCCCATTAACATCAGCTGGGCAGCAGGTTAACACCTGCTATTCGCTGTGACATAGTTATGATGTAATAATACCCCCTCCAACGGACCCCGCACTCATTCAGCTCTCTCCCCCCTCCAACACCCCCCCCCACTCACTCAGCTCTCTCCCCCCTCAGGTAAGAATCAATTTTTTTTTAAATCTCCCCCCCCTCCCCCCCTCCAACGGCCCCCCACTCGCTCAGCTCTCTCCCCCCTCCCCCCCCCCGACGGACCCGAGCAACGCCGGGTATTTTTGCTAGTGGTTTATATGTAAGATCACAATTGTATACAAGATGAGGAATATGGGGGGTCACAGGGTGCTCCTCCAAGGTATAGCGTGTCACAGAGGGTACTGCAGAAAAATCTGTGACAGAGTAGTGGACCCGTCAGTTTGCATTTCCCATTGAGGGAAAATACTCAGTAATTGCCTCACCAGTTCACTGAGATATTGCTTGTTGCCTTCTTTAACACGGGCTTGCAACTGTAGTTCATTCATTACCAGGCATTCCTGCGTGTTTGGGAAATGGCGGTGTTTTTCTCCACACAGTGCGCCCAGAATTCCAGCTTTTTTATTGACTCCGTTTTGTCCTGGACATTGAAGATGGTTGCATTGAGCCACTGACGTCCTAGATTTAGCTCATTCAGATGAGAGAACACATCTGCCGAGTAGTCCAGCCATGAGAGCAGAGTATGAGAGAGAGGGAAGTGGTCCTCTGTGTTTACATAAAAACAAACAAAACACCCTTTGAACTGGGAGTGAAATTTAGAAAACGGGCCAAGACCTTGCCCCATGACAGCCAGTGAACCTCCAGTGGGGCTTTGACAGGCGTGCTTCCTGTCTCATTAATAGACTGAGAAGATTCCTGGAATTCAAGAGTCGAGCTTTTATCAAATTTATAATCTTCACAGCATTGTCCCACAGCTCCTCCAAGTTAGTAGGCATGCTTGTGGCAGCAAGTGATTCCCTCTGTATACTGCAAAGCACTCCCATAGCGCTGGGAATGACTGCTCTGATGTGTGTCACTACTCCACTATGCCTACCAGTCACTGCAAAGACCAATACATCGGGACCAGATGATATCACATTAATTTATGAACCTGTCCAGCAATCGGAAAATCTTCCTAGCTGTTGTTCTGGCAGCAGCAACTGGCAAACAAAATGTCCTCTTGTATTGCACCTTCGTAAATGTACCACATGTACACAAAAATGTGAGCTACGCAACTGACCCTGCACTTCATGGTGATCGGAGGTGAGAATTTGTTTTATAAAATACGGTAGTTAATTTACTTCCAGATACACCAATGAACTCAGAACGTAGGGGTTTTTTTCCCCAGTTGTACAGGTTGCACTATAACTATCTGCATATAACTATGGATAGATGGCTAAAGACAGGTAGTGCTAAAAAAAAATCACAAGGCATCAGTGATGAGAAGTGAAGTGATGAAATGTGATTTTTCCTTCCTTTTAGTCAGTTTCAAACATGACACCTTTCAAATTCAGTGAGTGACCTTATGTACTGTGCTAATCCATTACATTAAGGTTAATACATCATGCCCAGCACCAAGGTATCAAAGCACTTGTGCTTGTATTAGAGAGAGGGCAAAAAGGAGCACTTGGTTTCTCACATCTTCTCTATTCATCTCCTCTCTACACCAAACCATCCCAGTCTTTTCATTTCCTTTTTTTAGGTACAGAAATCTCTAATAATTGTTATTCCCAATTATGTAGATAGCACCCAGAAGAGGGCAACAGCCATCTAGAAACGACAGATCCCTGCCCCAGGGAGCTTACACATCACCCATTTACCCTCACCGTGCCTATGGGATCTCGCAATTATCCCACCAACCCGCGGGAAAGGGGCAGAGAGAGATTAAAGCCACAAAGTGAGTCAATGGTGGAGCTGGGACTAGAACCCCATTGTTTCTGGCTCCCAGCCCCAGATGTGGGACTCATCCTGCCACCCAGGATATATAGCGTCGTCTGTTTTATCTGCTCTTTTTTGCCTATAATTTTCTGTGTCCTGTTTCTTTAACAGTGAATTTCAAAGTGGTCAGCCCTGCGCAACCCCTCATGGTGTCTGTGGGGGAAGATGTCCTGTTGCCCTGCCACCTCAGCCCCGGGATGAATGCCGAGGACATGGAGGTGAGGTGGTTCCGGTCCAGCTTCCCTGAAGTGATCCATTTGTATCAGGATGGGAAAGACCAGCCTGAGCAGCAAATCCTGGAATACCAGGGCAGGACAGAGCTGCTGAGAGACAACATCACTGAGGGAAGAGTTGTCTTGAGAATACACGGCATCAGGCCTGCTGACGAAGGACAATACAGCTGCTTCTTCCAGTCTAGTACCTTCTACGGAGCAGCCTTGTTGGAGGTGAAGGTGGCAGGTCAGTAGTTTGGGCTGATCTGTGGATTCTCCCAATTAGTGTTGCCACATTTTAGAAAATAATTAATGACATTTAGTTGCTGTCAGGTGAACACTGGGAAATTTTGTGACGGTTGTCACATAACCATCTTTATTCTGATTTCAGTCATTTCGTATTCTCTTAAAAATCTACATTGGCTGTGGGTCTCTTACAGGAGTGGGTGGTTGAGGTTCTGTGGCCTGTGATGTGCAAGAGATCAGACTAGATGGTCACAACAGTCCCTTCTGGCCTTAAAATCTGAGGCTAATAAAACTGATACCTTACACACACACACACACACACACACACTGCTACTTTAGCTAAAGTTAAGCGATATTAAAAAAAAAACATGAGAGAGCTGGTACAGATCATTTATTAAGTAAAATTATTTAACCATTTCATGTTTTCTATGATGTCATTCTTATGTTATGGTATTGCCTAAGTCTCTCTACCATTTATTGGAATGTTTCAAAGGAACACACACACGGTAAACTCCAAATGTAATACTCAAATAATGGTTTCAAGCTATTGTCATCACTCTGGAAACTAATCAGTGCTACTGGTTCTTATGCCACATTAACCAAAGGTTCAAACAGATGCAGAAATCTTTAGTATAAGAGCAAATTTAAACTTTTTTCCCTCTCTTTTTGTAAGGAGATGTCAACTTCTTTTGACCACAAAATGTGTATTACTTCAAGGCTGATAAGTATGAAAGGCCCCTGGTTTCTCTGAGCTTTCTGTGCTGTAAGCAAGCAGCATTTCCTGTTACAGATGGTGTTAGCCTAATTTATGAGTTCTTGCAGCCTCAGTTCTATTGACTTTATTATTTTAGAGAACCAAGGTTAACCTTGTTAGTGAAACACAAGTGTACATTATACCCTGAAAGTGATTTACAAGGTTTTAACTCCAGATTTTTTTAAAACACATTTAGCTGAAAAGAGCCAAGTTGTTACTTGAGTAACAGACGTACTTTTATTTTCCATTATATTTGCTACGTATCGTTTCGAACTGGTGTAGAGGTGGGCTCTGTCTCAATTTGGTAGCTGTAATGGCTGGTTTCTTTAGCTAAAAAATTGCAGGTCACTTCCATTCAAGGTGTTATAGCAGGAGTATTCCAGTTCTATTTCTGGATTTCACCGTGGGTTTCCTAAGGCCTGGTCTAGACTAGAAAGTTAAATTGATCAAAATTGTCTTGCAGCAGCCTAGTAGTGCATGTGTCTACATTTACGACGGTCTCCTACTGATGTAAACAGTCCATTACATCAACAAAGTAACACCACCTCCCCCACAGGTGTACAGCTACAAGCAACCTAGTAAGGTAGATGAAGTGAAAGTGCAGATACCACATGGCCTACGTTAACCCTCGAAGTCCTCCAGGAACCTTCTCACTATGGCGACAGTGGCCGTTCTATCCACAGTTGTGAACTCCAGTGCCCAGGAGACCGGAAACTCCACCCCTTTAAAAGCACCAGGGATTTTTGAAATGTCTTGTCCTGATTTCCCAGCTTGGCGAGCAAACCAGATGTCCCTTCTTGTGTGCAACTGCACAACCAACTATGCCAGGTACACGCTCTGCACAGGCGCCTGCCTGGAGTGAACAGGAGGTGTTCGATTCCTGGCCCTACTGGGAGAAGACGCTATGTGGGCACAGCTATGGAGCAGTCATAGAAATGTGGGAATTGACCAGCAGATTGCCCGAGGGTTGCGGAGAAGGAGTATGATAGAGATCAGCAGCCGGGCTGCGTGAAAGTGGAGGAACTGTCGCAGGCGTAACAAAGTCCAGGAGGCCGACTGTCAGTCTGGAGCTACGTTGTAGACCTGTCACTTGTGCAACAAGCGACATGCCATATGTGGCGGAGACCTGCCGATCACCGTGGATACCTCCAAGGAGCCTGAAGCACAGCCCCAGCTGTGAACAGCGAGGAGGAGGACCAAGAAGAGGAGGAGAATGGGAGATCTGGGGCAGCAGAAGCCAGCTCTGCTGTGAGTCAGGATCTTTTTGCCGCAGTCTAGCCAGTCCTCCCAGGTGAGCATGTAGGAGCACGTGAAGGAACAAGTTGTAAATGGAGCCATTGCCACCTGCCCCAATCCCAAGCTGGAAGGGCAGAAGTATTGACTTTTAATTGTTTCTTTCTTTTCTTAATCATACAACTAGAGGTTCAGTGGCATCTGCTTTCCAGGCTCTTGTATGCACAGTTAGGTGGGGAGAAGGGGAGGGCACGAGGAGCAGATTGTTGATATACAGAGGAATTCTATGTGTGGGGATAGCTCAAGGAAACTCTCAAGAGTTCCTCTATTATTCTGTTCTGAAGGTTTCCAGGGTGGCAGCCTTAATTTTTCCTCCGTGGTAGGACACTTCCCCACACCAGTCCATGATAACTTTGGCAGACACCATTACAGCAAACAAGCTAACAGCACAGCCTCCTGGGCACCTACAGGATACCAGTAACATCTCTTCTTTCTGTCCCTCCTAGAATCATAGACTATCTGGGTTATTTGGGACCTCAGGAGGGATCTAGTCCAACCCCCTGCTCAAAGCAGGACCAACCCCAACTAAATCATCCCAGCCAGGGCTTTGTCAAGTCCGGCCTTAAAAACTTCTAAGGATGGAGATTCCACCACCTCCCTAGGTAACCCATTCCAGTGCTTCACCACCCTCCTAGGGAAACAGTATTTCCTAATATCCAACCTAACTTGAGACCACTGCTCCTTGGTCTGTCATCTGCTACCACCGAGAACAGCCGAGCTCCATCCACTTTGAAACCCCCCTTAAGTAGTTGAAGGCTGCTATCAAATTCCCACTCACTTGTCTCTTCTGCAGACTAAATAAGCCCAGTTCCCTCAGCCTCTCCTCATACGTCATGTGCTCCAGGCCCCTAATCATTTTCATTGCCCTCTTTTGGACTCTCCAATTTGTCCACATCCTTTCTGTAGTGGGGGGACCCAAAACTGGATGCAATACTCCAGGTGTGCCCTCACCAGTGTCGGATAGAGGGAAATAATCACTTCCCTCCATCTGCTGGCAATGCTCCTACTAATGCTGCCCAATATCCAGCTTCTCTTCCACTGTAATCCCCAGGTCTCTTTCTGCAGAACTGCCGTTTAGCCAATCAGTCCCCAGCCTGTAGCAGTGCCTGGGATTCTTCCGTCCTAAATGCAGGACTCTGCACTTCTCCTTGTTGAACCTCATCAGATTTCTTTTGGCCCAGTCCTCCAAACTGTCTAGGTCACTGTGGACCCTATCCCTACCCTCCAGCGTATCTACTCTCCTCTCAGCTTAGTGTCAGCTCGGCATCCCCACCACACCCCCGGTCACCCAGGACCCTCACCCCCCCGCACCACAGCCCCACCCCTCTGTATCCTCTCCCTACCCTCCAGCGCAGGGGTGGGGACCCTTTTTTGTGCGGAGGGCCATTTGGACATTTATAATGTCCTTCGTGGGCCGCTCCCCCTCCCTCCACCCCCCTCACCCCCCCCGAGGAAGCCCAGGCTGGCAACGGGAGCTGAGACCCCAGCTGGCAAGGGGCCAGCGGGGGAAACCCCAAAGCAGTGGCAGGCGGGGTGCTTAGCCCTGCACTGCTTTGGGGTTTCCCCCGCTGGCCCCTTGCCAGCCGGGGTCCTGCTGCCTGCCCCAGTCAGCTCCCGCTGTCAGCCTGGGTGTAGGGGGTGACCTTCCTTTACCCCCGGCCAGCCTCCCCCCATCTAACTGCCTTTCCTCCCCCACCCCTGCCTGGCCCGGCCCACCCCACCGAACCTAACCTCCTGCCCCCCCATGCCTGACCCACCCAGCCCAGCCTCCCCGCACCAAACCTCCTTCCCTCCCGCACCCATGCCTCGCCCCCCCCCCCGGCCTCCCCCCCACACCCCATTTACTATTGACTCCCCGCGGCGCCGGCGGCCCCCACCCAGGTTCGAGCCGCCCCCGCCTGGCGGCCCCCGCGCGTCCCTGGCCGGCGGCTCCCCGAGGCGCTTCCGGCCTCTTTGCCGAGCGCGGAGCCGCCCCGCGCCGCCAGGCGGGGGGGGGGGGCTCCGCGTTCGGCGAAGGGGCCGGGAAGCGCCTGGGGGAGCTGCCCCCGCCTGGTGGCCTGCGCGCATCCCTGGCTGGCGGCTCCCGCAGGCGCTTGCCGGCCCCAGCGCGGAGCCGCCCCCGCCTGGCGGTCGGAGCGCAGAGCCGCCTCCGCGCGTCCCTGGCCGGCGGCTCCCCGAGGCGCTTCCAGCCTCTTCGTCGAGCGCGGAGCCGCCCCGGACCGCCAGGCGGGGGGCGGCTCCGCGTTCGGCAAAGGGGCCGGCAAGCGCCTGGGGGAGCCGCCGGCCAGGGACGCGCGCGGGCCGGACGGAAGGCTTTGGCGGGCCTTATAAGGCCCGCGGGCCGGAGGTTCCCCACCCCTGCTCCAGCGTATCTACTCTCCTCTCAGCTCCTCACTGCTTGCATCCGACGAAGTGGGTATTAGCCCATGAAAGCTTATGCTTCAAAACTTTATAGTTAGTCTTTAAGGTGCCACAGGACTTTGTTACCTCTGCTATTCCAGACTAACACGGCTACCTCTCTGATTCTCTCAGCTTAGTGTCAGCTGCCCCCTTGCTGAGGTACAATCCATCTCATCATCCCAATCATTCATGAAGTTATTGAACAAGACCGCCCCCTGGCGTATCTGTTTGATACCTGCTGCCAACTAGACATGGAGCCGTTGATCACTACCCATTCAGTCCGACGATCCAGCCAGATTTCTATCCGCCTTAAGGTCCTTTCATCCAGCCCATACTTCTTTAACTTGCTGGCAAGAATACTGGGAGACGATATCAAAAGCTCTGTTAAAGTCCAGATATATCCTCTCTACTGCTTTCCCCATATCTACAGAGCCAGTTATCTCATCGTAGAAGGCAATCAGGTTGGTCAGGCATGATTTGCCCTTGGTGAATCCATGCTGGCTGTTCGTGATCACCATCCTCTCCTCAAAGTGCTTCAAAAATGGATTCCTTGGGGAATCATTTTTTTCAGGGACAGAGGTAAGGCTGATTGATCTATAATTCCTCAGCTCCCCCTTCTTCATTCTTCTTAAAGATGGGCACTATGTTTGCCTTTTTCCAATCATCTGGGACTTCCCTGGATTTGCATGAGTTTTCAAAGAGCCAATGGCTCTGCAATCACATCAGTCAACTCCCTCAGCACCCTCGGATGCATGAGACCTGGGCCCATGGACTTGTGCATGTCCAGATTTTCTAAAGAGTCCTTAACCTGTTCTTTCACCACTGAGGGCTGCTCACCTCCCCACATACTGTGCTGCCCAGTGCAGCAGTCTGGGAGCTGACCTTGTCTGGGAAGACCGAGGCAAAGAAAACATTGAGTACTTCAGCTTTTTCCACATCCTCTGTCACTAGATTGCCTCCCCCATTCATTAAGGGTCTCACACATAGCTGTAGAAACCCTTCTTGTTACCCTTCACAATCTTTGTTAGTGGCAACTCCAGTTGTGCTTTGGCCTTCCTGATTACATCCCTGCATGCTCGAGCAGTGTTGTTATACTCTTCCCTAGTCATCTTTCCAAGTTTCCACTTCTTGTAAGCTTCCATTTAATTTAAGCTCACCAAAGATTTCACCGTAAAGCCAAGCTGGTTGCCTGCCATATTTCCTATTCTTTCGGCACATCAGGCTGGCTTGTTCCTGCACCCTCAATAAGGATTATTTATAATATAGCCAGCTCTCCTGGGCTCCTTTCCCCCTCATATTTGCCTCTCAGGGGATCCTGTCCATCTGTTCCCGGAGGGAGTCAAATCTGCTTTTCTGAAGTCCAGGGTCCGGATTCTGCTGCTCTCCTTTCTTTCTTGGGTCAGGATCCTGAACTCAACCATCTCATGGTCACTGCTTCCCAAGTTGCCACCCACTTCTACTTCCCCTACCAATTCTTCCTTGTTGGTGAGCAGGTCAAGAGGAGCAGAGCCCCTAGTTGGTTCCTTCTGGCACTTGTACTTGGAAGTCGTCCTCACCACTCTCCAAAAACTTCCTGGATTGTGTGTGTCACATCCGCCATGTCTGGGCCTGGAAAGCGATGCGGCACCATTCCAAAGCTGATGTATCAATACCCATGTCTTTGGCTCAGGATAATTCTGCAATCAATTAAAAATTCTGTCCACAATATTTTAAAATTCTGCATATTTGTCAAAATAACACAATTATTTGGGGAATTTATTTCAAAATCTCTGTCAGCAAGTATGTCTGTAACAATACAGAGAATGAAAAAGAGTCAGGAAATGTTTGACAAATAGATTTTTTTATTAGCCACATTAATACAGAATCTCAGCAATAAGTCATATGACCTACAATACAGGACCATGTTTCCCGCACCCCTCAGAAGCAGAGCAAGGGGTTGGGGGAGTGAGGGTAACGGAGGAGCTGAGGGAGAGGGAAGTGGCTGCTGGGAAGGAGCTTGGGTGTGGGTGGGAGAAGTGTGGCAGGTTGGACCCCTGGGGATGTCACCTGGGGTGCGGGGACTTTAGTTAGTCTTTCAGGTGCCCAGGACTCTTTGTCACTGCATTCTGATGCCTGGTGACCCGGCTTACTACAGCGGTAACATTCCTGACTCCCCCCAGTTTTGTGGGTAGGTTCTTGTGACACTTAATGCACCCTAGAGGAGGCACCGATGTATTGTGCCTCCTTTGTAGCCAGTTCCATGGAGACAGCAATATCAACAGCCTTCAGTAAGGTAAGCCAAGCCTCTGTCGATAGCACTTCCACATAGCTTCACTGTGCAGGCCAAACACTACCCTGTCACATAGAGCGTCACTGAACATCTCCTTCAATTCACAGGCTTCTGCCAGCCTTTTTAAAGTTGCTACAAATTGTACAACTGTTTCATCTGCTTTCTGGTCTCTTTTGTGGAACCTACATCTTTCAGCAATTCCCAGTGGTTTGGGAGAAAAATGGGACCCCAGGATTTCCATGTCACTGATTTGGTCTCAGGCTTAACACGGTGTAGTAAGCTGCATAGCAGGGAGTAGGTCTTCGCCCCGACAACATTTAAGAATATTGGCACCTTCTTCTCTTCTGTAATGTCATTTGCAATCACAAAACGTTCAGTATTCATTGCACTGCATCCTCCTTAAAAGGTTCCAGTGCCCTGGAAGTGCAGCCCTGGTTTTAGTTTCAGGTTTCACAGTCAGTGCAAACAAGCCAGTTCTCACCCCCTTCCAACAGCTAAAAGGTTTTGTTTTTTGTTTGCTTTTGTCCCTTGACTTCTACTTCCTTCTGTTGCTGGGGCAGCACAGGAATCCCAGCCTCGTTGCCACTTCATTGTATCCTGGGGAGCAGCGGTTTTAGGAAGAAATCACTTGAGACACAGAGAGCTGTGAATCTTAAAAGCACCATTTACTGTCAGGGACCCAAACGAACCAAACCAGCTAAAACTGGCTGGACTATCCCCTAATAATCTAATTTAGTTCCCATAGCAACAACTAGGTTCTATTACCACGACAACCAAATACCCAGCAAAGCATATCGTAGTTACGTCATATTCCTACCACAAGTATATTGTAGTAAAGAGTATGGATGAAATGTCAGGTATGGACCCGTTGTGGGTATTTTGGGAGGGGGCAATGAGGAGGGATTGTTAGGGGGTATACCAGAGCTGACACCTAGTCTCTCCCATTGACTCAGGCACATCTGCCTCTGTCCCCACTTGGCCATCCCTCATCCCCATGTGACCCTGTGCCTCCACTCGCATTCAGTCCCTGCCCCCAGTGTTCCCTCCCCAATAGCCCTTATGAACTCTAGTCTGCCCCCGAACCCCATGTGCCCTACATTGTCTGTCCCCCTATAACCTCATCTCCTGAATTGGCCCTATGGGCAGGGCATTGCCTCAAGGAAGGCAGCTGCTTCTTTCTCACTGGCAGGTGAGGCTGGCCCCGGAGGGCTGGTATGTTCTAGCGCCTGGTGGGGGAAAGAGGCATAATTGCAGCAACTTTCTGGCAGAAGTTATATTCTGCAGAAAAAAATTCTGCTCAGCAGATGAACTCTGCACATGCATCGTAGCACAGAATCCCCCCCAGGAGTATTATTTGAAAGTTTTATGTGAATGAGGGGAAAGGGAGTTCTGAAAATTGTCTTTCACTGTCCATTAGAACTATAAATACAATGGTGCATTTGTATGTTTTATCTGTAGCTACTCTTGAGTCACTCCAGCCACACCTGCGGAACATCTGACCTTCATTAAGAGGAGGAAGAAGAGAACCAGGGAGGACATGTTTGCCATGATCCTGCAATCTAGTGCAGCATCGGACCGTCAACATAGGACCTGAAGGGTTGATATGGCAGATACCCTGGAAAAGGAGACAAAAGAAATCCAAGGAGAACAGTTCAATCTCCCTGGACATTCTATAACACATTTAAAAGTAGCCATTCTTCAAAAAAAAACTCCAGAAACAGACTTCAAAGAGAAACTGCAGAACTACAATTCACTGCAAATTTAACACCATTAATTTGGGCTTGAAGAGGGACTGGGAGTGGCTGGCTCACTACAAAAGCTTCTCCTGGAATTGACACCTCCTCATGAAATGGGAGTGGACCACATCCACCCTGATTGAATTGGCCCTGTCAACACTTTGCCTTCCTCTGTAATTTTCACTCCATGCATCTGAAGAAGTGGGGTTTTTCCCTAGAAAAGCGTATGCCCAAATAAAGCTGTTAGCCTTTCAGGTGCCACCAGACTCCTTGTTGTTTTTGTGGATACAGACTAACAGGCTACCCCCCCCTGCTGCCTGAAAAAAGTACAGATGACTGAAGACAGGGGTTAGAATGGAAGTACTATCCCTAGGGAAACCTGTTGCTGCAGAAAAGGAAATCATCATCACTGGACATTTTTAGGTCAAGGCTGGGTGTGTTTTTCTAACAGATACGCTGTAGTTCAATGGTTGTGTTAGATATAAAACAGGAATTAAAGACCTATGAGAGCCTGTGTCAGACCAGATGATTCCAACGGTCCCATCTGGTCTTATCTATGAAAAGGGACCGTTGTGATCACCTGGTCTGGCTCTCTACACAACACAAACCACAGAGCCTCACCCAGCCATTTCTGAGTCAAGCCCAGAACTCCCGGTTGAACCACAGCACACGTTTCAGAATCCTGATTGACACCTGCAAGTAGTGGAGAATCCGCATCTCTAGAGAAGGTGTTCCCATGGTCAGTTACCCTCAACGTTAAAAATGGGTGCCTTATTTTTTTGGTCTAATGTTCCCACCATTAGACCTTGTTATGTCTTGGTAGATTAGTGGACCCTGTACAAGTGGAAACCTCCTCCCCAGGTAAGTAAATATAGACTGTGATCAAAATAGATATAGACTGTGATAGGTCAACTTACCTGGCCGTCCACACGGCAGTGGGTCAACCGCTGCCACTCCCCCGTCGACTCCGCTTCCGCTTCTCACCGAGATGGAGTACAGGAGTCAACGGGGAATGCGATTGAGGATCGATTTATCGTGTCCACAGTAGATGTGATAAATCGATCCCCGATAGATCGATTATTACCCGCCGATCCGGCGGGTAGTGTAGACGTACCCTTTGTCCAGGGGCGGCTCTACGTGTTTTGCCGCCCCAAGCGCGACAGTCAGGCAGCATTTGGTGGCGTTTCTGTGGGTGATCCGTCGATCCTGGGGCTTCAACATACCCGCCGCCGAATTGCCGCGGAATCCATGGGGACGGTGGACCACCCACAGAAACACCGCCGAAGACCTAACCGCCCTAACACCTACCAGTTGGTCGCCTCACTTGCTGCGCTTGGCGCACTGGTGCCTGGAGCCACCCGCCTTTGTCTCCTGGTTCAACTCCTCCCCTCCTCTAAAAAATCAACCACATTTTTTTTAAAAAAAACCATCCCTCCACCCAAAAGTCATGGCATTATCCCCCCATCTGGAGCCCGTCACTCTGCTCATATTGTAACACTTAACCCCCTGGAACTGTCCATTCTTCAGACCAGGGATTGCCTTCTGCTCTGTGTTTCTACAATGCCTAACATCGTACGGCTCTGATCCTGGATGGTTCCTAGGTGCTACCATAATACTTATTAATTATTATTATGCTTGTACTTCAGGTGCAAACTCTCACTCTCTGTGCTGAATATTTGCAGAAATGAAGATGGAGGATTAATAGGTTTATTCTGTTCTCTTCCAGGTTTGGGTTCTGGGCCCCACATCTCTGTTGCTGACTACGAGGCCGGTGGGATCCGGGTGGTGTGTACATCGGGTGGGTGGTACCCAGAGCCTGAAGTGCTGTGGAGAGATTCCAGTGGGCAGCATGTACCATCACTGTCCCAAACGAAACCCCAACAGGAAAATGGCCTGTTTGAAGCTCAGATTTCTGTTGTTATAAAAGAAAGGACACATCCTGGTTTGAATTGCTACATCAGGAATCCCCTCCTCAACCAAGAAAAAGAGTCAACAATTCACATAGCAGGTCAGTTCCCATCACAGCCAGATCAAGTAATTGCCAACAAACCCTAGTAACGATGCGATTATATTAAAGTTATACTGGCTATGTGCCCAGGGCTTCTCAAAGAGTATTCCATGTGCGTCTCCTGTCCGGGGGCGTGAGGACCGCTTGTACGCACTAGTGCAACCAGGGATATCTGCCAGTGAGCCTGGTGCCCACCCCACTGGGCGGGGCTGGAGGCAATACAGCCGCCGGAGGAGGTGCCTAGCAGGGCTCTGGTTCCTGTGAGTGACCGTCTGACGTAGTACTGCATTCACCACTGTGGTTCCTGGTAGAGCCCTGCAGCTCCGTGGATATCCAATTGATACCTGCAGATATCCACATCTGCGGCTATACATTTATGCACAGAGCTCTAATCATAATGCCACTCTGTAAATCCATTGTGCACCCAAACCTTGAATACTGTGTCTAGTTCTGGTCACTCCATCTCAGAAAGGATCTCGTGTCATTGGAAAAGGTTCAGAAAAGGGCAGCAAAGATGATCAAGGGGTATGGACCAGCCCCTATACGTGGACAGATTAAAAAGATTATGGCTGCTGGATTTAGAAAAGCGGTGACTCCGGCAGGTATGATAGAGGTCTAGAACACCATTAATGGCATTGGAAAAGTAATAAAAATGTTATTTACCCCTTCATATATCAGAAGAACCAGGAATCACTCGATGAAATTTATAGGCCACAGGATTAATACGAACAAGAGGCAACACGCCTTCATACAACAGAATCTGTGGAACTCATTGTCATAGGGAGTTGTGATGACCAAAAATATAACTGGGTTCAAAAAAGAACTAGATAAATTCATGGCAGACATGTCCATAAATGACTACTGGCCCAGATGTTATGGATGTATGTCTATCCTCAAGGTGACCCAACCTCTCACCGCACGAAGCCAGGAGGGAAAGGCAAGGGTAGATGTCTCCAAAATTATCCTGTTCTGCACACTCTGCCTGAAACTCTGGTACTTGCCACTGTCGGCAGACAGGATACTGGGCTAGAGAGACCATTGGTCTGACCCAATCTGGCCATTCTCATGAGACCTGGGAACAGATTCATTGAAAGAAAGGGGAAGGCAACTTCTAAGGATGCTCACATGCCTCTGTTCCTGAGGGATGCAGAGGTGGATACGGAAGTTCCCCAACAGGTCCCTGTGGCTTGTAATGGGAGCTTGGTTGTGGCGAAGCAATTGCCAGGGTGTCATCAGAGCCCCATGATACTGTGTAGTCTTCAACGGACAGTCTGGCCATAACAAATAGCCCTAACCCAGAAAACATGAACGTTGCCCTCTCTGATAATCTAAACCCAACTGTGAGCTATGGCTCCCTGACTAAATAGCTATAACTTGAGAAGGCAGACAAACATGGAAACCTCCAGAGATGGCAAACTACCCCAACTCTTAGGAAACAATGTTTTAAATTCTTGTTCCAGACTAGAGAGAGGAATGTTGTGGGGTTGGGTGAAGACAGTACAGTACTTCCACCAATGGAAGGAGCTGTATCTTTATCCTAGTGTCAAGTAAGTGTATTTGTGTTTGATCTGCGGGGTCTATCAGGAAGCTCAGCCCTGGCTGTGGCGCTGGAGTTGTTACTTGCAGTGTTCCAGTGGACCCCTATGATTCTATCAGCAGTGCGTTATGTCATGTGTGAAGCAGCACCAAGACTATGTTACAGGTGAAGAAGCAACTCAACAAAGCGTTTTTGGTTTTTTAGTGACTAGTTTCTGCCTACGTAGGGCCAGTCTACACAGCAAATACAGCAACGCTAGGGACTTGCCTACAATATGGTTGACTCTGCCTTGGTTACCACGGAATTCCTTCTCCCCGTGTAGCCGTAACAGGTCAAAGCTTGCACTTCCAGTGGCTTCAGAGAGAAGGAACCTTATCTCAGTGGGGAATTTATTTGTAGTCTCAGGAAAGTTCCTCCGGCCCAATCACATTTTTACCTTTGTGTGCAGAGTCCTGCTGGGGGCATGATTCTGTTTCCAAATGAATTCGGCTTTCTCTTCCAGACCTGTTTTTCCCAAGGACCTCCCTCTGGACGGTGGCTCTGGCTGTGGTTCTGAGTGTCCTCGGTGTTCTCATTTTCGCAGCCATTTACTACAGTTGGATACAGCACAGAGAGAAAGGTAAAGTAATCGGGGGAGATTCCTTGGGTGACACTGTTTCAGCAGAGAGAAATGCAGCAAATTGAGCTATTCTTTACATGTCACTAATGAACCCAAACCTATTGTTAGTGTCAGATAAAAACTACATTAAACTGGAAGTCCGGTTGGGAGTATGTATCTGAAACTCAAAGGTGAATGTTTTATGTATCCCAGAAACAAACATCACAAGCCTGACTAATTCAGCATAAGGAAATCCCAAACAAGCTACGGTCTGGAAGCACACCGTAAGACCATCCAAACGGTCTTAGTTCTGCCATTTAGTGATGCCAGAAGTTACCTGTACAATTACTGTTAGTGCATGAAAGTGACTGTGTTCTGAGACTAGATTTAAGTTATTTTGAAAGACACATTCGATATTTTTTAGTTTTTCCAATGTCAGGGGCCACCATCTTCCCATGAAGGGAACTTGGCTATTCCATTTGCACAGCCAGGAGGAGGGAAGGTGTGTGTAGGTGACACCATCGTTTACTGTACAATCAGTGATGTAACATTTATCAAATCGCTATTGGGTAGTACAATGGGTTATACCTCTCTAGCACCCCCTGGAGGCGAGAGGGGAACCACCTCCCATCTTTGCTGTCCCTTCCGGGATGGCAAAGTTACTGTCCTCTGGGTTGCAGATTTAGGGTACAGCCCTCCAGCTGTACCTCTTAGAGAGCCTGCCCTCTTCTGGAGAGGACTGGGTTAAGCAGCGCCAAAGAAAAGGACAGGCTGCCTCCAGAGGCCAAAAAAGGGCCAGGTCTGCTTAGTCTCAGACAGTGGAGAGGTCCAGAGTCTCTGGGAGGAGATCTGGTCCCTCATATATCCAAACAGCCACAGTTGGGTCCCAGTGCTCCATACAGAAAAGCCAGTCCCTCTACTTCCTCAGAGGGCCTGGATGGCTGATGTTCTCGGGCGTGTACCCAGGAAACACCCCCTGTGCCCTGGGACTAGGGAGCTCTGTTCACTCCAGAGTGATCTGGGATCCTCCCTTTGCAGGACCTGCCCTTCTTCAGGCTCGGCCTATCTCACAAGTAAACTGGGTTGGGGCTGACTGTGCCCCGAGAAGCTCTTTAACCCCTTCGTGGCTGGGGCAGGGCACTTCCCAGCCACAGGTAAACAGTGGCCAAGGAAAAAGCCAGTGATGGAAACTTCATTTGGAAGGTCCAGACATTCAGACATTTACGGGTTGGTTGTTTTTTTACAGCTGTTTTTTTGGAATGACATTAAGATTAATAAAAGGTTTTAATTTATGATAATTATCTAGGCAATGGGGATTCATATAATAAAGAATCCCGTAAAGGGCTAGTCGCTATTACACAATCTCTTGTAATATTTCTGGTTTTGTTTGTTTGTTTTAGGGAAACTCTTGGCTGAACTTCGTAAGTTCTGTTTTTTTTCATAATTAAAACTTAGTTAGAAATTGTGCCTTCTTCAGACTGTGTTCATCTCTGTGTCTGTGCTTGGTTTCAGGGTGGAGAAGAGCCCAAGTATATGCAGGTAAATCAAGCTGACATTTCAATTTATGTCAAAATTCCCCTGTCTCTTTTTACTAATCACATGTAGCAAGAAGGAAGAAGACAAAACATTTAAAACGTAAATGTTAAGTAAGACTTCATTTTAACAATTTCCTATATTCCATTTCCCTTTAGTGTATAGAGTCTTTCAGAGGGAAAAGTTCTGACTTGATCAGCGTTAGATGGTATTAAATACCCTTTTTGAAAGAGTCAATTACAGACTATAGCATTTGAGCTGTTATTATCGAAGTCCGAACTGCTTCTTTAGTGAACAAAAGAAACACACAGGCTGGGAGAAAAGATTAGTAATGACAGAACACAGCTTCCATCTCTCCGGTACAACTTCACTGCTAAAGATTTACAGGCACTGTACCTGACTCAGTACCTAGGACCCGGCAATGTTTCATTAAAATCAGGCTGAATTATTGTTTTATCTTACCTATTCCCCCCCCCCCCCCCCACTGTCACTTCCTGCATAGACCAAACTTCAGTGATACTTGTCTTCCTCCCTGGCTCCTTTCTGCAAGCTTCCTCCCAAGATACCAGTTGACAGAACCCTCCCATGTTACCACATCAGAGGAGATAACAGTCTATGTTTTTTGTTTTTATTTAAAACAAAAAACAGATTTTTTCACTTAGAATCATA
The DNA here is from genome assembly GCA_032164245.1 of Sternotherus odoratus. Taxonomy (NCBI): domain Eukaryota; kingdom Metazoa; phylum Chordata; order Testudines; family Kinosternidae; genus Sternotherus; species Sternotherus odoratus. The sequence continues at coordinate 4,271,586 of JAVMKO010000011.1, forward strand.
CATCAGGGTTGGAAGGGACCTCAGGAGTATCTAGTCCAACCCCCTGCTTAAAGCAGGACCAATCCCCAACTAAATCATCCCAGCCAGGGCTTTGTCAAGCCTGACCTTAAAAACCTCTAAGGAAGGAGATTCCACCACCTCCCCAGGTAACCCATCCCTCTTAAATTAAATACAGATTTATTTATTTTTAACCTCCCATTTATAGTCCCTGAGATGGATGCTCAAAACAAGTTAGGTGCTTAGGTCTCAGTGTTGGGCCAGATGCATAGAACTCCTGCCTCAGCCCTGTAGGTGCCTAACCGATCAGAATCAAAGTTTTCTAGATGTGGGCATGTGCACCACTGCCTCCCTTTGCGCGTCCAAGCCCCCCTCTCCCACCTCAGCCCCAGAGATTCCCCAATCAGGCAAAGACAGGAATGTAGCCACCTCAGCCGCAGGTGAGGCCCAGGCTGACTGGCACGCGTAGAGGCTACCCGCTGGATCAAGTCCCATTCAAAATGTGGTGCTAGAGCCCACCTTATCCCTTGTAGCCCAGTGGCCGTCACTTCCCTGGGAGGCGAGAAACCCGGGTTCATTTCCCCCTCTCTGCCTGAGAGGGAGGAAAGTTTGAATGGTGGGGGTGTCTCCCACCTCTCATGAGAGGAACTGGGGTAAATCCAGCCACAGAGCCAGAGAGAATCAGAATGACTCTGGAGTGCAGTTAGGTACCAGTTGGGAGACCCAGCCCCTGCTTCAATCCCCTTTTTAATCACAGGAACTCACAGCAGGACTCACCTGTCAGAATAGCCCAGTGATTAGAGCCTCTTGAGAGGTTCTCCGTTCTCCCCCGCTTGCAGAGAGGGGTAAATTACCCTGGTAAATGCCCTAGCATTATAAGGTGGGCAACCCCCTCACCTTGACTAAAATGGCATCGGCCCCTCGCTCTACCAAGGGTTCCCAGCTGACCTGTGTGTCCAGACGTGCATCTATCTCTGGGAGGGGGGAGGCCTCACAGCCCCCTGCCACGGGCTTGCTCAAGTGGCTCTGTCGAGCAGGATGGGTTCTGGGGAGTCAGAGTCTTCAGGCTCCTGTAGGCGCTTTAGAGCGCACCTGGCTCAGGCTTTGGGAGTTGCAGCAATTGCTCCAGGCCCCTATAAGGAAGCTGAACATCACAATGCCCAAGTCCTCTTGAGCATTCAGCCCATCCCAGTAACCTCCGCGGGGGTGGATACTTGTCAAGTGAGTTTAGTCGACTATATGTGACAGCAAAACAGATCTCAGGGGGTGAGCAGAGGCTGGCCCCAGGCACCCCCTGGTCTCCCGGATCTCAGTTCCAAAGGTCTGAGAGATGTTTGGGGCCGGCTGACTCTCTGTCTCACTCTCGACCATGCTCCGCAGCTGGATACCAAAGGAATCTTACAAGAAGTGGAAACTTGGACAGCTGACTAGGGAGGAGTATAACGATACTGCTCAGGGATGCAGGGGTATAATCAGAAAGACCAAATCACACTTGGAGTTGCAGAGAGCAAGAGATGTGAAGGGTAACAAGAAGGGTTTCTACAGGTATGTTAGCAACAAGATGGTCAGGGAAAGCATGGGGCCCTCACCCCTGAAGGCAGCTATTCGCACCTTTCAGCCTATCAGTGCATCCATCTATTTCCTCCCAGTGAGTCCTGCTCAGATACCAAGCAACTTGGAGACACAGATGCCATGAGACCCCAGGGAGAGGGTATTTTGTGTTAATTTTGCACTAAATCAATCCCTGCCTCCTTCCCCAGGGAATAAACAGGCTGGGTGTGAAAGTCTCACTGCCTTTTAGGGGGAAGGGGGCATTTAATATTTAATCCCCTCTGGGCAAGTGATTTTATAATTAGGGATTTGGATGAATTTCCCTTTGAGCTCAGTGACCGGCCCCTGCCCCCCAGCACTGACTCTGTGACTCTCTCCCCAGTGGATGTGACTCTGGATCCAGACACAGCTCAGTCCAACCTCATCCTGTCTGAGGATCGGAAATGTGTGAGACACGGAGACACACGCCAGGATCTGCCCGACACCCCTGAGCGATTTGAACCTTACGTCATTGTTCTGGGCACGGAGGGGTTTGCGGGCGGGCGGCGTTACTGGGAGGTGGAGGTGGGAGCCAAGCCTGAGTGGACTCTGGGGGTTTGTAGGGAATCGGTGAGGAAGAAGGGGAGTATCAGTGTTACGTCTGAGAATGGATACTTTGTGGTGTGTTTGAGAGATGGAGAGAAATACTGGGCCCGCACTTCCCCCCTAACGCCTCTCACTGTGAGCGTCAGGCCCAGCCGGGTGGGGATTTTCCTGGACTACGAGGGGGGCGAGATCTCGTTTTACAATGTGACTGACAGGTCCCATCTCTTCACTTTCACTGACACCTTCTCCGGGACGCTCCGCCCTTATTTCAGTCCTTGTCTTAATGAAGGGGGTAAAAACGCGGCTCCTCTGATCATCTGCCCGGTCCCAGAGGAGGCCTGAGGGAATCTCTGTCCCTGACAGCGACCCCACAGCAGAGACTGTCCGCTCCCTGCGCTGACCCGCCCCAGGCCTGTTCCCATGGGGATGGCGTGAAAGACATCAGCTGCCTGCCTCCCGCTACTCCCCTCTCGGCTCTCAGCACCAGGCCTGTGAGCTGGAGGGAGAGGGCGAGAAGGGGGTGGGGAGAGACGGCTGCGGGGTGAGGTGGGGTCAGGCTGCTTGGAAGTGGGGATGCAGGGACAGAGGAAGGTGCAGGTTCCTGGGCATATAAAGGTGGGTCTCATGCAGCTGGGGGCGTCCCATGGCGCTGGCCTGACTCAGCGGCAGCACAGAGCCCTGCTGAGACAGGAGGATGGATCAGTGCACAGCTAGGGAAGGAGGATCAGGCCAGAGTATGGGGATTGAGAGCCCATCCCCAGGGCTGTGTGAGCGATAGGCCCAGGCTGCATGCATGGGATCTGCTCATGGGAGAACCCAAGAACTTTTCTCCTTCCTCAATGAGCTTGTGCCCATCAGCCCCACTCTTCTCTTCTGCATGGAACCTGCTGCAGTGCCTCAGCCCTCCCTTCTCCCTCCTGTCCCTCTTCAAAACTCTCTTTCCAGGGAGCCCTGAAACCATCCTCTGTCCCAGCAGGGAATATTGAAACATAGGTCCGTGCCCTGGGTGTGTGCACAGTGTGAGTTCCCAGAGCAGAGGCCATGTTGGGGGAGGAGAGGCGTGGCTGTAGGGGCACACAATCTGCACACACTTCTCCCCCGAAAGGAGGAGAGAACAAACACCACAGGACAGAAGGTTGCTTATTGCATTACTGAAAGGCGCACTCATACTGGGGATGAGCCTGGTATAAGCACCCATACAGAACAGAAGAGAATTTTGCGGCTATGCAGTACAACCGTATTATCTTATTCTCTGTGACGTCTCATTTCTACTTGATAGAACATTAATAAATAAAGTGGATACATTCAGGAGCAGGAATGGTCTCCATGAGGTTTGAAATTCAAGTGATCCACATTGGATTCCCTTCCTGGTGCAGTGACTGTAAGTACATTGTGAAATTCTTTCCACTGGACATTAGCACTAGTTCATAAAAGCAGGTTAATATTCCAACAGAATCTCCAGTTATTTTTATTCCCTACTATGTTGATCAGGTAATATCTTTTCATTGTCAGGACTCTGAAGCAAGCACTATGATATTTTTTCTGGTAAGTGCCTGTATAAAAAATGAAGTAGGAAGCTAATCAGAGAAGAAATACAACGTAGTTAATGCATCTGGATTCTAAATGTCCAAAAATTAATTCTCCAACCCTCTGGAGTAGGTACAAGATATCTGGTCATGGATTTCACATTATTGGGACAGGGCTTTGTAGAAAATACATGTAACATGAAGGAGAACTCCAGACCCATAACAGTGGATGTTTGTAACTCTCCTGGTAACAATCAGCACCTCAGTCATCTAGCTAATCTGTCTAGATCTATGAATTCATGGTATCTGTAGGGGATAAATAGCAGAGCCCTGCTAGACCATGTAATTCAAAAGAAACACATCAAGAGACTTTCCTGAAGGTCCCATCTCCCCCCACGAAGGCCCAGTCTCACGTTCTTCTCCTCTGCTGATGAAGTAGTCTGAGAAACTCAGACCCATGTTATTCCTCCTGCTGCACAGCCGGAAAATCAAATAAACAGTCATCCCAAAGCCAAGGTCAGGACACTGCATTTCAAACCTCACGGAGACCATTCCTGCTCCTGAACGTAGCCGTTTTATTAAACAATGAACTATCGAGTAGAAATGAAAAGTTGGACCCTATCCCTATGTTGGAAGATAGGGATAGGGTCCAGAGTGACTAAGACAAATTGGAAGATTGGGTCAAAAGAAATCTGATGAGGTTCAACAAGGACAAATGCAGAGTCCTGCACTTAGGACAGAAGAATCCCATGCACTACTCCAGACTAGGGACCGAATGGCTAGGCATCAGTTCTTTAAAGAAAGACCTGTGGATTACAGTGAACGAGAAGCTGGATATGAGTCAACAGTGTGCACTTGTTGCCAAGAAGGCTAATGGTATATTGGGCTGTATTAGTAGGGGCATTTCCAGCAGATCAAGGGAAGTGATTACTCACCCCTATTTGACACTGGTAAGGCCACATCTGGAGTACTGTGTCCAGTTTTGGTCCCCCCACTACAGAAAGGGTGTGGAGAAATTGGACAGAGTCCAACGGAGGGCAACAAAAATGATTAGGGGACAATATATAAATAAGAAATTTGATTTAAATTTTCAAAAAAACCCAAACCTGTCATCATTTAAATACAAATTTTAGTTGTGATTTTTATCCACCCTAAGAAGAGGACCTCCCAAAAGGTGCTGATGAAAATGTGAGCAGGTAGGAGAAACACCAAAACAAAACCAAGAACTGTTGTTTGAAAACACAAGGCAAAGGAGAAAGCGACATCACTCAAGGCAACCGAATTAAGAAGAGAAAATTACTCTTGCCTTTTGTTGAAAGTGACCTGTGCAGAAAGAGTAGGTGAAAGACAGACGGCAAGAGATACAGAAGAGTTGGGAAAGGCCATCTGGTCCCAGTACAACAGTTTCTTTGATCCTATATAAAACGTACATTTTCAATTCATGTACATTTGTACTTTAATGCAGCTATAAATAGGGTCTGAAAACAAGACAATTTCACACACGTTCTGAAACTGGGGCTGAACAGTTTATAGTTTCTGGTAAATCTAATCTGGCTAGTGTATTTTTGTTATAGCCAGAGCCTTCGCCCACCCCCACACCCCACCCCTCTGCCCCAGCCCTGAGCCCCCTCCCACACCCTGAAGCCCTCTCCCCAGGCCCTCCCCAATGCCCTCATCCCCAGCCAGAGCCCTCACCCCCCCACTCCAGCCCTCTGCGCTAGCCTGGAGCCCCCTCCCACACACTGAACAAACCCCTCAGCCCCACCGCACTAGTTTTGATATGTGCACCAATATGGAGGTGATCTGCCACACCTCACCTCCATGTTGGTGTCACATAAGATTCAGTCCGCACATGAGTGGGAAAAATTAGAGGGAACACTGGAACTTGGACTAGATACCTCCTGAGGTCTCTTCAACCCTAAATCCTCGATGAGTCTGTGATGCTAAGTTACAAATAATAAGATTGTAGTTGCATGGCAGCAGAATTCTATTCCGTGTGGATGCTCATACCAGGCTCATCCCCACATGATGTGAGCACCTTTCAGCAGAGCAGAAATCAACCTTCTGTCATGTTTGTTCCCTCATCATTTCCTGGGAGAGAAGTGTATGCTGTGAAGAGTTCTGTTACGGTAGCTTTTGTCTGTGGCAGTAAGTACATATCAGCACTTACAAATATTTATACTACAGAAGGCAAAGTCAAAGAAATGTGGCTTACATCTGGAGCAGAAGGTGGTCAGGTTGGTTGGTGATGGTCTTTAGCTCCTGGGGGAGTTCATTCCACTGTCTGAGTCGGGTCACCAAGGCAGTTCTGTCTCCACACAAATAAATTTTACCCTTATTGTGGCCGGTTTCAATGTGCTAGGGTTACAAAGTTGCTGTCTATGGTCTTCTTCACAGAGCTTTAGGAAGTGTTTTAAATATCCCGGGTCCAGGCCATGATGCACCGTGAACATAAGAACCAAGGATCTTGAACATAATTTGATAGTCTGTGGGTAGGCAACACAAGGAGGGCAGGACAGGCGTGAGATGCTCACAGGCGCTTGTGTTGCAAAGAAGATGCACTGCGGCATTCGGTACTAACTGAAGGTCCCTTGGCACTGATGGTTTCATGGCCAGGCAGATCACTTTGCTGCATCCCTGCTGAGGGGTGACAAAGCTGTAAGTAACTGGGGCCAGATTTTGTCTGCCAGGAAGGAACAGCATTTCCTAGCCAAAGGGAGAGGATAGAGAACATTACTTGCAGATGCTGCTGTGTGAGAGCTTAGTGTCAACAAGGAATCCAACATGCTCCTAGACTATGGCCTGAACTGAGAAATTGTGGGGAATTAACCTAAATGTAGGCGTTGATCAGAGGATGTTCAGAGCTTCTTGAGAAATCATAAACCAATCCCATCCCAATGTGAGAACCTTGACCCAGCCTCCTGCTCTACACAGCTCTGTTCCAGGAATGGGATTTAATCTCTGCTTTATAACCATCATATATCCCCATTACATGGCCACTCCAGCCTGGCCTGACGCTCTGCGGTTCCTGGGAATTGGCAAAGACGTTCTTCACTTGACTGTTCCCGAGTCAGGGCTCTTCAAGGATTTCTTACCGGTGTGGATTCTCCGATGTTTAGAAAGGTGTGAGCTACTCCGGTATGTTTTCCCACAGGTCAGGCACTTATAGGGTTTCTCTCCTGTGTGTGTTCTCTGATGTATCTTAAGGTCTGGGCGCCTCCTGAAGCTCTTCCCACAATCACAGCATTTGTAGGGCTTCTCTCCTGTGTGTATCTTCCGATGACCGTTAAAGGTTGTGATGTTGCTGAAGCTTTTCCCACACTCAGGGCATTTATAAGGTTTCTCTCCGGTGTGTTTTCTCTGATGCGTGGTAAAAGCTGAACTGTATCGGAAGCTTTTCCCACAGGTCTGACAAGTATAGGGTTTTTCTCCTGTGTGGATTCTCTGGTGCTGATTTAAAAGTGACTTATCACCGAAGCTTTTCCCACAGGTCGGGCACTTATAGGGCTTTTCTCCCGTGTGGATTCTCTGGTGTCTAGCAAGTTGTGAGGGCTGAACAAAGCTGATCCCACATGTGGGGCACATATAGGGCTTCTCTCCGGTGTGGATTCTCTGATGGATAATGAGTCCAGCAGTGTCAGAGAAGTGTTTCCCACAGTCAGTGCATCCATAGGGTTTCTCTCCCGTGTGCATTCTTTGATGTGAAACAAGGTGGTAGCCCTCCCTGAAGCTTTTCCCACACTCAGTGCATTTGAAGGGCTTCTCTCCTGTGTGCATCTTCAGATGCCTGTTAAAGTTTCCGCTGCCACTGAATGTTTTTTCACACTCAGAACATTTATAAGGTTTCTCTCCAGTGTGTTTTCTCTGATGTGTAGCAAGGACTGAACTGTATCGGAAGCTCTTCCCACAGATCAGGCATGTATAGGGTGTTTCTCCGGTATGGATTCTCTGATGGTTGATGAGCGTCGTACTCTGAGAGAAGCTTTTCCCACACTCAGCACATCTATAGGGTTTTTTCCCAATGTGGGTTGTCGGCTGAGTAATAGGGGCTGAACTCTCGGGGAAGCTTTTCCCACAGTCCCCAGACACACCGGATCTGTCTCCCGCGGGGATTCTCGGCTGAGTAATAGGGGCTGAACTCTCGGGGAAGCTTTTCCCACAGTCCCCAGACACACCGGGTCTGTCTTCCGTGGGGATTCGCTGCTGAGCAGTTTGTTTGATTTTTCCAACCCCTCTGCTCCGGTGAGCTGATCCACCCTGACTCTGCCCTGGCTCTTTCCCCTGATGCCTCTGTGGCCTGGGCTGGGTCTTACAAGTTTTCGCCATCCCTGGTCACTGGGAAATATTCACCTCGGATCTTCCCACACTGTCCTGTCTGGTTCCACTTGCTCAGGACTCCCAGCTGAGTCTTATAAAAGCTGAGTCTCCTCCTCAGTCTCACTCACCGTCCCATCACCTGCTGGGACAGAGAGAACATCTGTTTTGGAGTCACTCACTGAAATGCAGAAAAAGGGGGCATCACAAAGTAGGAGTGGGAGAAACAAGCCAAACACCAGCCCCCAAATCCTTCCCCAGAGGAGAGAAAGAAGGGAACCAATTCTGCCACCTCATTCCCATCTGAGCAGTCAGGAGTGAGTTTGTTTCTACATGGGCACACAGGATTGGTGAAAACTCAGGAGTGGCATTTGCCATGAGAATGTAAAACACGGTTTCGGAGCCACTTTTGCCAATTCCTTACTTCTGCGGGCATGCCTCGGTATCTCTCTTTCCTCCTCTCCCTGGTGACTGGGGACCCACAGCTCCTCCCCTCACTGCAGCCAGGAGATCACGTCAGGTCTGGAAACTGGAACTCCGACTTGGGGGTGTCATAAGTGTGGAGGGTGCCTTGCCTGGGTTGGGCTATGTTATCTAACACAGTGTGCATTGCCTGGGTGGGGCTTGTTATCTGAGACAGGTAACGTAGGAGTTTCCCTGCCATGAGGGAGGGAGGAGCCTCCAGCCCAGGAAGAAGGGAGGAGCAAAACAGTCAGTTCCATCTTGGCTGCACATGAGGCAGGAAGCTTGCCAAGGTAGCTGGCAAGGGTTCTAGACCATCTTTGGCTATAAAGATGGCTCTACCTTTTTTTGATACTTCTACTTAGCTAATGTGAGTGATTTTGATTCTTTTAATAAGCTGGTGCCTTTTGGGGTGTTTCTTTCCATTTCAGAAGGGAGTTGGGGACCCCAACTGTTAATTGTATCTTTATTTCATTCCCTTTTCTTTATTAAATCTTCTAGTTCAAACCATCTGGTTTATTTTCCTTAGGGGTTTTCTCTGCTTCCAGTTGGGAAGGAGGAAGGGAAGGGAATAGGAACCAGGGCAGCTAGGGGCCTAGCTGGAGTGTGGAGACTGTCTCTCCTTACCGTCAGAGGTTAGACGGGGGAGGGAGGAAGCAGTCTCCAGGTGTCTGTCTCTCAGAGAGAGAGAGAGACAGGGGTGGGGATGGGGGAAGTCTGCCTTCAGCCGGGGAGGGTGAAGGGAAGCAGTCTCCAGGTGTCTATCTAACCCAGGGAGTGGGACAAAGTTGGGGTGGGGAAGATCAGGGGCCCCTCCAAGGCTTTGGAAGTATACTCGATTGGTGGCAACGATTGGTAACCCCAAAAACCCCAACTGGTAAAAGGGGGGTGTCTTGGGGTGTAGGACTTAATTTGGCTGGGAAGCAGCTTGGTCAAGTGGTTTGGCTAGTGAAGAGTCCCAGCCTTTGTACTTGAGAGCATAAAGGCTGGGGTACCAGACTCTACAGGGGTCAAGCAAACAAACAAGCAACATCAAGTTAGGGACCAGCAGCCAGTATCTCCATAAACAGCTGAGCCTGCAGCACTGGGGTTCGGTTCTGAGTGTCCAGAGCTATTGATACGAGGCCACTTATTCCGCTGCCTGAATATGGATTTGGAAAGGTCCTTTTAGGGTCCCCTAATTCCAGTGCCAGGCCTTGGTCATTTGATTATAGCGCAGTCCCTGCCCCTGTCACGGGGAATAAATCTCTGAGACATTTTTAGATCTGGCCAGTGCCAGAGATTTAATAGTCAGTGAGGTCGCTCAGATGGCTGAAGACACCCGTGTGTGGAAGCGTTGGGAAAATCAGACCCTACGATAATAAACCAAACGGACCCCATGGAAGAAGGAATCTGGGTGTGCGCAGAACGGGGAGTTATTGACCCCACCGAAATCACACACATCACAGGGCATTTTGAACCAGAGCCCGGCACGTCTGACCCAGGACTTCGCTCTGCCTCGGAGGTCAAGTTACCGGCCCAAATCCTTCCGCTACCAAACTGGATCCAAAGTGGCGAACGGGCCTTTCCCTGGGGCGAGCCGCTCCCCCCTGAAGATGAACCCGGACCTGCCCCCGGGCCCCGGCCTCCCACCCGCGGGCCCCGCCCCCCTCCCCGGCTCCCACCCGCGGGCCCCGCCCCCCTCCCCGGGCCCCACCCCCCTCCCCGGGGCCCCACCCCCGGGCCCGGCTCCCACCCGCGGGCCCCGCCCCCGGGCCCGGCTCCGGCTCCCCCCCGCGGGCTGGGAGACTCGGGTCCTGGCCCGGCCGGGGCGGGGTCTCTCCCGGGGCTGCCCGGCTCCTGCAGGCGCTGGGGGGGGGGGGGGGGCAGCAGCCCTGGGACTCGCCCCCCGCGGAGCAGAGCCGGGGGGGAGGGGCCGGGGGGGCGGAGTCCCGTCCCCCCCCCTCACCTGAAGGCCCCGCCCGGCTCCGCTCCCCAGGGAGGGGGCGGCCCCAACGCTGCGCGGAGACGGGCAGTAAGCCCGGAAGTTAGAAGCCGGATGTGACGATTCAGGAAGCGCCCTCTCCCCATTCCTTACTGCGGGGGAGGGGCACGGCGCATGCGCAATTACCGTCGCTGTGGCCGCTGCCCTCCCTCTGCTGCCGCTGCCGTGTAGGACTGTGCTGGGAACGTGCAACGTGGGCATGCGCACAGGGATTGAGCCTGCCCAGTTCACCCGCTGAAGCCACTGCCCTTCTCCCTGCCCTTCTCACCTGTGGGGTGCTATTGACAGGGTCAAGCAGCTGGAGGCGGCCTTAGGAGAGGGGCTGAGGGACAAAATCCGGGCAGGGGGAGGAGGCAGAGTTAAGCCGAGGAGGGAGACACTGGCAGAGGGTGAAACCCAGCCCAGGCAGGGGAGTGACCCATGTGGGACTGAGACACCAGGGGGTTGCCAAATTAGTGGGGGGCGAAGGGGCTTTTTGATTTTCCTCACCCCCAGACGGCACCTCTCAGCATCGGCTTCCCAGGGCTCCCGGTCCTGTTGGATGAGGCCAGACGATGCTTGTGGCTCACTGAAGGGATTCACACACACATCAAACTTACCCCAGGAACGGTGTGCAATAGAAACCTCTGAACAATAGTGCCATACCCGGGGGACTACTTGACCAAGATCAGATACCTCTACACCAGCGGTGTCCAATAGAAATTCAATGCTAGCCACCCTTGTGGTTTTGAATGGTTCTTATTCGCCACAAAATTACTTCAGTGTGACACTTTGCATTCTTTTTCTTGTACCATAACCCTGAAATCTGTGGTATAATTCATAGTGACCGCACATCTTAACTCAGCCTCCAGAGTTTCATCCATAATACTTGATCTGTACTTGGATTTTATAAAATTTACTGCAGAAAATGTGGATTCACAGACCCACACATTGCTAATGCATTAGCCATAATTCAGTAGCCTATTCGCCTCATGTGGCCAGTGGTGAATGTATTGGACACCACTGCTGTACACAGTGGGAGCTGTTTGACTCAGGGCACAGCTAAAGAGCCTTCCAGAAAGTGGGGGGGGGGGGGGAGAAAGAAAAGGTGGACAATGACAGCTTATAAGAGCAACCTTACCTACATCAGATGGTCTTTTTTTAAGCAAAGTAGGACCTATCACTGCTGCAGGTAGCACGATCCTACAGATAGCATTTTCATACACATGTGTAAGACTGCTGTCTGATGAAGCTAATGCCTACAGATTGCAGTTTCTTATACATGTGTGTGAGAAACTCTTAGCTGTAGGAATTAGCTTCATCACCTATATTCCCACAGCCAGCCCAGAAGCTGCCGTGCCCTGGCTGCTTGTCCCCCTCTTCCCCATTCCCAGCATGCTTCTTTAACCTGCTGGCAAAAATACTGTGGGAGACCATATCAAAGGCTTTGATAAAGTAGCATTTTTTTACAAACGCTGTTGCTTACAATCTATACGTATACAGAGAGCACATTTCTACACATAGCAATTGCATATATATCATAGTCCTAGGTTTAAGATTAGTAGCCGTGTTAGTCTGTATCCGTAAATAAGACGAGGAAGACTTGTGGCACCTTAGAGACTAACCAGTAGCCCACGAAAGCTTATGCTGAAATAAACTGGTTAATTTCTAAGGTGCCACAAGTCTTCCTCATCTTATCATAGTGCTAGAAACTCCTATCTGCAGATATTTGCTACATCAGGTAGCAGTTTAATACAGTAGCAGTATCTTACAATCTATGCATATTGATAAGTGCTACTGGTAGCATGTTCCTACATGGAGCACAATCCTTCACTACAGGTTGTCTGTGCTGGGCACCTCCTCCTCCCTCTTGTTTCCCATGCCCAGAAGCGGCGTTCCACGGTCGTAAGCATGTCCGTTAAAGCGATGAGCAGTTTAGTGTCCAAATTGTTCCTCGGCTCGATCTCGTCTTCTTCTCCAGACTCATCACTACTGTCAGTCCATTTCAAGAATGAACTCTGCCACGCAGAGAGTTGTGCTGGCAACACTCGCCAGCATGCTCCTCAGCAGTTCGCGGTCCATTACGGCAAAGGAAAACGGATGACGGAGCACGCGTGCCTTGCTGAAACCATTGAGAGATGGCGCCCGAGGTGGTCGGAAACACAGGGATTGCTGGGATACGACACAAAGCATCATGGGGAGTTGGAACCGGATGCAGAATGGCTGCAAGTGACGCCCCCCTTCCCACAAGGCATTGTGCCAGATTGGGAAGAGGTGCTCTGTGGGATACCTGCCCTATTGCACTACTCTCAGTGCCGCCAGAAGCGCCGCAAATGTGGCCATGCTTTAGTGCTGCCGGGTCTGAGTGTGCACATGCTCTAGCGCAATACCTAGGGACGCGCTATAACCAAACGCGCTATAATCCTGTAGTGTAACCTAAGCCTCAGTTTCTAACCAGGCAGGCCACATTCCTGGAGAAGCTCGGGTGCGGACGGGCATCTACAAAGTTCATTGTGTAGCTGATGGTCCTTAATGGGCCATCAGCCAGGCCAGCCAAGTTAACAACAGCTTGTCTGAGATTTCACCCAGAAGCCAAACATAAGTTTGACATACAATCACCATATAGCCAATATTCATAACTTTAATTACAAAAAAGATACACACATACAGATAGATTAATCATAATCAGCAGACCATAACCTGGTCGTAGACACCTTATATGACCCCCCTTTACACAATATTTGGTGCCACTACAGGACCTTGGTTGCACCAATGATCTATATGATCCCAGATAATTTCAGTAATGTGACAGTGGTGCAGATGGAGGGCACTTGGTCCAAGGATTTCAGATATTGCCCCAATACTGAGTGTAGGCGAGTGGACACTCACCCCAGCGGCGCCTCCTGCTGGTCGTCTGGGGAATCAGCTCTCCAGCCTCCGGAGCGCCCTCTGCTGGCCGATGTCCCGCTCCTACTCTGGCCCCGTCTCCCTCCCGGACCCCAGTGCCCTCTAGCTGAGGGTGCTGCACCCTTGCAGAACCCCCTCAAGTCTAAGGGTCTCCCCTCCCCGGGGAACCCTCCACCCACTATCCCCACCTTGCCTCAGACTTGGCCACTGCCAGTCACCACTTGCCCCCGCTCACTGAGGCAGACTGCAGTATCATGGCCTCTCATCACCGGCAAGGGGGGTTGGCCTGCTGCTTCTACTGCTAACCGTGGGCTGCCCCCTGCAACCCCAGTACCCTTGGGTCGGGCCTTCTGCCAGGCCTTGCAGCCTGGGGCTCTCTGGCCAGAGCCTTCCCAGCTCCCTCTGCCCTGCCCCAGCCCTGCCTTAATCCCGGTACCTTGCTTAGCCCCAGCAGCTAGGCCTGTCTTCCTCTGGAGAAGAGGAGACTGACTCTCCTGGCCCCTGCCTCTCAGCCTTTATACAGGCCTGAGTGTTTGGGGCGTGGCCACCCAGCTGAGCCCACTCCCTAATCAGGCTGGGAGTTTGCTGGCTCCCAGCCACAACCCCTTCCCTGGGCTATTCCAGCCCTCTCAGGCAGGGAGCGGGTGGTCACCCCGCTACACCGAGCCACTTTGAACAATCAAAGTGCCCTAAAATCCATTAACCTGTGAAGCTCAGTAGGATTTTCTGACCTGTTCTCTCTGTCTCACCCCATTTCACTTTTTCCACATTCTCTGCGTCTTTCCCCTTTTACCGGACATGTGAAGAAATGATCCACACAGCCAGGGGACTGGCCATCTACACGGCAGACAGACATGGCCTCAGCCGCGCCCATAGGGTTACAGGAAGCCACGTGCACCATCTGCCTAAAGTATCTGACAGAGCCGGTGACCATAGAGTGTGGGCACAACTTCTGCCGAGCCTGCGTCACCCAGTACTGTGATCAGTGCTGAGCCCTGTTCTACAAAGGGACCGTCAGGCCCAACAGGCAGCTGGGCAATATTGTGGAGAGCATCCAACCGCTGAGGTTACAGCCTGGGCAAGCGCAGAAGGAGCATCTGTGTGCGAGACACCAGGAGACACTCCGGCTCTTCTAGGAGGTCATCTAGGAGAAACCATCGGTGTGGTTTGCAGGAAGTCCCGGGGGCTCACCGTCCTCACGCTGTGGTCCCCATTAAAGAGGCTGCCCAAGATTACAAGGTGGGAATCTCTATTGCTCATGATGAAGGATCCCTGTAAAGCCCTGTTCTTGCTCCCCAGAGCTGGCTGCTTGGGGGTGAGTGGGAACTTCAGTCCTCTTGGAAGTCACAGGACCCAACAAAATAAAAGAAAAAGAAAAAAAAGGAGAATTAAAAACTCCAAATTACAAATCAAAGTACAAGCAGGATAGAAAGGGCTGTAATCGAAACACAGAGGGAATCGCTAAAACCAATAACTATTTACTTCAATTATTTCTGATGAGCATTAGCTATTAAAATAAAAAATTTAAAATCATGCACTGCACAATAATCATACAGCTAAATGACAAGGGGGTCCGCGTAATAAGAGTAAAGGAAATAACGTTTTGAAAGGAGCAAAGCGACAATTAAAATGGATCACAAGGAAGGGAGCACAGTTCAGGGAATCACAGCAGCAGGTAAGACAAATTTGTGAACTGTTAACTTATGAGACTTCATAACAGAGAAGAGACGCTTTTAAATACTCAAAAGGTGTGACACAGCGCTGGAGGGAACGTAGGTAAACGAATTCACTGACCCAAGTCTCCTGTGCAGTAAAGTAGCACCAGAGGCAGCAGGTTTGTGTATTTTTGGTGGTCTCCAGAATGGGTCTAAGGGGGGCCTGGGGTGCAGGATCTAGGAGGGAGTTTGGGTGTGGGAGGGGTACAGAGTCTGGGAAGGAGTTTGGGTGCTTGGTGCCGGCTCTGGGCTGGGGCACGGAGTGGGGGGTACAGGAGGGGGTGCAGCCTCAGGGATGAAGTTTGGGTGCAGGGGGCAGGCTCTGGGCTGGGGAATGGGGTTGGGGTTCAGGGTGTGGGGGGGCCTGGGTGGGAGTTTGGGTGTGGGAGGGGGTTTGGGATGCAAGCTCTGGGTGGGAGTTTTGATGCTTGGTGCGGGCTGGGGGCTGGGGCAGGGATTTGGGGTGCAGGTACTGGGAGGGAGTTTGGGTGTGTGGGGTGGGTTCTGGGCTGGGGTTGGGGGGTAATAGGAGCTACATAAGAAAATCAGTGAATGAATGAGGTCTTAATGAGGAAGGTATGGAAGGTGGCAGCTCCAGACAGTGCAGGGGTTGGAGAGGGGATGGGAGCCAGACCAAGGACAATGAAACTTGTCAAGTGGTCTGACTAAAGAAGATCAGACATATTGACGACCTTGGGGGTTAGAAGCCAGCACCTTCCTTTGGAACCCCCCCTCTCTGCAGCATTAGGAGACCCCCAGGGAGAAGCAGCACAAAGGACCAATGGACACAGATCCAGATTTTGGAGCAACTAGTTAGTAACAACACCAAGGGGGTGTGTGTGTGTGTGTGTGTGTGTGTGTGTGTGTGTGTGTGTGTGTGTGTGTGTGTGTGTGTGTGTGTGTGTGTGTGTGTGTGTGTGTGTGTGTGTGTGTGTGTGTGTGTGTGTGTGATCTATCATATGCATATGATACAGCATTGATTGATACATATATTACGAATAAATGTGGCATTTTGCCTTATTCCCCCTGAAAAGATCCTGTGCTACAGGGGCAGGAAGGGGCTTATGGGGATGTGGGAGGGGGCAGGAGGGGGAACAGGGATGCAGGGGATGGGAGGGGGCCATGGGGATGTGGGAGGGGGCAGGAGGGAGCCATGGAAATGGGGGGGGGGTATGGGGATGTAGGAGGGGGCAGGAGTGACCCGGGATGTAGGGGGTGGGAGGGAGGAACAGGGATGCAGTTGCAGGGGACAGGAGGGGGCTGTGGGAAAGGGCTGGAGGGGACCATGGGGCTGGAGGGAGGCTGGGGGAACACAGCTATCGGGGCAGCAGAATTGTGGGGTTCAGGGGTGCAGAGCTGGACTAGAGTGTCTGATAAAGGGAAGAAAAGGGGGGGCTGTGGGGGGAGGGGCTGGAGGGAGAATATGGAGCAAGCGGAGACTGGCTGGGGAGGGCAGAGCCAGAGGGCGGGAGCAGGGTGAGGAGAGAGACAATGGCAGCTCCCCCAGCCCATGGGGTAGGAAGGAGGGGGGTGGCGCTGCCCCCCCCCCAGCTGACACAGGCAAGGCTCCCTTGCACCGGAGGCAGGTGGAAGTGGGGTGAACGCTGCCCTGGGGGTGCTGAGTAGCCTCCCAGCACATTTCTCTGTTTGTTGAGGCACCTCTGGGCTCAGGTGCGAATGGGTCAGGCAGCCGTCAAGCTGCAGGGAAAAGGGCCAGCAGAGGGGAGTGTGGGGCGATCCAGGGGTCCGAGCAGCCCCTCAGATAGGAGAGGTCCAGGCTGAGTGGGGAGAAAGGATTTGACTGGGGGGCTCCAGTGCTCTCACCTCTGGGATCTCCTGTGTGGGGCTCAGACCTGTCTAGACACAGCAGCAATTGACACACACACACCCCCCCCCCGGGCCCCACAACTCAAGTCCCGAGAGGGCTGGGTTAAGACAGAGGCAGCCTAAGCCCAGGGCCCAGTTAGTGCCTGTGGAGCGTGCCCCACGGCACCATCCCGAAGGCACCGTGCTGGCTGCCCCATGGCCCACTCAGGTATATCCCAGGCCTGCAGCCATGGGGGGTGGGGCATGAGGCCAAAATGGAGCGAGTGGCAAGATGAGCCGCATGCACCAGGTCACAGCAGCTCCCGCCATCCGTCCCCAGGTCAGGGCCCCTTGTCATGGGGGGGGGGGTCAATGGGGGTCAAACCTGAGTGGCCAGAGCACCAGCCCCGAACCAGATTAGCTAGAGCTGCATGGGGCCAGGTCCGGGGGCGATCCCTGGTGGGGGGGGGGAGGGAGCCAGGACAGGGTTTTACCAAGGGGGGGGGGTTGTTCATCCAGCCCCACAAAGCCCTGACACCTCCAGCCCCCTCCCCCCTCCAGCCCCCTCCCAGAGCGGGTCACCCCGAGTCCAGGACCCCCCCCCCGTCCCCATAGAAACCCCCCTTCTCCCCTCCCCCCGGGATCTGCCCGTCCCCCTCCTGTGCCGGTCGCCCCTCGGTGCGGGGAGCCGCGGGGCGTTGGGCCCCCCCGAGGGGGGGGGGCGGGTCCATCCCTGGGTCTCTAGGACCCGGGGGCAGCGCTGGGCTCGGGCCCGGCCGCAGGAAGCGACTCGCGGCCGCTGCGGTGACTGCGGGTCCCGCTCGATCCCCGCACCGCGGCTGCGGCTGGAGGGGCCGGAGGGAGCCCGGCCCGCACCCGGGGGAGGGGGGGTGTCCCCGGCCGGGCCCTTCCCGCCGCCCCCCGGGCAGAGCCCCCAGAGCGGCCCCGCTGGGGGAAGGTGAGAGACCCGCACCCCCCCCCCCGCGCTGCCGCCATTCCCCGCGCCAGGAAACCTGCCGCCAGCCCCAGGGCGTGCGGGGAGCCCGGGCCGGGGCGGCGGGGACAGGGAGGAGGGGCCATGGGGACGGGGGGGGGGGAAGGGATGCAGGGGGCAGGAGGGGGGAACAGGGATGCAGGGGGCTGGAGGGGGGAACAGGGATGCAGGGGGCTGGAGGGGGAACAGGGATGCAGGGGGCTGGAGGGGGGAACAGGGATGCAGGGGGCTGGAGGGGGGAACAGGGATGCAGGAGGGGGAGGGGGGAACAGGGATGCAGGAGGGGGAGGGGGGAACAGGGATGCAGGGGGCGGGAGGGGCCATGGGACGGGAGGGGGGAACAGGGATGCAGGAGGGGGAGGGGGGAACAGGGATGCAGGAGCCGGGAACAGGGATACAGAGGATGGGAGGGGCCATGGGGCTGGCGGGGGGAACAGGGATGCAGGGGGCGGGAGGGGGGAACAGGGATGCAGGGGGCGGGAGGGGGCTGTGGGGCCGCTGGAGGGAGGCGGGGGGGGGACACACCGGTACCGGGGGAGAATTCTGGGGTCAGGGGAGCCGAGCTGGACTCGAGGGAAACTCCGAGTGTCTGATAAAGGGAAGAAAAGGGGGGCTGTGGGGGGAGGGGCTGGAGGGAGAACATGGAGCAAGCGGAGACTGGCTGGGGAGGGCAGAGCCAGAGGGCAGGAGAAGGGGGGCAGATGGGGAGAAATGCAATGGCAGCTCCCTCTACTCACGGGGTTGGAAGGGGGGAGGGGCTGCCCCCACCCAGCAGCCGGGGTGGGGGGGAATCTTTCCCCTAGACATGATAATACCGCACGGGGGGGTGGGCAAGCAGGGGACTTCCTCCCCAAGGGCTCAGGATTTACAAGGCAAATATCCCCTCTCAGCCCCCCCTGCTCACAGTCTCTGTATGTCTGATTACCTGCCCAGTGGGGGGGGGGGGGGTGTATTCGGTGCCAGAGCTCCTGGCCCTCAGAGACCATGTACAGTCTTTGGCTGAGCTGGAGGGGCTAAGGGAGACAGAGAGGTACATAGACAAGACTTTCCAGGACCCAGTAAAACGGTCCCACCCCCTCTGTGCTGTCGAGGAGGATGAAAGTCTCAGGGAAGGAGAACATAGCAGAGGGGAACGATCCCATAGCTGGGATCCTCCTTCCCCGTGGTGTTGGGGTATCCTCTCGCACCAAGGATAGTTGTCCAGGGGAGGGAACTCCAGCCATTCGGAAAAGGCAGGCAATGGGAGATAGCTGGTTTGTGATGACGGGGAGAACCACGGGGCGACTGGCCTGCCTGGTGCCAAGGTTGAGGATCTCTCGAGACATCGAGATAGACTTCTGAGTAGTGCTGGGGAGGAGCCGGTGGTCATGGTACATGTAAGTACCAATGACATAGGGACGGGTAGGTGAGACATCCTGGAGGCCAATTTTAGGCTGCTAGGAAAGAGACTGAAATCCAGGACCTGTATGGTGGCATTCTCAGACATGCTTCCAGTTCCGGGCGCAGGGCCAGGTAGGGAGGCAGAGCTTCAGAGTCTCAATGTGTGGATGAGACGATGGTGGAGGGAGGAGGGGTTTAGATTTCTTAGGAAGTGGGGAAATGTTTGGGATAGGGGAGCTTATACAGGAAGGATGGGCTCCACCTAAACCAAGGTGGAACCAGACTGCTGGCACTTAACATTCAAAAGGTCATAGAGCAGTTTTTAAAGTAAGGGCTGGGGGAAAGCCAACAGGTGTGGAAGAGTACCTGGTTTGGACAGACATCCCATAGGGGAGGATCTATTAATACAGAATCTCTATGTCCTAGTGAGGACCAGAGGATGGTTAGTCTCTAAGGTGCTACAAGTATTCCTCGCTTTCTTTACGGATACAGACGAACATGGTTGCTATTCTTAAAATTGTCAGACACATTGATAACATAATTTATTGGAGAAGAATCAACATGGTTTTAGTAACTCTACTAGAATTCTTTGAGGGGGTAAACAAACATTTGGAGAAAGGGGATCCAGTGAATATAGTGTACTTAGATTTTCAGAAAGCCTTTGACAAGGTCCCTCACCAAAGGCCCTTAAGCAAAGCAAGCTGCCATGGGATAGGAGGGAAGGTCCTCTCCTGGATTGGTAATTGGTTAAAAGATAAGAAACAAAGGATAGGACTATACGATCAGTTTTCAGGATGGAGAGAGGTAAACTGTGGTGTCCCCTGGGGTTCTCTTCTGGGACCAGTCCAATTCATCATAATCATAATTGATCTGGAAAAAGGGATAAACAGTGAGGTGACAAAATTTGCAGATGATACTCAAGATAGTTAAGACCCAGGAAGACTGCAAAGAGCTCCAAAAGGATCTCATAAAACTGGGTGACTGGGCAACAAAATGGCAGACGAAATTTAATGTTGATAAATGCAAAGTAATGCACATTGGAAAACGTAATCCCAACTATAATATAAAATAATTAGCTGTTACCACTCAAGAAAGAGAGCTCAGAGTCGTGGATAGTTCTCTGAAAACATCCACTCAATGTGTGGCAGCAGTGAAAAAAAGGTAACAGAATGCTGGGAATAATTAAGAAAAGGGGTAGATAATAGGACAGAAAATATCATGTTGCCTTTATATAAATCCATGGTATTCCCACATCTTGAATACTGTGTGCAGATGTGGTTGCCCATCTCAAAAAAGATCTATTGGAATTGGAAAAGGTTCAGAAAAGGGCAACAAAAATGATAGGGGTATGGAACAGCTTCCATATGAGGAGAGATTAATAAGACTGGGACTTTTCAGCTTGGAAAAGAGACAGCTGACGGGAGATATGATTGAGTCTATAAAATCATGACCGTTGTAGAGAAAGTAGATAAGGAAGTGTTGTTTACTCTTTCTCATAACACAAGAACTAGGTGTCACCAAATGTAATTAGTAGACAGCTGGTTTAAATCAAAGAAAAGGAAGTATTTCTTCATACAACACAGAGTCCACCTGTGGAACTCCTTGCCAGAGGTGGTCGTGAAGGCCAAGACCGTAACAGGGTTCAAAAAAGAACTAGAAAAGTTCATGGGGGGTTGGTCCATCAATGGCTGTTAGCCAGGATGGGCAGGGGTGGTGTCCCCAGCCTCTGTTTGCCAGAAGCTGGGAATGGGCGACAGGGGACTGATCACTGGATGATTCCCTGTTCTGTTCATTCCCTCTGGGGCCCCTGGTATTGGCCACTGTCAGCAGACAGGAGACTGGGCTGGATGGACCTTTGGTCTGACCCTGTATGGCCGTTCTTCTGTTCTTTCTTTAAACAGCTTGGAGGGAATCAGGTGTGAAATGCACCAACACTAATTCGGAAACCTCCCCAATGTCTCTTCTCGCCCTGACAGGCTGCAGCAGAACGACCCCAGACCGTCCCATCTTCCTGGGGGCCGGGAAATGGCTGGGATGGATCCAGCCCAGGTAGGGGGTTTCGGGGGAGCTGCGGGGGAGGGTTGAAGTAGAGGGGGAGGGGCAGGAAACACACGTCAGCCTGGGGGCTCTTTTATGAGCAGGCCCATCGTTGTGGGTGGGGGGTGAACATCCCCCCGTCTCCCCCCTCGGGCATGGCTGGGAAAACAGAGCAAAGTGCTGGAGCCTGAACCCCCCGGGCAGAGAGTGAAACACAAACAGGAGGTGCTGGGATTCCTGTCCCCTGCCCAGCGCTCTGCTTCCCACCTCGGCCTGTGCCTAGCAGGTGTGGGGTAAATGAGAAGACCTGCCCCCCCTCTGTCTGCCGGGAGGGACAAGGAGTTCTCCCGTTCTCTCTGTCCCTGCAGCCTCCTGGCCACTCGCAGGGGGGGGGGGGGTTCTGCTCCTCTGTCCTTCCCAGAGCTGTCCTATTGTTGTGCCCCCTGAAGAGTGGGGCTGGGGCAGCCGGCGCTGAGTGGGGGGCACCTGTTGTTTCAGATGCCGGTGACCTTCGAGGAGGTGGCTGTGTATTTCACCGCGGGGCAGGGGGCTCTGCTGGACCCCGCTCAGAGAGCCCTCTACAGGGACGTCATGCAGGAGAACTATGAGACTGTGACCTCGCTGGGTAAGGATTCCTGTCCCCTCGGCTGAGTGAAGCCAGGGGGCCTGCATTTCTTCAGCTGGCCAAGTTCTTCCCTGGTCAGTCAGATTACAGGAGTGGGTCGCACAGCCCCCGGGAGGGAGCCGTTCACCTCCAACCCCCCTCCAGTGGGACAGGGGAGTCATAAAATGACAGGAGTGGAATAGACCTCAAGAGGTCGTCTAGTCCAGTCTCCTGTGTGACCAGAATGGACATGCTAATTCACACCCCTCCCTCTGGCTCTCATGGGTGTCTCAGCAGTTCTCCAACTTCATTGCACCTTGACCCCCTTCTGACAACAAACGTGACGACACGACCCCAGGAGGTGGAACTAAAGCCCGAGACTGAATCCCACCTTCAGCCCAGGGGGGAGGGCTTTGGCTTGAGCCCCGAATGGGGGAATGGTCGGGGAGGCTGAAGTATTTGCTTCAGCACAGGACTGGGGGGACTCAGGCTTTGGCTTCAGCCTCGGACCCCAGCCAGTCTGATGCCAGCCCTGGGGACCCCATTAAAATGGGGTCACAACCCACTTTGGGATCCTGACCAGAATTGGAGAACCTCTGTCTTATCTGCATTCTCACTCACAGACAGTATCTCTGTGCATCGCCCTTCATGGGACTAGGTCCTTCTATGGGGTGGGGGTGGGCTCTGGAGGTTTAGACAGAGGCAGGGATTTGTAGTCCCTAAGGCCAGTTTGCTAGCTTGCTGTATTGCATCATGTGTCTTCTTCATTGGCCTGATTGATTATATTATTGTTTTCTGGGGTTTGGTGTATGCTGAATTCCAGTGTGTTACTCATACTAGTTGGCTGTAATGCACAGAACCTATCCTGTAGGATTAGCTAGAGCCAGTTAGTGTAAGTGTTTGTAACCTTTGATATAGGTAAATGGCGTACCGGTTACCCCTTCTGACTTTGGGGGACTGATGGGAAACCAAACAAAGACCTGAACACACCAGTAAGCACAACGTACACCACAGAACATAGAAGTCTTGATTTAGGTCAGAGGTAACAGTTTCGGGGATGAGATAATCAATACCAATGCATATGAACCCATCTCATGATTGTTAGCCTAAGAGGAAGTGTACCCGAAGATCTATCTGGGTGAGGAAGTGATATTTGGCCATGGTAGGTTGGGCCTTGATTAGAATGGGGCCAGGACCTTATATGATAGGGGTCATTCTTTCCTATATTGTATTAAGTTATCGGCTCAATACAGTGAAGCTACTTTTTCACTAGGAGGGTGGTGAAGCACTGGAATGGGTTACCTAGGGAGGTGGTGGAATCACCTTCCTTAGAGGTTTTTAAGGTCAGGTTTGACAAAGCCCTGGCTGGGATGATTTAGTTGGGGTTGGTCCTGCTTTGAGCAGGGGGCTGGACTAAATAACCTCCTGAGGTCCCTTCCAACCCTGAGATTCTAGGATTCTATTCTACTCAATTCTGATCCCTACCAACTGGGGAAGCCTGGATCATTGAATTTATCAGGCATGCCAGAGACGAGGCTGGTCCTCCATCTCCCACTCCCAGGTTTTCAGGGAAGGGTGTGAATATGCTAGTTTGCGTAGTCTTTTAGAATAGAAATGTTACCCCAAGGTGCCATAGAATTGCATTGACTCTGTGTTTAACAGAATTTATTGTAACAATCTTAACATTTTGATATTCTCCTCAGCACAAGCCGAGGGTCCTCTCATGATATTGAACTCTCTGTGTTTTCTAACCCTGTAGCCTGAATTGGGACAAAATCCTAAATATTTTCTGGTCAGATCATTGGTGAGCCATAACAAACTAGCCCATAAATTCAGGTCAACAGGTTTTAACATCATGTGTGTGCCTCAGCAAGTCCCCCCGAGCCCACAGACCCTGAACACCCCCAGTGAAGGTGTGACAACTCCCCTCACCCAGACAGCTGCCTCTCCCACGGGGCTCAGTGACCACGTTTCCATCTGTTCAGATCCCATAACCCCCCAGCAAATCATGGGGTCAATTAAACTAAATTTGTGACAAATACGCCACCAATCCCCAGTGCATTCTGCTCATGCCTGATTTCACCCCTGAGCAGGACCCCCCATTCCCAAACCTGACCTGATCGCCCGGCTGGAAGCAGGGCAAGAGCCGTGGGTCCCGGATCTCCAGGACTGCAAGGAGAGGAAGATCCCAAGAGACACCCGCACAGGTGAGGAGCCAGTGACACCAACACAGAAACTATCTGGAAAAAGAAGGAAAAAGCTGAAAATCCCCCAAATCTCGTGTGAGCCCCGCTCAGTTCTGCCCCATCTCACCCAGGTCAGGCTGTGGTTATCTCGTGGCAGATATTGCTGGTGGTGTCCCACCCACCCTGTTAGCTGTCAGGAGTTTTCTCCCTGACTTCACTTCCCTGTGAGTGTTTGGATGGGACATGGAGGCAGAATCCAATTTCTCAGTCTCCCAACAGTCATTGTGTGAGGGGGTGGACTAAACCCAAGCGCCCCCTGCTGGAGACCTTGGGGCTCTGCCACACTCATCCTAGGGAGGGAGCGGTAGAGAGGTCCTCCGAGCAGGCTAGAGTGGCTGCACAAGAAGCAACCATTCAGGGCCCGGGAGGCCATATAAAAAGGAGCAGCAGATCAGAGCAAAGAGAGAGAGTTGTTGGGTTGAGCTGTCACTGGGAGCTGAGGAAAAGGACTGCATGCCCAGCACCAGAGGGGTACCGGGTTAGACCCTGGCGGGCTGTGCACCCCGGAAGGGGCCAGTTCTGATTCACGCACAGACTTTGTGTGACTCAGCCAAGGGCTGAGTTGTTGAAGAAAACACCTGAGAACCACTGACGGGTCACCAGAGGATAAAGAACACATGAGAGACCGGTGCCGACCCAGTCACACATTGCGCTGTGTTGTCTCGCTTTGCTATTCCCCTTTCTTTCCTTTCCACCAGCCCCGGCACTGACTCCTGCCTGGACTTCTCTCTTCCCCAGCAGGTAACGAGACAATGAGGGAGAACGAGGAGGGGAATCCACAGCAGGAAGGTTCTGACCAAGTGGAACCGCAGGTGAAGGTTTTGAAAAGAGCTGAAGGGAATTTTTCCTGGTGCCTGGTACAGAGAAAAGCCTGGAGTAATTGGCACAGGTCAGAGAGGAAGTTGGGAAACCACCAAAGGAAGAAAGCGAATGAAAAAATTGAATGTGGGGGAGGAGGCAATGATACCCAGGAAACCAGAGCCCAGCAGACAAACCCCAAGGAAAAGAAACCCTATAAATGCTTGGACTGTGGGAAAAGCTTTTATCGGAGCTCAGATTATATTATCCATCAGAGAGTGCACACAGGAGAGGGACCGTATAAATGTCTGGAGTGTGGGAAAAGTTGCAATGCACTTTCAGCCCTCCTTGTACACCAGAGAACACACACAGGAGAGAAACCCTATAAATGCTTGGAGTGTGGGACGAGCTTCAGTCAGAGCTCACATCTTATTAACCATAGCAGAATCCACACGGGTGAGAGACCCTATAAATGCCTGGACTGCGGGAAAAGCTTCAGTCGGCGTTCAGGTCTTATTAAACATGGGAGAATCCACACCGGAGAGAGACCCTATAAATGTTTGGACTGTGGTGAAAGCTTCATTCGGCGCTCAGGTCTTATTAAACATGGGAGAATCCACACTGGAGAGAGACTCCATAAATGTTTGGACTGTGGTGAAACCTTCGATCAGAGTTCAAATCTTATTGCCCATCGGAGAGTGCACATGGGAGAGAGACCCTATAAATGTGTTGAGTGTGGGAAAAGCTTTGGTGTAGTATCAACCCTTATTGTACATCAGAGAACCCACACAGGAGAGAAACCTTATGAATGTTTGGAGTGTGGGAAAAGCTTCCATCAGTGCTCAGGCCTTATTAGCCATGAGAGAATCCATACAAGAGAGAGACCTTATAAATGCTTGGACTGTGGGAAAAGCTTCTATCGGAGCTCAAATCTTACTACCCATCAAAAACTGCACATGGGAGGGGGACCATATAAATGTCTCGAGTGTGGGAAAAGCTTCAATGCACCATCAGTTCTCCATATACACCACAGAACCCACACGGGAGAGAAACCCTATAAATGCTTGGAGTGTGGGACGAGCTTCAGTCAGAACTCACATCTTATTAACCATAGCAGAATCCACACGGGAGAGAGACCCTATAAATGCTCGGACTGTGGGAAGAGTTTCAGTCAGCGCTCAAGCCTTATTAACCATGAGATAATCCACACAGGGGAGAAACCCTATAAATGTCTTGAGTGTGGGAAAAGCTTCAGTGCACCATCAGTCCTCCTCATACATCAGAGAACCCACACGGGAGAGAAACCCTATAAATGCTCAGACTGTGGGAAGAGCTTCAGTCAGGGCTCAAGCCTTATTAGCCACGGGAGAATCCATACAGGGGAGAGGCCATATAAATGCTTGGTGTGTGGAAAAAGCTTCAGTCACCGCTCAGGCCTTAGTAACCATGGGAAAATTCATACAGGGGAGAGACCATATAAATGCCTGGACTGTGGGAAAAGCTTTAGTCACCGTGCAGACCTTAGTAAGCATGGGAGAATCCACACAGGAGAGAAACCCTATAGATGCTCGGACTGTGGGAAAAGCTTCAGTTGCCGCTCAGGCCTCAGTAACCATGGGAAAATCCACATAGGAGAGAAACCCTATAAGTGCCTGGTCTGTGGGAAAAGCTTCATCCAGCGCTCAAGCCTTATTAACCATGAGATAATCCACACAGGAGAGAGACCCTATACATGTTCGGTCTGTGGGAAAAGCTTCAATCGGAGCTCAAATCTTCATACCCATTGGAAGTTGCACACAGGAGTGGGAAAAGCTTCAGTGAGAGCTCAAAGCATCAGGAGAGAAATCATGTAAGTGTCTCACCTGTGGGATGTTTCATTCGAAGAGCAAATCTTGCTTCATATCCAACAGTTCACATGAGAGAAACCCTGTGCGTGCCCGGATGACAGGAAAAGCTTCAATGACTGCAGGAAAAGTCGGTCTGAGCTCACACATTATTCCACGTGTGATAACTCGGAGTAAAGACCTTGAAGGAGGCAGAAGCTCCATTCGGTGCTCGCCTCAGAGACTCCTCTACATAGGAAAGAGATTCTCTCACCGCCCAGACTAGGGCTGGCCGTAGTCCAAATTCCAGGTGTCCTCTGCCCATCCTGGGGGACAGGTTCCAGCAGCAGCTGACCCTGAGCTGTTGGCTTTGCCTGGTCTAAGCAAACCCCAGGCAGAGGAGGAGAAGCCCCGATCCACCCCTCCTCCTGCTGCAGCCCTGGCTGCTGAGCTGATGGGCCTTCCTGCCACCTGCCACCTGCTGGGAGGAGGGACAGAGAAACTCCTCCAGCTCCTTCCTCTGCCTGGTTGAAGTCTCCCCCCAGCCCCCTTCCCAGATGTGACTCTCCGTCCATGGAGACTAGGTGAGGGAGACTTGGGCCAGGCCCCACATTCACTCGGGGACACCTGTTCCTACACCCCCCATCTTCCAGCAGTCTCTGGGCTGGGCTCCCCCAATTATCTGGGGCTGGTCTCTGCAGGGAGAGTGTCCCTGGGGCTGGCAACTCTTCCCCTCCCCAACCCCCCTGAGGTGCTGGGTATGCTAATTAAGGGGAAATACAATGCAGCACAAGAGCGACACAATACACTGCATGATCCATACCGCAGATACAATGTTGCACAATACAACAGACCCCTTATAAATTTGTATAAAGCCTTAATAAAATGTTGCCATATTTTACCAAACCTATTACAGTGTGTAACATACAGATCCCTTACACATAGGTATAAAACAGCATTGCAATATTACACATCAAATGACATTATTAAGTAATAACGTACTATTTGCCAGCAATGCCCCTCTCCCATGTACATTGGCCAAACCGGCCAGTCTCTACGCAAAAGAATAAAGACACAAATCTGACATCAGGAATGATAACATTCAAAAATCAGTAGGAGAACACGTCAATTTCCCCGGCCATTCTATTACAGACTTGAAGGTGTTAATTTTAAAACAGAAAAACTTCCAAACCAGACTCCAACAAGAAGCTGATGAATTGGAATTAATTTGCAAATTGGACACTGTCAACCAAGCATTAAACAGAGACTCTGAGTGGCTTTGTCATTATATTAATTGAATGCATTTTCCTAGTTTAGTCTCTTTTACAGATTCTAATCAACTGTGAGACATAGATAAGAAACTAAGTTTTTGTTTGTTTGTTTGTTTTCTCCTGCTTATAATGGCCCATCCAAATTTAACAGCCCCTTAGAATTGGTATGCTAATGTAATGTACAACTTTTTTTTTCTTTCTGTGTGTATAAATGCATCTTATTTTTGTGTGTTCCATTCTATGCATCCGATGAAGTGGGCTATAGCCCATGAAAGCTTATGCTGAAATAAACTAGTTAGTCTCTAAGGTCCAATGCATGCATCCGACGAAGTGCGTATTAGCCCACAAAAGCTTATGCTTCAATACTTTAGTGAGTCTTTAAGGTGCCACAGGACTCTTTTGTCACGTGCTACAGTATTCCTCATTTTCTTTATGGATACAGACTAACAAACATGGCTGCTATTCTTAATACTATGAATGGTCGTTGGATAAATGAAGGAATAAACCATATGTCTAATACATTAGGAGGAACTATATAAGAAATATGTTCCCTAGCAGGAGCAGCAAAGAATGTGGTAATGAGGAGGTTTGCTTTCCCCCCACCCCTTCTCTCTCCCCCTCGCTGTGTGAAATTTGCAAGGCCAACCTTCGAATTGTACCAGGGCCTTAGACAGAATGTCTGTTCTAAAAGGACCTCGTTAAAACAACCATTCTTGGGAACATTATTCTGAGACTCTTTGTACCTTATCATGTTTGCTTCTCACCTGACTGGCCTCTGGTAGTGAATTGATATATTCTCCGCCTGCGTTCAGCGGTATGGCGGAGTCCTGTCCTGAGGGACTGATTTCCACAGCATCTTTAATGGGAGGCCTAAAGACCTATTGATCCCACCTGTGCTGCCAAGGGTCTGTCTGGTTAGAAAAATGGTTGCTATTAGCTGGCAAACCTCCCCTGACTCCCCCCCCCCCATTTCTAGTCCACACTGACCCCAAGCAATGTATATATTCTGATCCCCCATTAGCAGAGTGAGTGTTAGTCAGTGAGTTCCCCCTTTGGGGGGAGAGAGTTGAGACAAGAATTAAATAGATAGTAAAAGTTCTGTAGCAGAAACAGTAAAACGTGGTGTTTTGGGGTCTGTGTTATATGAAGGTGATGGGGTGAGTAGGAGGGATGCTGGGCTGGGGATGGAAAGTCCCATGGGGAGCTGGGCTGGGGACCAGAGACTGTCTTTGTTTGTCCTTTGTTATAATAAAGTAGAATTTAGTTTCTCACCCTGTGTCCTTGTTTTCCATTCAATACCCCCCGGATTCCGAGTGGAGGTTCGCAGCAGGAGCCGGGCGGACGTGGTCTGGGACGGAAATGCACAGTGAGGTCACCCAGAGAACCTCAGCCCTGCCCTGTCATAGGCTCAATTGCAGGCAGTCTATTGACAGATTTCTATATGGATAATGTGGCTAAAGCATGGGTGGGAAACCTGCAGCCTGCGAGCTACATCCGGCCCCCGGGCCCCTCCTGCCCGGCCCCTGAGCTCCTGGCCTGGGAGGCTGCCCCTGTCCCCACTCCCGCAGCCTCACTGCAGACACAATGCTCTGGGCGGTGGCACTGTGAGCTCCTGGGGCAGTGCCCCTGCAAATCCCGGCCTGACCCACCCGGTGCTCTGTGCTGTGCGGTGCACGGCTGGCTCCAGCCCCCGGTGCAGCTGTAGCGCTGCCAGCCACTGCAGCTCCAGACAGCGTAGTCAGGGGGCAGGGAGCAGGGGGTTGGGTAGAGGGCAGAAGAGTTTGGGGGGGTGATGGTTGGGGGGTGTGGATAGGGGTCAGGGCAGTCAGAGGGTGGGGAACAGGGGGGTTGAATGGGGGCAGGGGTCCTGGGGAGAAGTCAGGAAGGAGGGGGGGTTGGATGGGGCAGCAGGGGACAGGTAGGGGTGGGGATTCTGGGGGCAGTCAGGAGACCGGGAGCAGGGGTGTGTGGACGGGGCAGGGGTCCCAGGGGGGGCATTAGGGAACAGAGGGGGTTGACGGGGCAGGGGAAAAGCGGGGGGGGGGCAGGGTCTGGCCCTCCATACAATTTCCAAAACCCCAAAAGTTTGCCCACCCCTGGGCTGACGTGATTCACCCCAATGAGAAATCTCACACAGCAGGTAAACAAAGCGAGCAAAGGGGCAGGGAAGGGAGAACTTCAGCTGAGATAGGAAGAAGCAGGGAGGAGCCAACCCTCAAACAAGCAATTTCATCAACTGGAAAAAACCATCCTGAGGCGAGAGTTCTGAAAGTGAGGCTTCAGTTTACTGTCCACGCCCCAGATGTGACAGGGGGCATGGGAGAGGACCCCAGTGCAGTGCCCCCCTTCCTGGAAAGGGTGAAGAACCCTAAGGAGCAGAGGTGGGGCTGAGCGTTGTGGGGGGTGGAAGTGAGGTTGATGGGGGGTGGAGACTGTATTGATGGTGGGTTCTGAGCAGATGGGGTGAGTGCTGGGAGGCTGCACTGAGTGTGGTGGGGGTCAGTGGGGTGGAGGGACGGGGTGGTGATGATGGAGGGTGGAGGATTGAACTGGGAGGGCTGAATTGGGTTGTGTGGGAACAAGTAAATAACGTTTCCTTCTTCACTTCCTCCACACCACTCATGATTTTATAGACCTCTCTCAAATCCCCCCTTAGTCTCCTCTTTTCCAAGCTGAAAAGCCTCTTTAATCTCTCCTCATATGGGACCCGTTCCAAACCCCTAATCATTTTAGTTTCCCTTCTCTGAACCTTTTCTAGTGCCAGTATATCCTTTTTGAGATGAGGAGACCACATTTGTACACAGTAGTCAAGATGTGGGCGCACCATGGATTTGTATAAGGGCAAGAAGATATTCTCCGACTTATTCTCTATCCCTTTTTAAATGATTCCTAACATCCTGTTTGCTTTTTTGACTGCCGCTGCACACTGCGAGAACCATCCACGATGACTCCAAGATCTTTTTCCTAATTAGTTGTACCTAAATTAGCCCCCATCATGTTGTATATATATTTGGAGTTATTTTTTCCAATGTGCATTACTTTACATTTATCCACATTATATTTCATTTGCCATTTTGTTGCCCAATCAGTTTTGTGAGATCTTTTTGAAGTTCTTCACAATCTGCTTGGGTCTTAACTATTTTGAGCAGTTTAGTATCATCTGCAAACTTTGACACCTCATGGTTTACCCCTTTCTCCAGATCATTTATGAATAAATAGAATAGGATTGGTCCTAGGACTGACCCTTGGGGAACACCACTAGTTACCCCTCACCATTCTGAAAACGTATAATTTATTCCCTGCCAGTTCTCAATCTATGAAAGGATCTTCCTCTTATCTCATGGCAACTTCATTTACGTGAGAACCTTTGGTGAGGGACCTTGTCAAAGGCTTTCTGGAAATCTAAGTACACTATGTCCACTGGATCTCCCTTGTCCACATGTTTGTTGGCCCCTTCAAAGAACTCTAATAGATTAGTAAGACATGATTTCCCTTTACAGAAACCATGTTGACTTTTGCCCAACAATGCCTGACAATTTAATCTTTACTATTGTTTCAACTAATTCGCCCGGTACAGACGTTAGACTTACCGGTCTGTAATTGCCAGGATCACCGCTAGGGCCCTTTTTAAATATTGGTGTTACATTAGCTATTTTCCAGTCATTAGGCACAGAAGCCAATTTAAAGGACAGATTACAAAGCATAGTTAACAGTTCCACAATTTCACATTGGAGTTCTTTCAGAACTCTTGGGTGAATGCCGTCTGGTCCCGGTGACTTGTTACAGTTCAGTTTATCAATTAGGTCCAAAGCCTCCTCTGGCGACACTTCAATCTGTGACAATTCCTCAGATTTGTCACCTACAAAAGAGGGCTCCGGTTTGGGAATCTCCCTAACGTCCTCAGCCGTGAGGACTGAAGCAAAGAATTCATTTAGTTTCTCTGCAATGACTTTATTGTCTTTAAGTGCTCCTTTTGTATCTCCATCATCCAGGGGGCCCAGTGGTTGTTTAGCAGGCTTCCTGCTTCTGATGTATTTAAAAAACATTTTATTATTACCCTTTGAGTTTTTGGCTAGCTGTTCTTCAAACTCCATTTTGGCTTTTCTGATTACATTTTTACACTTAATTTGGCAGTGTTTATGATCCTTTCTAGTTACCTCACTAGGATTTGACTTCCACTTTATAAAAGATGCCTTTTTCTCTCTCACTGCTTCTTTTACATGTTTTTTTTTTTGGTGGCTCTTTTTTAGTTCTTTTACTGTGTTTTTTAATTTGGGGTATACATTTAAATTGGGCCTCTATTATGGTGTCTTTGAACAGTGCCCATGCAGCTTGCAGGGATTTCACTTTAGTCACTTTACCTATTAATTTCCTTTTAACTAACTCCCTCATTTTTGCATAGTTCCCCTTTCTGAAATTAAATGCCACAGTGTTGGGCTGCTGCAGTGTTGTTCACACCACAGGAATGTTAAATGTTATTATATTATGATCACTATTTCCAAGCGGTCCTGTTATAGTTACCTCGTGTGCTCCACTCAGGACTAAATCGAGAGTTGCCTCTCCCCTTGTGGGTTCCTGTACCAGCTGCTCCAAGAAGCAGTCATTTAAAGTATCAAGGAATTTTGTGTTTGCATTTCGTCCTGAGGTGACATGTACCCAGACAATATGGGGATAATTGAAATCCCCCCACTATTACTGAGTTCTTTATTTTGACAGCCTCTCTAATCTCCCTTAGCATTACATCATCACTATCACTGCCCTGATCCGGTGGTCGATAATAAATCCCTATTATATTCTTATTAGAGCATGGAATTACTAGCCATAGAGATTCTACAGAACATATGGATTAATTAAAGATTTTTAATTCATTTGATTCTACATTTCCTTTCACATATAGTGCCACTCCCCCACCGCTATGACCTGTTCTGTGCTTCCGATGTATTTTATACCCCGGAATGATTGTGTTCCATTGATTGTCCTCACTCCACCATGTTTCTGTGATGCCTATTATGTCAATATCCTCCTTTAACACAAGGCACTCTAGTTCACCCATTTTATTATAAAAGATAGAATCATAGAACAGGAAGGAACCTCGAGAGTTCTCTAGTCCAGGCCCCTGGACTCAGGGCTGGACCAAGCACCATCTGGAGATCATCCCTGACCGGGGTCTGTCCAACCTGCTCTTAAAAATCCCCAATGATGGAGATTCCACAACCTCCCTAAGCAATTTATTCCAGGGCTTAACACCCTGACAGATAGGGAGTTTTTCCTAATGTCCAACCTAAACCTCCCTTACTGCAATTTAAGCCTCTTGCTTCTTGACTTATCAGAGGTTAAGGAGAATAATGTTTTTCCTTCTTCCTTGTAACAACCTTTCAGGTATTTGAAAACTGTTCTCATGTCCCCTCTTTACCAGACTAAACAAACCCAATCTTCCATCATAGGTCCTGTTTTCCAGACCTTTTATCATTTGTGTTGCTCTTTGCTGGACTTTTTCCAATTTCTCCCCATCTTTCCTGAAATGTGGCACCCAGAACTGGACACAATACTCCAGTTGAGGCCTAATCAGTGCAGAGTAGAGAGGGAGAATTACTTCTCAGGTCTGGCTTACAACATTCCTGCTAATACATCCCAGAAGGATGTTTTCTTTTTTGCAACAATGTCACAGTGCTGACTCATATTTAGCTCGTGATCCACTATTACCCCACTCCTCCAATCCCTTTCCGCAGTGCTCCTTCCTAGGCAGTCATTTCCCATTTTGTGTGTGTGCAACTGATAGTTCCTTCCTAACAGGAGTACTTTGCATTTGTCCTTCTTGGGACATGTGTGTGGTATTGTTAGGTACCAGGGAATGAATTTCAATATCTTTTCACTGTCATGACTCTGGAATGAACATTTTTATATGTTTCTGATAAGTGCCTGTATAAAAATGAAGTAGGAAGCTAATCAGAGAAGAAATGCACTGCAGATAATGGATTCTAAATATCCACGGATTAATTCCCAAACACTGCGGAGCAGGTACAAGTAATTTGGTCACAGATTTCACATTCTTAGGACAGGGCTTTGTAGAGGATACATGTAACATGAGGAGAACTACAGACCCATGACAGTGGACGTACGTCACACTCCTATATTCCCTCTAAGCTGCGTGGCCACGCATCAGGCTATCAAAGGCCATGAAGGTGAAGGCAGGGAGAGGCGCCTCTCCCCCAGCCCCAGGCTACTGTAGTGAGAGAGGCCTGGGGGGAGTCCTCACTCCCCACCACAGCCTGCACCCCAAATCCACCCCTGCCCCCACCCCCATCCCAACCTTCTGCCCCAGCCTTGAGTCCCGTCCTGCACCTCTCATTCCAGGTCCCACCTGAGCTGCACCCCCAGCCAGAACCCTTGCACCCCCACACCCCAGCCCTGAGCCCCTCCCTCCCTCCCACCACACAGCACCTCCATATTGGCGCACCTCAAATTCATTACACACAAGGATGCAACCAATTAAAGGAAGCATTGCTTTACAATCAGCAACTCAGTCATCTAGCTAAACCAGTGGGTGTCAAGCTATTTACCATTGGGGGCCTCGTACACAGCTCTCTCCATGTTACGGGGGATGCCTCCACACAACATGTAGATTAGCTGAATGCCCTGAGGATGTCACATGGGCTGCAGCCTGCAAGTGGCCCACAAGGTGCGGGTTGAGAACCACTGAGCTAAAGCTTCTAAATCTATGAATTCATGGTAGCTGTAGGGGATAAATAGCAGAGCCCTGCTAGACCATGTAATTCAAAAGAAACATGTCAGGAGACTTTCCTGAAGGTCCCATCTCCCCCCACGAAGGCCCAGTCTCACGTTCTTCTCCTCTGCTGATGAATGAATCTGAGAAACTCAGACCCATGTTATTCCTCCTGCTGCACAGCCGGAAAATCAAATAAACAGTCATCCCAAAGCCAAGGTCAGGACACTGCATTTCAAACCTCACGGAGACCATTCCTGCTCCTGAATGAAGCCATTGTATTAAACCAGAGGTTACAGACGTAGAACTGAGAAATGAAATTGTTTGTAAATTGTTCATGTTTCATATTGTGTTTGTTTCCATATTGTAACTCAGACTCCATTGTTTTTTTACTCCTGTCTTAAACTCCATTTTAAAATGCTCACTCCACTTTGTCTGCAAAACCCTGATGTAACCTAATTAGTTTAGATGTGTGAATGAGGTCTGCATGGATGATGGAATCAACCTCCAGCCCCTCCTGATGAAAAAGTGTGAACACCAACCGCTGAAGAACAAAGCAAAAGGAGTCGACCGTAAAGAAAAAGAACAAAAGTCCAAATTGAAGAAACATCAAAGCCAGGTCCCAGGCTGAAAGTCACGTCTGCAATTGACAGATAATCAATCAACAAATCCCAGAGGCAGCATGACACAGCAAGACCTACAGATTCTAAATTCAAACTGAAACCCTATAAAAAGGATGGGTGAGCTAGCAGACTTTGGGTAACGTTCTGCTGCCAACACCAAGGGGTATCGGTGCGCGCCCGACAGAGACCCAACCCCTCCTTGTGCCAGGCTCTCTTGGCCAGTTAGCCGCCACAAGCTGCGAACCCAAGCCACGGACTCAAGCTACGTTCAGGACGGGTAACTATAGAGCAGCTGCAGAACATCTGGTGTGTGTGTGTGTGTTGTGTACACATAGGTATCAAATATTAGCTATTGATTATTGTATTATAATAAAGGTGACATTCTTGTCTTATCCCCAGAAAAGATCCGGTGTAGTTTTCTGTACAACACAGAGCATAAGATCAGATCAAGTCCAGTCTGTGGGGTGCTTATCCCATGCTCATCCCCACAGTATGTGAGCACCCCCCCCCTCCCATCAGTGGTGTGATAAACAGCCTGGCTGTTTGCTCCTCCTTTCCTGGGGGAGAAGTGTGTGCAGTGCTGTGACGGGTTGAGCCCCCATTCTCGGGGTGCCACCGGAGGTATTGGGATCCCCTTGAGTGTGCCTGTCCCCCTAGCCTAGGTTCCCCTCACCCCCACTCTGTGCTGCTGTGCCAGGCTCTCAACCCCCCTGCCCCCCCCCTTCCAGCCCCACAGGTAGGGACACACCCAGCTACAGGATCACCCAGAGTCTGCGGTCAGCTGTCTGTGGCAGAGCCCAGCTCTGGGGAATTGCCTAGCGCTCTGGGACAGTTGCCAACTCTCCTGTGGGGAATTAACTAACTGTAGGCGTTGATCAGAGGATATTCAGAGAGTCTTGAAGAATCCTAATCAAATCCCATCCCAATGTGGGAATCTGATCCCGGCCTCCTGCTCTCCACAGCTGTTCCAGGAATGGGATTTTATTCTCTGCTTTAGAACCATTACACAGCCACTCCCGCCTGGCCTGACACTCTGCGGTTCCTGGGAATGGGCAAAGACGTTCTTCACTTGGCCGGTCCCGAGTCAGGGCTCTTCAAGGGTTTCTTGCCAGTGTGGATTTTCTGATGTTTAGTAAGGTGTGAGCTACACCGGTATGTTTTCCCACAGGTCAGGCACTTATAGGGCCTCTCTCCAGTGTGCACTCTCTGGTGTACAGTAAGTGCTGACGGTACTTTGAAACTCATCCCACACTCAAGGCATTTATAGGGTTTCTCTCCCGTGTGAGTTCTCTGATGCACAAGAAGGTCTGAGCTCTCCCCAAAGCTTTTCCCACAATCGCAGCATTTGAAGGGCTTCTCTCCGGTGTGTACCCGCCGATGCCTGCTAAAGATTGAACTGTCGCCGAATGTTTTTTGGCACTCAGGGCATTTATAAGGTTTCTCTCCCGTGTGTTTTCTCTGATGGGTGGTAAGAGCTGAACTGTAGCGGAAGCTTTTCCCACAGGTCAGACAGGTGTAGGGCTTTTCTCCGGTGTGGATCTTCTGGTGTTGGTTGAGATAGGATTTATCACCGAAGCTTTTCCCACAGGTCAGGCACGGATACGGCTTTTCTCCTGTGTGGATTCTCTGGTGTCTAACAACTTGCGAGAGCTGAACAAAGCTGACCCCACAGGTGGGGCACATGTAGGGCTTCTCTCCGGTGTGGAGTCTCTGATGGTTGATGAGCGTCGTACTCTGAGAGAAGCTCTTCCCACACTCAGCACATCTATAGCGTTTTTCTGCCATGTGGGTTGTCGGCTGAGTAATAGGGGCTGAACTCTCGGGGAAGCTTTTCCCACAGTCCCCAGACACACCGGGTCTGTCTCCCGCGGGGATTCTCGGCTGAGTAATAGGGGCTGAACTCTCGGGGAAGCTTTTCCCACAGTCCCCAGACACACCGGGTCTGTCTCCCGCGGGGATTCTCGGCTGAGCAGTTTGTTTGATTTTTCCAACCCCTCTGCTCCGGTGAGCGGTTCCACCCTGACTCTGCCCTGGGTGCCCGTATGGCCTCGGCTGAGTCCCCTAGGATCTCCCCGAACTGCCCCGTGTGGTTCCTCCCGCTCCAGACTCCTGGCTGAGGATTCTCCTCCACGCTCTCACTCCCCCATCCCAGAGACAGAGATCATCCAGTTCAGAGCCACGCCCTGTGCTGCAGAGAAAGGGGGACAAACCAAAAGCAGAGTGGGAAAGGGGAAACACCCCAAACTGCCCCCAAATCCTTCCCCAGAGGAGAGAAAGAAGGGAACCAATTCTGCCACCTCATTCCCATCTGAGCAGTCAGGAGTGAGTTTGTTTCTACATGGGCACACAGGATTGGTGAAAACTCAGGAGTGGCATTTGCCATGAGAATGTAAAACACGGTTTCGGAGCCACTTTTGCCAATTCCTTACTTCTGGGGGCATGTCTCAGTACAGTGAAACCTCCATTTAACAGACTAATTCGGGCAAGGGGGTGTCCGTTAAGTGAAAAAGTCCGTTATTTAATAATAATAAAAAAAACCAAGCTGTCGGAGCAGCAGCCCACCCACTGCCGAGACTCGGGTGGCAGCCGGGAGCCGTCAGCCAGCCTGCCCGGGTCCTGGCTCCCGGCTGCCGGGAGCCGTCAGCCAGCCTGCCCGCGGCTGGGACCCCGGTGGCAGCAGGGAGCCAGCAGCCAGCCCACATGGGTCCTGGCTCCTGGGACCCGCCAGCCAGCCCGCCCGCTGCCGTGACCCGGGCGGGAGCCAGGAGCCGGCAGCCAGCCCGCGAGAAATGGATTTGGGATGCATCAGACTTGCTCAGAAATTTTGTCTGTTGCATCCGAAGTCCGTTAAATCGAGGTCCGTTAAATCGAGGGTTTACTGTATCTCTCTTCCCTCCTCTCCCTGGGGACTGGGGACCCACAGCTCCTCCCCTCACTGCAGCCAGGAGATCACATCAGGTCTGGAAACCGGAACTCCGACTTGGGGTCAAGCAAACAAACGAGCAACATCAAGTTAGGGCCCAGCAGCCAGTATCTCCATAAGCGGCTGAGCCTGCAGCACTGGGGTTCGGTTCTGAGTGTCCAGAGCTATTGATACGAGGCCACTTATTCCGCTGCCTGAATATGGATTTGGAAAGGTCCTTTTAGGGTCCCCTAATTCCAGTGCCAGGCCTTGGTCATTTGATTATAGCGCAGTCCCTGCCCCTGCCCCCCAAATCCTTCCGCTACCAAACTCCTTCCAAAGTGGCGAACGGGCCTTTCCCTGGGGCGAGCCGCTCCCCCCTGAAGATGAATCCGGCCCTGCCCCCTCCCCGGCTCCCACCCCCGGGCCCGGCTGCGCTTTCTAAGCCAACTGAGAGGAGCGAAATTGCGCAGGCAACGAGCCGGGCCCAGGTGCCTCTTTGGGGGACCCCCGACCCTGTCCCCAGTGCGGGGGGGGGGGTCCTGGCAGAGGCAGAAACCGGCTTTTCCTCCCCCTGTCCCGGGGCGGGGGGGGGGGCAGGGAATGGGGCCGGGACCCCCCCGCGGGCTGGGAGACTCGGGTCCTGGCCCGGCCGGGGCGGGGTCTCTCCCGGGGCTGCCCGGCGCCTGCAGGCGCCGGGGGGCAGCAGCCCTGGGACTCGCCCCCCGCGGAGCAGAGCGGGGGGGGGGGGGCGGAGGCGCCGGAGGGGGGCAGAGTCCCGTCTTCCCCCCCCCCCCTCACCTGCAGGCCCCGCCCGGCTCGGCTCCCATGGGGCGGCGGGTGGCCCGGGAGGTCCGGCCCGGAGGGGGGGGGGGGTTGAATCACACACCCCGGCAATGTGCGACGTACCCCGTCCGGCGCATGCTCCGGAAGATCCGCTGAGGCCGCTGCCCTGCGCCCGCCCCCACTTCCCAGAGCCCCCTCCCCCCCCCCCCCCGGCGAACGGGGCAAAGCGGAGCCGGGCGAGCTCCGGAGGGAACGTGTCCACACAGCGGATCCCGCGGGACACTGCTCCCCGCCGCACCCCCACCCACCGCCGGGACCGCTCAACACACTCCTCGGGGGGGCATGGAGGGGTCAACAGGAATGTGAGGGGATAGGAGAGGGAACAGGGATGCAGGGGATGGGGGGGGGGGAAGGGATGCAGGGGATGGGAGGGGCCATGGGGCTGGAGGAGGGGGAAGGGATGCAGGGGATAGGAGGGGGCCGTGGAGATGGGGGCAGGAGCCGGGAACAGGGATGCAGGAGGGGGGAGGGGGGAACAGGGAGGGGGGAGGGGGGAAGAGGGATGCAGGGGGGGGAAGGGGAATAGGGATGCAGGGGGGGGAGGGGGCGGGAGGGGGGAACAGTAACTTTAGCTACAATCTCATGAAAATGTTTGAATTAGGATTTTCTCTGCATTTAAAGATAAGCTCACCCTGTCTGAGCGCTGATGGGGATTCCCCTCTGTGTCTCTCCAGGGCAGACGGCAGAGACTCTGGGGGGGGAAGGAGAAAAGAGATCAGATTTCCTGCTTCCCCCCTCTGAAGGGACCTCATCTGTGTTGAATTTAGACAGAGCAGGACAGAGATGCACTTGGGTCTTTAACAGAAAGAAAAACTAATCTGAACCCTTCCTGTTCCTCTCTCTCTCGTTCAGGCATCTCCCACAATGGAGCCAACAGCCATTCGGTCTCACGACCACCCCGGGAGATACCTCCGCAAGAGAGAGCCGATTTCCCCTCCTACCCGCAAAGCCCAGCTGCTTTGTCCGAGGCCCCTGCTGTATTTTGACCAGCGGTTCTCAACTCTGGGCCACCATTTGATCAGGGAAAGCGCCTGGTAGGCCGGGCCGATTTGTTTACCTGTCGCCTCCACAGGTTTGGTCGATCGCGGCTCCCGCTGGCCGCGGTTCGCTGCTCCAGGCCACTGGGGGCTGTGGTAAGCGGCGTGGGCCAAGCGATGTGCCAGTGGGAGCCGTAATTGGCCAAACCCGCGGGAGGCGGCAGATCAACAAACCAGCCTGGCCCGCCAGGGGCTTTCCCTGAACATGCGGCGGACGAGAGCTGAGCACCACTGGTCTAGACCAAGGGATCTCACAACACAATTTTTGGTGGCCTCAATTTGTGGCCACCAGCTCTTGATGAGCGAGTCCCTCTGTCCCTGCCTCCCACGGCCCTTCACCAAGAGCCTGCCTGGGGAACTCACTGGCTGCTGCAGAATCCCAGGCTCCCGGGGCCCCAGCCGGGCGGGAGGAGGGAAGCTGCCCAGGGTGCACCCCAACAACCAAACACTGCAGCGGCCTCCAGCCCCATGCGTCCCCAGGGCGTTGCACTGCGGCGCTGGTGCCAGGCATCCCCCTGCCCTTGGTAACAGCCGCTCAGGAGCTAGTGCTGGGTGCTGCAGGGAGAGGCCCCGCCACTTGGGTCCCCAGCCCCCGCCCAGAGAGGCCGACATGGTGGAAAAAAATCTGCCGGTGGCTGCCTGTGAGAGACGCTGCCCTCGGGCCAGATCCCGCCTGGTCTTGACACCCTTTGTGCCACGGATGGGATGTTGGGAGTGGGCAGGGTCAGGGCTCCTCATTGTAACCCCTGGGGTCTATTCACTCAGCGGCTCTACACAGCTCCGCACAAGGGGGGGGGGGGGCGTCCTCCTGACACTGAAATGCAAATAATACAATGGAAATTACAATGCAATGGAAATTCGAGTCGGGAGAGGGTCGGCCCCAGAGGCCCCATTCCCCCGACCCAGCAGAGTGACAGGGGGGGCAGTTTGTGACACACACCCCCCTCAGTGAGTGCCGAGGCCACTGCAGACCTTGGCACAGGCTAGAAAGTCCCGAGATCCAGACAGACGAGCTCCCGTTTCTCTGACCCCCAGGGGCTTTGCAAGTTGGCAGAGAAAATCAGGGGTGCAAAATTATTGCTAAATTTGGGCCTCGATGTCGTGACCTCTGGTAAGTCCTGAATTCAGGTGAGACATCCCGACACCTGGGCCCGTTACAGCTGCTCAACATCCCGCCTTTCCCCCTTCCATTCGCTAGATGAACCACCTGGCCAGTGCCTACCTCGTCCCATGTCTCAGGAGGCGGTGTGGCGCGGCGCTCTCTGACCGCGAGGCTGGGGGGCGGGGGAGGCGGTGTGGCGCGGCGCGGCGCTCTCTGACCGCGAGGCTGGGGGGCGGGGGAGGCGGTGTGGCGCGGCGCTGCTCTGACCGCAAGGCTGGGGGGCGTGTCGCTCTCCTTCCCTCCCTGGAGTCGGGTCACAGCAGCGTGACCCAGCGAACAAGTAAGCGCCGGGGGGGGGGGGTAAGCGGTGAGCAAGGGGGTGTTGGGGGAAGGCTGGGCTGGGAGCGGGGGTAAGCGATGTGGGGGAGAGACCGGGCTGGGTGGGTCAGTTGGGGGTTGGAGGAAAGGAGGTTTGGGGGGGAGAGACCTGGCTGGGTGGGTCAGTTGGGGGTTGGAGGAAAGGAGGTTTGGGGGGGAGAGACCGGGCTGGGTGGGTCAGTTGGGGGGTTGGAGGAAAGGAGGTTTGGGGGGGAGAGACCGGGCTGGGTGGGTCAGTTGGGGGGGGTTGGAGGAAAGGAGGCTTGGGGGGGAGAGACCGGGCTGGGTGGGTCAGTTGGGGGGTTGGAGGAAAGGAGGTTTGGGGGGGAGAGACCGGGCTGGGTGGGTCAGTTGGGGGGGGTTGGAGGAAAGGAGGTTTGGGGGGGAGAGACCGGGCTGGGTGGGTCAGTTGGGGGGTTGGAGGAAAGGAGGTTTGGGGGGGAGAGACCTGGCTGGGTGGGTCAGTTGGGGGGTTGGAGGAAAGGAGGTTTGGGGGGGAGAGACCTGGCTGGGTGGGTCAGTTGGGGGGGGGGGTGTACAGTTGGTTTTTTTTGTTTTGTTTTTTGTTTTTTTGTTTTTTTCAATAAAAAAAATGTTTAATGGAAAGCTCTGTTATTGTGGGTTTTTTTAAACAAAAGCTGTTAATTAGTTTGAAAAACTGTACGAATTGTTTTTTCTAAACTAAAACCTCGTTATTCAGGTTTAATTGCAGTGTTGGCACTTTGAAAAAAACAAGTCGTTTTGGTTTGCAGTTTGGGCACTTGGGCTCAAAAAGGTTTGCCATCACTGATCTAGACTGTTTTCAGTGGTACCAGATGACCGAACAAGGAGTAATGGTCTCAAGTTGCAATGGGGGAGGTTTAGGTTGGATATGAGGAAAAACTTTTTCACTAGGAGGGTGGTGAAGCACTGGAATGGGTTACCTAGGGAGGTGGTAGAATCACCTTCCTTAGAGGTCATTAAGGTCAGGCTTGATAAAGCCCTGGCTGGGATGATTTAGTTGGGTTGGTCCTGCTTCGAGCAGGGGGTTGGACTAGATACCTCCTGAGGTCCCTTCCCATCCTGATATTCTATGATTCTATGAAATCCCTTACACACATTACAGAGCATTGAAACGGCAA
This sequence comes from Sternotherus odoratus, assembly GCA_032164245.1. Lineage (NCBI taxonomy): Eukaryota > Metazoa > Chordata > Testudines > Kinosternidae > Sternotherus > Sternotherus odoratus. The sequence goes on from JAVMKO010000011.1 coordinate 4,314,298, forward strand.
CAGCATACAGTTTAAATGAGTCTAAGCTAAGGAAAGCATTTTGCTACAAATGGCCAGTTTGCAACAAATTGCTGACAGCATTTCTTAAATTGCTTTCAAGTTTCCATAGCTTGCAATCGGTAACACAAATGTATGCATTCTTATGAACTCGCACACACACTAATCCTATATACTATCCTACACTATGCCTATTCTCTACTATCATTAAAATAATAGCAGGCTTACTTTATAAGTCCACTGGTATCCCTTTAAATCACTGTCATAAATGCTTCAATATTTTTCTTTAATCACTATTGCTTTTCAGTTCCTGGTTGGTCAATTTTGCTTTGCTCTGGTTTTCTCTCTCTCTCTCTGTGGCACCTTTTCTAATATGCTTCCAGTAACTCTTCTCTGGCTTCCCACTTTTCTTGATCGACTCTCTCTTTCTAATCCAAACCCTCCTGCACGCTGGCTCTCTTCTAGTATACCTGTCTAGTCTGGGAAGCAACTACTTCACTGGCAGATGCTCAGTATTCACCACTACATCAGAGCTGTGACTAACATCCACATGTGAGAGGCAAACTAGGGAGGGAACAGGCAGCTGAACAAGGAGGGGGTATTTTATTGCTTAAAAGCTTGTGATGTTCAGATCCATCTTCTCCCGACATTACAGGGAGTCCAGCCGGAAATTCATTTACTGGTCTCCCCCACTTCTGCATGTCCTGCTCCCTCCGCTTTCCACTACACAGTGAGACAAAGCCCCCGCCTCTACCACCCCTTGACGATCCCCTACCTGAGCTGGCTTCACGAAATCCATTTCCCATCCCCTGGGACAAGGTGACAATCTGGAGTGAATCTGGAGTGAAACCTGGTTGTTACTCTGCAGCCTGTCAGGGTGAGAAGGGCATCAAAGAGGTTTCAGAAGGGGCTTCAGTTCACTTCCTGATTCCCCCACATGAAAAATCATCCCCCTCTCTGAGCGCTGAAATTTTCAGTGCAGTAACTTGCTGGTGTAGACAGGCTCCCGGAGCTGGGAGCTACGCCCCTCATGGAGGGCCGGCGCTAATGCTGTGACCACACTATTGTGTTAAAACACTGCCGCTTAGACAAAGCCAGACACTTTAGATTCTCCATGCTGGGAAAACTCTCCCTCATTTCTATTGCCCTGTTGACCTGGATCATCCTGAGAACTTGCACCCACCGTCATTTTCCAGGCGTTCCTCTCCTGCCCCGTCCCCCGGATGAATGTGCAGATGGCGTCTGTGGCACAAATGTAGCTCTGTGCCACGAAAACCTCGCAGGGATTATCAGTTTGGGGGGCCATGAGTGTCCATTTTGTCTCTGATTTTCTGGCGGTGTCTGTTCCCTATGGGAAACCACTAAACCAACACTCCTGCCCTGCCGCTCAGGGGCGTCAATAGATGGACCGTGGACCAAATCCGGACCCTCCAAAGCTATTGAACGATTGTGAAATCTTTCTATTGACTTATTATTGTCGCTACGGTTACTGCGGTGTCTGGACAGGGTCAGCATCTGAGTCAGGGTCTGTGAGGAAGAAGGGGTGGGGCAGAGTCTGTGGGGGTGAGGCAGGGTCAATGTGAGGGAGCCTCTGCCCCATGGGGGGGGGACAGTTGGTGGGGCGGAGTCTGTGGGGGATGGTCTGTGCGAGAGTCTCTACCCCATTAGAGGGCAGGCAGTGGGGTGGAGTCTGTAGGGGCCGGGGGCGGGGTCTGTGTGAGGGAGTCTGGTCCCCCTGGGAGGGGTGGGGGGCCAGTGTCTGTGGGGACAGGGGGCGGGGTCTGTGGGGGGCGGGGTCTGTGGGGGGTAGGGGGCGGGGCGGGGTCTGTGTGAGGGAATCTGGTCCCCCTGGGAGGGGTGGGGGGCAGGGTCTGTGGGGACAGGGGGTGGGGTCTGTGAGGGGCGGGGTCTGTGTGAGGGAGTCTGTTCCCCTGGGAGAGGCAGGGGGCGGGGTCTGTGGGGGGTAGGGGGCGGGGTCTGTGTGAGGGAGCCTGGTCCCCTGGGAGGGGCAGGGGGCGGGGTCTGTGGGGATAGGGGCGGGGTCTGTGAGGGGTAGGGGGCGGGGTCTGTGGGAGACAGGGGCGGGGTCTGTGAGGGGTAGGGGGCGGGATCTGTGTGAGGGAGTCTGGTCCCCCTGGGAGGGGTAGGGGGCAGGGTCTGTGGGGACAGGGGCGGGGTCTGTGAGGGGCAGGGGGCGGGGTCTGTGAGGGGCAGGGGGCGGGGTCTGTGTGAGGGAGTCTGGTCCCCTGGGAGGGGTGGGGGGCCAGTGTCTGTGGGGACAGGGGGCGGGGTCTGTGGGGGGCGGGGTCTGTGGGGGGTAGGGGGCGGGGTCTGTGTGAGGGAGTCTGGTCCCCTGGGAGGGGTAGGGGGCGGGGTCTGTGGGAGACAGGGGCGGGGTCTGTGAGGGGTAGGGGGCGGGGTCTGTGGGAGACAGGGGCGGGGTCTGTGAGGGGTAGGGGGCGGGGTCTGTGGGAGACAGGGGCGGGGTCTGTGAGGGGTAGGGGGCGGGGTCTGTGGGAGACAGGGGCGGGGTCTGTGTGAGGGAGTCTGGTCCCCCTGGGAGGGGCCGGGGGCGGGGTCTGTGGGGGGCGGGGTCTGTGTGAGGGAGTCTGGTCCCCTGGGCGGGGCAGGGGGCGGGGTCTGTGGGGGGCGGGGTCTGTGTGAGGGAGTCTGGTCCCCTGGGCGGGGCAGGGGGCGGGGTCTGTGGAGAATCTCCCCGGGCGGGGCGGGGTCTCTGAGGGAGCCCTTAGGCAGGGGAGGGGGAAGGGCCGCACTCCCCGGTCCGCAGCGGCTCCGCGCCGCGCGCACCCAGGCCGAGCCCCGCCCTCCAGCCCGCTCACCGCCCGGCCCAGGCTTGACAAGCCGAGCGCCGAGCTGCTCGGCCCGCCAGCCGACATCTCTGGCTGCCGCTGGCCGCCCTGGGCGCTCCGGCTCAGCCAGCGTCGCGCCCCCTGGTGGCGAACGCTCCCGCTGCAGGGGTGGTCGGGAGGCGCAGACACGAAGCCTCCGGTGCCCCTCCCCCCACCGCTCCCGCCTGCCTGGGGCGGGCTGGGGGGGTTCATGGTTCAGGAGGAGGAAATGCAGCCAAAGGGCTTGGGGGCGTCTCCCCTCTGTGCGGGGGGATAAGGAAATGGGGGTGCAGACAATGGGGGGCAATAAGGAAATGGGGGTGCAGACAATGGGGGGCAATAAGGAAATGGGGGGGCAATGGGGGGATAAGGAAATGGGGGTGCAGACAATGGGCAAGGCAGGGGGGGCCCTTTCAGAGGGGGGAGCAACTTTAACCTGGCTCTCTCCCCCCCCCCCCCCCCCGCACAACATGCAACAGACAAGTTTGCTGGGTTACCCAGTTTTCAGTGGCCAAGGCGCGTCGCCTCCCCCATGGCAGCTCTGCTCAGCACCCCCAGGGCCGCCAGGGATCGAGGATGAATCCCCCGGAATACACCCTGCCTGGGCAGAGGCAGAGCCGGCGAAGGGACCGAGGGCAGGAGTTTGGGAAATGCGCCAGTAATGAGTCCCAGTGTGGATTTGTAAAGGGGTTCGGATTCCCAGATCGGTCCTCAGTTTTGAGCTGGAACATCTGGTCCAAAAGGGACCCTGGCAGCTCCAGCCTTTAGTCCGGTCGGCAGCACAGCAGGGCTAAGGCCGGCTCCTTGCCTGCCGTCACTCCGCCTCGCTCCCGGAAGCGACCTGTTACCCCTCCAGCTCCTACATGTAGGGACATCCAGGGGGCTCAGCAGTGGAGGTCACTCTGGAAAGTCCTGCTCAGGGTGACTGGTCCCTGGAAAGATCGGCCATTGCAACCACACGCCGTATTGTCTCAGAAACTCAAAATAGGAGAAGACAGGGACTACTTCTAGCCTCCGTCAGCATCCATTACAGGCCTATGTCGTTTCTTCAAATCAGCTAATGGCCTACCCAGCAGCTCTGCTCCCACCCATACACAGACCGTCTCAACACGCCGGGAATGGAATTATCCCATGACGGGCTGTCACATCCGGGCCTCAGGTAAGAAAATTAGGGAGGCCACCAATGTGTTAAAGGTCATGGCTTGCCTTAGTTTCTTTTCACCTACAGACACAGGACCGGAAGGGACCTCCTGGGTGACAGAGTTCAGTCTGTGCTCTCACAGAGAACCCCGTATGTAATCTTGTTCACAATCCCTCCGCACCCCCCACGATTCCAGTTGGGAGGCTGTTCTAGAACCTCACTCCTTTGATGGTTAGAATTGAAACCTCCTCCTTATTTCCAGCCTCAGTGTATTTCCTGCCAGTTTATACCCCACACACCTAGAAGGAAAGACCTGCGTTGCCATCTTATCTCGATTGATTCCCTCTAGAACAAAGCAATGAATGTTTGTGCTAAGCCAGAATGCTGATTTCTCCCCAGTCCAGGGAAGACTTGGACCAGCTGACCTAGCTACAGGGGAGCAGGTGTGTGTCTTTTCAACTGGAGGGAGAGTCGGATAGGAAAGATGAAGACTCATAGTCACAGCAGATCACCAGCTTGAGTTCTGGAGGCATTGTGGCGAGACGGTGATTATGAAGGGGAAGGAGGCGGTAGCAGCTGCTTGGATTTTATTAGGGAGCATTTCCCATCATGCACAAGGTGCAGCGTGGCAGGCAGAACAGAGGTGTTTACGGGAGATGCTGCCTCATAGGCTAAAATCCAGACACGTTACGATGTTCACACTTCAATCTACGGCTGAGACAAACACCATCCAATGCCCATGGCTGTCCTTAGAAAGAGCCTCTAGACCAGGGGTCTGCAACCCGCGGCTCCGGAGCCGCATGCGGCTCTTTCATCCCTCCGATGCGGCTCCCTGTGTGTTCTAATTTTAACCGGCCCGCAGACTGTTTTCTATGCGGCCCGCCAGCACTGTCCAACCAGTGCGCGGAGCCGCAGCCGAAAGAGAGGGGCGGGGTCAATAAGAGGCGAGCGGCGGGGGGGGGGGGAGAAGAACGGAGGCGGAGCCGGGGCCGGGGCATGAGGCGAGGCGGAGCCGGCGGAGAAGTGCGAGTCGGGCCGGGGCAGGAGGCGAAGCGCGGCGGAGCCGGCGGATAAGAGCGAGCCGGGGCCGGGGCACGAGGCAAGGCAAGGCAAGCTGGGGGAGGGGGGGAGTGAAAGCACGGCCGGGGGGGGGAGGAAGAAGAGCGAGAGCACGGCCGGAGGGGGGGGAGGGAGGGAAGAAGAGCGAGAGCACGGCTGGAGGGGAGGGGGAGGGAAGAAGAGTGAGAGCACGGCCGGAGCGGGGGGGAGGAAGGGGGGGGAGGAAGAAGAGCGAGAGCACGGCCGGAGGGGGGGGAGGGAGGGAAGGAACGTCTTTTTTTCGGAGCTCAAAATGTTTTGTTGCATGCAGAAATGTAATTTTGTTTTCTCTGCAGTCGTTCATTGATTTCATAAATGCAACACATTATAGTTTGTTTATACATAGCATAAAGGCAAAAAAAAACGTTATATGCAGTGTTATTTCATTTTAAATGTCAAAAGGGTTTTGTGGCTCCCAGTGTTTTCTTTACTGTGGGAAACGGGTCCAAATGGCTCTTTGAGTGGTAAAGGTTGCAGACCCCTGCTCTAGACCTTACTGGAGCGTTGCGGGAGGACACAGTCTAAGGGAAGTCCCTACAGACCAGACCCAGAAGAACGGGTAGATCTTCCCCTTGAAGGAGGAGGTGAAGGCGTGGATGGGGGCCATGGTGTCTGCATCATAGAAGCACACGATCCCTCCTTCATAGTCTAAATACACTCTGATCTTGCTGGGGCTTTGGGGTGGGTCCAGGGGGCTCCATTCTGCGGTGACTTCCCGGTACCGGCCCATAGAGAGCTGGATGGCCCAGGTCCCTTGCTCCGGGCTGAAATTAAACCATCCCTTCCTGCTGGCGGACTCCCTGGTGACCCCCAGAGCCCAGCCCCCTGTGCCGGCCACCTCCACGTCCCAGTAATGCGTCCCCGACTCATAGCCGTCGGAGCCCAGCACGCAGGAGTAAACGTCGAATCTCCCTGGGTCGTTGGCAGGAGCCAGCCTTGTGTTTGTGGCTGTCACACTTCTCTGGTCCTTGGAAAGGGTCAGACTGGGGTGAGCTGTATCTAGGTCCAGAATGATGTCCTCTGCGGAGAGAGACAACCCAGCAGTTGAAATCCTAGGCTTATGGATAGAAGCAGCAAAGCCTATTGCGGTTGCTACAATAGCTCCTCCGTTCTCCTTTCTCAGGCGCTGGAAACTAGCTACAGCAGGGAGGACCCTGGGCAGAGATTCTCATAGAACATAAAAACATTTACAATTAGGGCTGTCAGTTAAATCGAAGTTAACTCAAGCAATTAACTCAAAAAAATTAAATGTGATTTAAAAAATTGATCATGATCAATCAGTTTTAATTGCACTGTTAAACAATAGAGTACCAATTTAAATGTATTAAGTATTTTGCATGTTCTACATTTTCACATATACTGATTACAATTACAGCATGGAATTCAAAGTGTACAGTGCTCACTTTATATTATTATTTATTACAAATATTTGCACTGTAAAAATGATAAACGAAAGAAATAGCATTTTTCAATTCACCTCATACCAGTACTGTAGTGCAAGCTCTTTATCATGAAAATGCAACTTACAAATGTAGGCTTTTTTCTTACATAACTGCACTCCGAAACAAAACCATGTAAAACTTTAGAGCCTATAGTCCTACTGCTTGTTCAGCTAATCGCTAAGACAAACAAGTTTATTTCCATTTGAGGGAGATAATGCTGCCCACTTCTTATTTACAATGTCATCTGCAAGTCAGAACAGGTGTTTGCATGGGATTGTTGTAGCCAACATCACAAGATATTTACATGCCAGATATGCTAAACATTCTTATGCCCCTTCATGCTTTGGCCACCATTCCAAAGGACATGCTTCCATGCTGATGACACTCGTTAGAAAAAAAATGCATTAATTAAATTTGTGACTGAACTCCTTAGGGGAGAATTGTATGGCGCCTGCTCTGTCTTTTACTCACATGCTGCCATATATTTCATGTTACTGCCGTCTTGGATGATGACTTGGATGTCCTGGACATGTTCATTTTAAGAGCACCTTCATTGCAGATTTGACAAAACACAAAGAAGGTACCAACGTGAGATTTTTAAAGATAGCTACAGCACTCAACTCAAGGTTTAAGAATCTGAAGTGCGTCCCAAAATCTGAGAGGGACGAGATGTGGAACATGGTTTCAGAAGTTTTAAAAGAGCAACATTCTGATGCGGAAACTACAGAACCAGAACCACCAAAAAGTAAAAGGTTCAAGAATAGCAGCCGTGTTAGTCTGTATCCGTAAAGAAAGCGAGGAATACTTGTAGCACCTTAGAGACTAACTAGTTTATTTCAGCATAAGCTTCCTGAGCTATAGCTTACTTCATCGGATGCAAAATAAAAGCAATTTTCTGCTGATGGCATCTGACTCAGCTGATGAAAATGAACATGTATCAGTGCGCACGGCTTTGGATCGTTATGGATCGTGAGCAGAACCCGTCATCAGCAGGAAGCATGTCCTCTGGAATGGCTATCGAAGCATGAAGGGGCACACGAATGTTTACCATATCTGGCAATGCCAGCTACGAATGCCTGTTCTCACCTTCAGATGATATTATAAACAAGAAGCAGACAGTATTATCTCCTGAATATGTAAACAAACTTGTTTGTCTCAGCGATTGGTTGAACAACAAGAAGGACAGAGTGGACTTTAGGCTCTAGTTTTGCATTGTTTTGGTTATTACTGTTTAACAGCGTGATTAATTGCATGATTAATCACAATTAACTTTTTTAATCGCTTAACAGCCCTATTTATAATCAGAGACTTGGGAGAGGAGAGGTATCCCCAAGACCCAGATTGTGAGAGGGGAAGGGGTAAGGGTGGTGATGGCTATACAGTGTCACGGGCACAGGGCAGCAGGGGGTGAAGGGTGGGGAAGGGTTAGTGTAGGCAGAGGGTGGGATGGGGAAGGGGGAAGGGTGGAGATGGCTATACAGTGTCACGGGCACAGGGCAGCAGGGGGCCATGGGAATTGTCCGTTGCCCTGCAGTGGATGGGGACTGGGGTATGTCGATGGTGTGGCTAGCTAGTACATAAGGCCCGAGAAGTGGTACCATGCAGGAGTTACCTTTTCCTCTGTAGACTTTCATCTTGGGGTAGCCCCGCAAGGAATCGGAGCCCATGAGGATGCTGGGATGTGACAGCCAAAGAGGGATCTGCAGTGGCCAGCCAGCGCCCGGCTCAGGCCCTAGAGCCGCTCTCCGGAGCGGATCCTCAGAGGAGAATCCCCACTGCTGGGGACCAAACCTGCCAGACAGAACTTCCCGTCTGTGCCGCCCTCCAAAGGGACCGTCCTTGTAGGTATGTCACCCCCACTGACAGACCCCCCCCTTAGCCAACATTACATTATCCACCCAGTCCCATCAGGCGGGGGTGGGAAACGTTTTGGCCACATCAGGGTTGAGAAACTGTGGAGGGCCAGGTAGGGAAGGCTGTGCCCCCCCCACTTCCCTCCCCCTGACTGCCCCCCTCAGAATCCCTAGCCCATCCATACACCCCCCCCGCTCCTTGTCCCCTGACCACACCCTCCAGAGACCCCTGCCCCACCCCCAGCCAACTCCCCTGATCCCTGTCCCCTGACTGCCCTCTGGGAGTCCCTGCCCTTTATCCAACACACACACACACACACACACACACAGCCACCTTATCATGCCACTCTGAGTGGCAGGAACTCACAGAAGCGTGGCCCAGCTGGAGCCCCCCCCCCCCCCCCCAGCCCAGAGCGCTGATGGTGCAGCGAGCTGAGGCTGCAGGGAGGGGGGACAGTAGGGGAGGGGCCGGGGGTAGCCTCCCTGCTGGGAGCTCAGGGGCCGGGCAGGACAGATGTGGCCCATGGGCCGTAGTTTTCCCACCTCTGCTATAAGGGCATGGGATCACTACACCCATTTTATGGAGGAAAAACTGAGATATAGACAGACTAACTATGATCACACAGGTAACAAAGGGTCCCGTGGCACCTTAAAGACTAACTAAAGTATTGAAGCATAAGCTTTCGTGGGCTAATACCCACTTCGTCGGATGATCACACAGGACACCTGACCCCAGCTCCCCCTGCTTGACCCCCCTCCCTTCCCCAAACCAGGGATGGACCCCAGGAGTCCTGGCTCCCAGCCCCCCCTCCTCACACACACTCTCATCCACTTGACCCCACTCCCCTTCCAGAGGGAGAACCCAGGAGTCCTGGCTCCCAGCCCCCCCGCTCTGTCCCACTTGACCCCACTCCCCTTCCAGAGGGAGAACCCAGGAGTCCTGGCTCCCAGCCCCCCCGCTCTGTCCCACTTGACCCCACTCCCCTTCCAGAGGGAGAACCCAGGAGTCCTGGCTCCTAGGCCCCCCCTAGACTGCACTACTCCGCTCTCCAAGCCTGGGCTGGACCCCAGGAGTCCTGCTCCCCAGCCTTGTGCCCTGACCCACACGGGCCACCCCACAAAGTGCCGATTCTGAGGGACTCGCCCCCTCACTCCTTCCTACCTGCTCAGCCCCAGCTGCCGCCTGACCCCTCCTGGCCTGTACAGATCCACTGGGGGCTGCTTATCCAAGCCTTGTGTTCCCAGCCCCCAGAGCGCCTTCCGAGATGGGGCTGGGGGCCCGGCGTTGCCCGTAGCAGTGCTGGACAATTGGAGTTTGGGTCGGGGCCGGGGGCCAGGCAATTTCCCACCCTCCTGGGCTCAGTCCTCTTCCCTCCCAGGGGCCTGCAAAACAACTCAAAGTGCAACGCGACAAGAGGCGGACTTTCCTCCCAGGCACAGGTCGCCTCTAATCGCGCTGGGGACAGGGCAGCCCGGGGTGCAGGAGACAGCTAATCCCCTAGGCTGAGATAGTGGCTGTGTGTGCCTCTGCACCTGGAGACAGCAGGAACCCTCAGGACGCCTGGGTTCTCTCCCTGGCTCTGGGAGCGGAGTGGGGGCTGGGAGCCAGGACTCCTGGGTTCTCTCCCTGCCTCCGTAGTCCTCTCTGTTTGGCTGGTTAGTAGTGAAAGACCCCCCAGCCTTGGGCTGTGATGCTTTGCTCTAAGCAATTTGTCCTGAATTGGTCCTCTCAGCTGTGCTACCCAAGAGAGCCCCCCTTGTTACGACCCCAGCGCTAGTCTTGATGTTCTCCAGGAACCTCTGTGGTATTCAGTGATGTGCAGAGGGGTTAGGAATTGAAGCTGGCCACTGTGTGAAAGATTCTCCAGGGGCTGATACAGGATGTGTCCGGGTGGGTGGGTGCACCCCATAGCCCTGGGGACCAAAGCTGTCCAAGTGGAAGGAGTGGAGGAGAGAGGGGAAGGGAAGATGGATTTAATACAGCCCGTGGAACACTGTCCCATTGGTTAATGTCCCTCACTGCCAGGCTATGAAATGGGCCCTTACCTGCCATCGTTGTCTTCCTGCAGAGACAAGCAGGGATAGAAGGGACCTTGTGGGCTCATATAGTCCAGCCCCCTGCACCAAAGCAGAGCCAATAAACCGAGAGCAACCCTGCCAGGTGTTTGTCCAACCTGTTCTTACAAACCTCCAATGGGGGGGATTCCCCAGCCTCCAATGGGGGGGATTCCCCAGCCTCCGTGGGTACCTCATTCCGGGGCTTCACTACCCTAACAATGAGAAAGGATTTCCTCATAACTAACCTCAATCTTCCTTGCTGTAGATTAAGCCCATTACTTCTTGTCCTGCATTAGGGAACACAGAAAACAATAGACCACTGTCTGCTTTAGAAAGCCCTTAACATTTTTGAAGACTGGTATCAGATTCCCCCCCCCCCCCATTCTTCTTTTCTCAGGACTAAACACGCCCAGTGTTTTTAACTTTTTCTCATGGATCATGTTTTTCAGACCTTTAATCATTTTTGTTGCTCTTCTCTGGACTTTCTCCAATTTGTCCACATCTTACCTGAAATGTGGTGCCCAGAACTGGACACAATACTCCAGCTGAGGCTGTATCAGTTCTGAGTAGAGGGGGAGAAATCTTGCTTACGAATCAGAGAGGTAGCCGTAAAATATTGAAGCATAAGCTTTGGTGGGCTAAGACCCACGTCGTCGGATGCCTGCCGTGGCCATCGGGGAATGCAATCCATCCGATGAAGTGGGAATGGGGCCCACAAAGGCTTATGCTCCAATACGTTCGTGAGTCTTTAAGTTGTGTTGCTTAGCCTGGGTGCTGGAGGAACGCCGGAGACCAGGGATCTAGGGCAGGGATCGCGCCCCCTGCCCTTCCTCGTCTCTGCAGTAGTTTACTCCGGGCCAGCAGCCGCTGCTGTCCGGCTGCCCAGCTCTGAATGGGCACAGCAAGGTATGTTTCCTAAAGGTTTGCACCCCCCCCAGGATACCTCCCGTGCCCTCCAGGGGTCTCACCCCCCAGTTTGAGAACCTCTGCCATAGGGTGGTTAAACCAGAGCTCTCTCTGTTAGCTACATCACTAGATGGCCCCCAGATTCTGAGCACGCTGCTCGGAGTGTCCCCGGCGCCGGTGAGAGCCCCGCGGGCCCTGCACAGGGCTCATCGTACACCGCCAGGCCCCAGGACAGTGCGTCTCCCTTCCTGCCGTCTCTAATCCGCCCCTCTCCCCAATCAACAGCATCTCAAACCCGCTGTCCTGAGGCCTCAGACGACTAATACAGCCCGGCTGGGCCTGTGGGTCACCCTTTCCCCCCGTCTGGCTGTAGATAAACCTGTGCATTTTGTATGACTTTTGTGTTAACTTTTCATATAACCCTGTGTTAGAAACCCTGGGTTAAACTTTTGGGAATACTGTATATATTATAGCCCCTAAGGTAGGATAATTAAGGTAGAAGAAAAATGTCTTTTTGCTAGGAGTAGAATAAGACCAGTCAGTCTAACGTCCGTACCGGGAAAATTAGTTGAAACAATAGTAAAGAATAAAATTGTCAGACACATAGAAGAGCATAAATTGTTGGGCAAAAGTCAACATGGTTTCTGCAAAGGGAAATCGTGTCTTACTAATCTATTAGAGTTCTTTGAAGGGGTCAGCAAACATGTGGACAAGGGGGATCCGGTGGACATAGTGTACTTAGATTTCCAGAAAGCCTTTGACAAGGTCCCTCACCAAAGGCTCTTACGTAAATTAAGCTGCCATGGGATAAGAGGGAAGATCCTCTCATGGATTGAAAACTGGTTAAAAGACAGGGAACAAAGGGTCGGAATAAATTGAACTTTTTCAGAATGGAGAGGGGTAACTAGTGGTGTTCCCCAAGGGTCAGTCCTGGGGCTGATCCTATTCAACTTATTTATAAATGATTTGGAGGAAGGGGTAAACAGTGATGTGGCAAAGTTTGCAGATGATACTAAACTGCTCAAAGTAGTAAGGACCAAAGCAGACTGTGAAGAACTTCAAAAAGATCTCACTAAACTAAGTGATTGGGCAACAAAATGGCAAATGAAATTTAATGTGGATAAATGTAAAGTAATGCACATTGGAAAAAATAACCCCAACTATACATACAATATGATGGGGGCTAATTTAGCTACAACCAATCAGGAAAAAGACCTGGGAGTCATTGTGGATAGTTCTCTGAAGGCATCCACGCAGTGTGCAGCGGCAGTCAAAAAAGCAAACAGGATGTTAGGAATCATTAAAAAAGGGATAGAGAATAAGTCGGAGAATATCTTATTGCCCTTATACAAATCCATGGTGCGCCCACATCTTGAATACTGCGTACAAATGTGGTCTCCTCATCTCAAAAAGGATATACTGGCACTAGAAAAGGTTCAGAGAAGGGCAACTAAAATGATTAGGGGTTTGGAACGGGTCCCATATGAAGAGAGATTAAGGAGGCTAGGACTTTTTAGCTTGGAAAAGAGGAGACTAAGGGGGGATATGATAGAGGTATATAAAATTATGAGTGGAGTGGAGGAAGTGAATAAGGAAAAGTTATTTACTTGTTCCCAAAATAGAAGAACTAGGGGCCATTCAATGAAATTGGCGTGCAGCAGGTTTAAAACAAATAAAAGGAAGTTCTTCTTCACACAGCGCACAGTCAACCTGTGGAACTCCTTACCTGAGGAGGCTGTGAAGGCTAGGACTATAACAGGGTTTAAAAGAGAGCTGGATAAATTCATGGAGGCTAAGTCCATAAATGGCTATTAGCCGGGATGGGTAATGAATGGTGTCTCTAGCCTCTGTCTGTCAGAGGGGGGTGATGGATGGCAGGAGAGAGATCGCTCGATCATACCTGTTAGGTTCACTCACTCCGGGGCACCTGGTATTGGCCACTGTCGGTAGACAGGATGCTGGGCTAGATGGACCTTTGGTCTGACCCAGTATGGCCGTTCTTATGTTCTTATGTTCTTAAGATCTTCCCCCCACTTTGTAATCAATTGCCCTGTTGAATGAACGAGGGGGGAATGAGCAAGGCATGGAAGGAGGCACCTCCTGAGAGCTGCACCCTTGGAGAGGGGATGGGAGCCAGAGGCAAGGACAATCAATGTGTCAAGTGGGCTGACTAAAGAAGAGGAGACATATTGACAGCCTCGGGAGTTAGAAGCCAGCACCTTCCTCTGGGACCCCCCCTCTCTGCAGCATTGGGACAACACCCAGAGACACAAAGGACCGACTGACACAGACCTGGATTTTGATCTGGGACAGATTTGCAGGAGAGGGAAGAAGCTGCTATAAAAGTGAGGTGCCTTGCAGGGGACCCCGGGTCTCGTCTTGTCAACATCGGAGCATCGATCCGGATCGGCAGAAGCCTGGCTCCACCCCTCCCCCATCTAACTCACCTGGCCAGTGCAGTTAAGGGGAGCAACTCGTTGGTAGCAACAGAAAGACAGAGTGTGTGTGTGTGTGTGTGTGTGTGTGCATGAGTGTGCTATATATATCGTATGCATATGATAGTATTGATTATTGCATGTATTATCAATAAATGTGGCTTATTCCCCCTGAAAAGATCCTGGACAGGACTTTAAGTACAACATGGCCAGCCATGGGACTGGCCCAAATGTGAGCACGGGGGGGGATGCAGGTCCAGGTGCCATGGCCAGCCAGGACAAACCATTACCTAGCGCTGGCTGGTCTGTGTCAATCTACCGCTGGGCCAGCGAGAGGATGCGAGGCCCAGTTCCAAGCCTGCCACTGGAGAGAGGCTTTGCCAGGTCCCCTCAGAGGGGGGCGGCAGTGGGGCTCATCTCCCCACACTGGTTTATTTCTCTGGGCAGACGCAGCGGGTCATGTTCTCTCTGCCTGCAACTTCAGCTTGTGCCAGTTCTCCAGATTGTAAACCGCCCCGCTTCGGGGAAGTCCAGCCCTCCCCAGCAAAGTGCACCCTCGATTGTTCAGCTGCACACAAACATTGAACACGAGAGATTACGCCAGGGTGGAGCTTCCGGCCGGCGCGGTCTGTCTTCTCTGGGGCAGTTGGGTTATTTCTGAAGCATCAATAAAACCAGTTCTTCTTTTGGGTGGGCAGCTATTCCACACCAGATCCCCGGCTGCCATAAATAGAGGGGAAACTGAGGCACACATAGGCTTATGCTTTTAGCTCCGCTGAAAGCAATGGAGCTAAAGCTAAGTTACAGCTCTGGTGGATTTGGGGCCCTGGATGAAACTGACGAGTGATTGTGCAAAGGAATCCGTCTGTAAAGCTGCTCAGTGCTCCTCTGAGTTGTGGTGGGGTGCTGGAAGCTAAGCCAGTGTGACATCTGTTTACACTGCACACCAAGCCTGGGCTCTGACTCCGCTTTGAGCCCAAGACCCGCTTTCTAGCCACACACAATCGTTCTGACTCAGGTCAGCAAGCGCTCAAGATCTGGGCGCGAGGATCCGACTGGGGGGCTGCGTCAAAGCCTGTCCCACTGCGACGGGGGTTTGAGCCCTGTCATTGTGCAGTGTGGACACAGCTCTCGCCACAGACCCAAGCCAGAAGGTCTGGCAGGAGCAGTATGGACACGTTCGCAGGGCTTTGACCCTGAATCAGCAATTTGAAACCCAGGCTTGTCAGCTTGGAAAACCGGACTCCACAAGCCCGGGTCCCAGAAATCCAGCTTCCCCCGGCAGTGTAGACCGACCCAGGGGGAGGCAACCATTTGCAACGGGTTCCCCGCTGATGGCCCCGCTGACACCAGTGGGTTTCTGAGTGTGGGTGTCAGTGCTGCCGCCTGGGACAGCACGGGGGGGAGGGGGAGGGTCTGCATCTGGGTTGGCGAGAGGGGAGGACAAAGGCACAGCCAGAGAGAGGTGGGGGAGAGGGCCATGGACAGCTGTGTGCTGCTTTCCAGCTGTGTCAGGCAACTGAGACACACTTGTGTTGCCAACAGCAGGGGATGTGGGACCAATTTCCCCTGAGTGGGCACAGACAGGGCTCCCTGGCACGATGAGCAGGAAGTTGCAATTCACCCTGTACTCCCGAAATGTCCATCCGCGGCTTCACTCGATGGCATTTCTCTGACTGTCGGTAATGGGAATAGTGTTGAATGCCAAGGCCGATCAATTCTGGGTGTCACTGGGTAGGACCCGGCCAACTGAGGAAAATCAAAAAAACATGAAAAGCCATTGGAAGGAACGTTAAAGCCCCAGCCCGTCCCATCTCCCCTCCCAGAAGAGTCTCTCCCCTTGCTGAGATGCAATAGGAATGTTTCTTGCATTGTATGCATGCCTCAGTTTCCCCTATATTGTATGTGGCTACTGTGACGGAGTCAGACCAGAAGGGTATAGGAGAGTGCTGGAAGAGAAGTATATCAGCCTCAGGATGAGCAGGTCCCTGGCTAGCCAAACAAAGGAGAAGGTTCTAGAAAGCAGCAGAAACAGCTAACCTGATTGGGACACCTGAAGCCAATCAGGGGCTGGCTGAAACCACTTAAACACCCTCCCATTAGTCAGGTGGGTGTCAGGAGCTGTGAGAGGAGGTTGTGCTGTTGGTGAGACTGAGTGGTTAGGCAACAGATCATATGCGAGGAAGGAGGCCCTGAGGTCAGGGTGAAGTGGAGGGTGAAGAAGCAGGGACTGCTGTGGGGAAGTAGCCCAGGGAATTGTATTGTGTTTGGTGCCTAAAAGGTCAACCATCTTAGCTGATACTATTAGGGTCCCTGGCTGGCGCCCGGAGTAGAGGGTGGGCCTGGGCTCCCCCCCTTTCTACCTCCCCTAATTAATCACTGAGGTTGGGACAACAGAGACTGTGCCAGGAAGGATAACTCCTCCTCACTGGGTTAGGATGAAAACGGCTCAATAGGCTGTGACCTTATCTCTAGAGAGAGAAGGGCTACATGGAGGGTCACAGTGAGCCTCTGAGGCTAGTGAAATCCCCCAGGAAACGCAGGATCCACAAAGATAAGGACAGAGCTTTGTCACACTTCCCAGTGGGTGGAAGAGGGCTGTTTGGTCTCTGGGTCTGAATGTCACCTTGGTTTGGCTGAGTTGGGATGGGTCATTGTCCGAGGCTGATCCCGTGTCAATGAAGAATCGACAACGGCAAAGTCTATCACCAGGACATTGGCACCTAGTGCCCGGCACCCCAGGGGGAGATGGATCCCCCCGGCTCCCTGCAGGGAAGCTGGGCACAGATCCCAGTCAGAGAACAAAGGACTGGAAAGGGCGGCTGTTGGAAGAAGCTGGGACCTGACCAAGGAAGTCAGCTGGAGAGAGCTTGAAGGAAGGAGTTCCCTACTCCTTGGCTGGGCTCTGGGCTGGGCTAACCCAAGGACTTCCTGAGCTGTGCCCAGCTGGCTAATCAATCCAGCTGCTTCCACTGTGCTGCCACAGCAAATATTTGCAGAGGTGGGAGGAATGTTGATTATTAACAGCTAAGACAATTCCTGATGAATTTCCTCCTGTGGAGAGGTAACTGCATTTCACCCCTGTCCTGCTGACTGACCACAGATTGGTATCAGTGCAGTGTGATTCCCCCTCCCCCCCAACAAATAGTTTATTCACTGAAAAAATGCAGCTTTGGTCAACCCAAAACAATCTGTAAATTTCACATGAATGGTTTTGACCAGTGACAAACCTGACAGAGGAGGCTCAGATGGAGTGGGAGGTGGGGCTGGTGGCATTTCTCACTCTTTGTGACCTTTAATTTAAGGGTGAATGCTCTAACTAAATGACCCACTAAAGAAGCCGTGTGGAATGCAAACGAAGAACATGAACAGAAAAGTCTAATTTCAAAGCAAGTGGCCATTGTGTGTGAGACCTGGAGGACAAAGACTCAAAATCCATTCCTCCCTCTCTGTTGTCAAAGGAGAAGCCCGGGTGGGCAGTGATGCTGTCAGAAGAAACTCGAGGTGTGGATTCAAGGAAGGATCCTGGCTCTCCGGACTGCTTGCACTCTCCCAGGGAAGGGGACCGGATGCAAAGTGGAGATCCCCAGGGGCAGTTTGGGTACCTTCAAAAGACTATGGGGAAAGTGGCGGTTTATCCACCCCTCCCATCGTCTGGAATTACAGCCTGGGACAGAACTCAGCCTCCCTGAGCGTGTGGTAATGTTGGCTCCCAAAATTGGCACGATCCGATTTCACCTTGATCTGAGAACCGATGACACAGGCCTGGGAGAGGCGGAGTCGCCTGCAAAGAACCCAAGCAGGCGCAGCTCCTGGGAGCCTATAAATAGGACAGGTCCTAGCGGGGGCCTGACAAATTGCAGGTGCCCAGCACTCAGCCCTGGCGATGTCTCACCGAACCATGGCCTGGCTGATGCTCCTGGGCTCCCTCTCGCTGTGGGCAGGGCTGGCGCTGGCTGAAGTCGGCTCCTTCGGTGTCTGCTCGGAGTATTTCTACCGAAGAGCAGAGCCCCAGGGCTTTGACACGCCTGACACAGCCAAGATCTGCCAGAGGTACAACAACCGATACCACTTTGCGACCCTCTACAGCAAGGCCAGCCGGGTCCCGCGCTGGTCGGCGTACACCCTGGGAGAGGCTGACTGCCCAAGGCAGGCCAAGAGGATGAGCCAGTGGTTCGTGGAGCCCCAGGTCAGTCCCAGTCCCCTTCCTCCTGTGGGTCACGAGTGTGAAGGGCCCAGGCACTAGGGTTTCTGCTGACTCTGCCAGACCCTCCGTGACCCAGTCATTCCACCCCAGAGAGCTACGTGACACCCCCCCCGCCCCCACCACGGCCTGGCATTTTCATTCTTCTGTGCCCATTGGGTAGCAATCCCTAGTCCTGCACAGCAATCAGAAAACCATCCCTGAACATCCCCACTTCTCTCACCCCGTGGTGGGGCTGGGGGGATCCCAGAGAACGGGAGCAGTGGGGTGAGATCCTGGGGGTAGGAAGAACAGGAAATGAGGTCCTTGGAGTAGGGGGGAGAGGCATGGGAAGGGGGTGGTCCTGGGGGAAGGAAGGCAGGAAGGAAGACCCCAGGGAGAGAGGAATGGGAGGAGCAGGAAGTGATGTTCCCGGAGGAAAGAGGAGAGGGGGGAGAGGCATAGGAAGGGTGTGGTCCTCAAGGAGGGAGGGAGGAAGGAAGACCCCAGGGAGGGAGGGATGGAGTGAGATCCCCGGGGGAGAGGAGGAGAAGGAAATGATGTTCCTGGAGCAGGAGGGAGAGGCATGGGGGTGCAGTTGTGGAGGAGGGAGGAGAGGGGGGAGAGCCATGGGAAGGGTGTGGGTTGTGGAGGAGGGTGGAGAGGGGGCGAGAGCCATGGAAGGGTGTGGTTGTGGAGGAGGGTGGAGAGGGGGAGAGGCATGGGAAGGGTGCGGTTCCGGAGGAGGGCGGAGAGGGGGGAGAGGCATGGGAAGGGTGCGGTTGTGGAGGAGGGAGGAGAGGGGGGAGAGCCATGGGAAGGGTGTGGTTGTGGAGGAGGGAGGAGAGGGGGGGAGAGGCATGGGAAGGGTGCGGTTGTGGAGGAGGGCGGAGAAGGGGGAGAGGCATGGGAAGGGTGCGGTTGTGGAGGAGGGCGGAGAGGGGGGAGAGGCATGGAAGGGTGCGGTTGTGGAGGAGGGAGGGAGAGGGGGGAGAGCCATGGGAAGGGTGTGGTTGTGGAGGAGGGAGGAGAGGGGGGAGAGCCATGGAAGGGTGCGGTTGTGGAGGAGGGCGGAGAGGGGGGAGAGGCATGGGAAGGGGTGCGGTTCCGGAGGAGGGCGGAGAGGGGGGAGAGGCATGGGAAGGGTGTGGTTCTGGAGGAGGGCGGAGAGGGGGGGAGAGGCATGGAAGGGTGCGGTTCTGGAGGAGGGAGGAGAGGGGGAAGAGGCATGGGAAGGGTGTGGTTCTGGAGGAGGGCGGAGAGGGGGGAGAGGCATGGGAAGGGTGCGGTTCTGGTGGAGGGAGGAGAGGGGGGAGAGGCATGGGAAGGGTGCGGTTCTGGTGGAGGGAGGAGAGGGGGGGAGAGGCATGGGAAGGGTGCGGTTCCGGAGGAGGGAGGAGAGGGGGAGAGCCATGGGAAGGGTGCGGTTGTGGAGGAGGGAGGAGAGGGGGGAGAGCCATGGAAGGGTGTGGTTGTGGAGGAGGGAGGAGAGGGGAGAGCCATGGGAAGGGTGGTGGTTGTGGAGGAGGGAGGAGAGGGGGGAGAGGCATGGGAAGGGTGCGGTTCTGGAGGAGGGCGGAGAGGGGGGAGAGGCATGGGAAGGGTGCGGTTGTGGAGGAGGGCGGAGAGGGGGGAGAGGCATGGAAGGGTGTGGTTGTGGAGGAGGCGGAGAGGGGGGAGAGGCATGGAAGGGTGTGGTTGTGGAGGAGGGGGGAGAGGCATGGGAAGGGTGCGGTTCCGGAGGAGGGCGGAGAGGGGGGAGAGGCATGGGAAGGGTGCGGTTGTGGAGGAGGGCGGAGAAGGGGGGAGAGGCATGGGAAGGGTGCGGTTCTGGAGGAGGAGGGAGAGGGGGAGAGGCATGGGAAGGGTGCGGTTCCGGAGGAGAGGGGGAGAGCATGGGAAGGGTGCGGTTCCGGAGGAGGGCTGAGAGGGGGGAGAGGCATGGGGAGGGTGCGGTTGTGGAGGAGGGCGGAGAGGGGGAGAGGCATGGAAGGGTGTGGTTGTGGAGGAGGGCGGAGAGGGGGAGAGGCATGGGAAGGGTTGCGGTTGTGGAGGAGGGCGGAGAGGGGGAGAGGCATGGGAAGGGTGTGGTTGTGGAGGAGGGCGGAGAGGGGGGAGAGGCATGGGAAGGGTGTGGTTGTGGAGGAGGGCGGAGAGGGGGAGAGGCATGGGAAGGGTGTGGTTGTGGAGGAGGGCGGAGAGGGGGGGAGAGGCATGGGAAGGGTGCGGTTGTGGAGGAGGGCGGAGAGGGGGAGAGGCATGGGAAGGGTGTGGTTGTGGAGGAGGGAGGAGGGGGGGAGAGGCATGGGAAGGGTGTGGTTGTGGAGGAGGGCGGAGAGGGGGAGAGGCATGGGAAGGGTGTGGTTGTGGAGGAGGGCGGAGAGGGGGGAGAGGCATGGGAAGGGTGCGGTTGCTGGAGGAGGGCGGAGAGGGGGAGAGGCATGGGAAGGGTGTGGTTGTGGAGGAGGGAGGAGGGGGGGAGAGCCATGGGAAGGGTGCGGTTCCGGAGGAGGGCGGAGAGGGGGGAGAGGCATGGGAAGGGTGCGGTTGTGGAGGAGGACGGAGAAGGGGGAGAGGCATGGGAAGGGTGCGGTTATGGAGGAGGGAGGAGAGGGGGGAGAGGCATGGGAAGGGTGCGGTTGTGGAGGAGGGAGGAGGGGGGGAGAGCCATGGGAAGGGTGCGGTTCCGGAGGAGGGCGGAGAGGGGGGAGAGGCATGGGAAGGGTGCGGTTGTGGAGGAGGACGGAGAAGGGGAAGAGGCATGGGAAGGGTGCGGTTATGGAGGAGGGAGGAGAGGGGGGAGAGGCATGGAAGGGTGCGGTTGTGGAGGAGGGCGGAGAGGGGGGAGAGGTATGGGAAGGGTGCGGTTATGGAGGAGGGAGGAGAGGGGGGAGAGGCATGGAAGGGTGCGGTTCTGGTGGAGGAGGAGAGGGGGAAGAGGCATGGGAAGGGTGCGGTTCTGGAGGAGGGGGGAGAGGGGGAGAGGCATGGGAAGGGTGCGGTTGTGGAGGAGGGCGGAGAGGGGGGAGAGGCATGGGAAGGGTGCGGTTCTGGAGGAGGGCGGAGAGGGGGGAGAGGCATGGGAAGGGTGCGGTTGTGGAGGAGGGCGGAGAGGGGGGAGAGGCATGGGAAGGGTGCGGTTGTGGAGGAGGGCGGAGAGGGGGGAGAGGCATGGGAAGGGTGCGGTTGTGGAGGAGGGCGGAGAGGGGGGAGAGGCATGGGAAGGGTGCGGTTGTGGAGGAGGGCGGAGAAGGGGGAGAGGCATGGGAAGGGTGCGGTTGTGAGGAGGGCAGAGAGGGGGGAGAGGCATGGGAAGGGTGCGGTTGTGGAGGAGGGCGGAGAAGGGGGAGGCATGGGAAGGGTGCGGTTGTGGAGGAGGGCGGAGAAGGGGGAGAGGCATGGGAAGGGTGCGGTTCTGGAGGAGGGCGGAGAGGGGGGAGAGGCATGGGAAGGGTGCGGTTCTGGAGGAGGGCGGAGAGGGGGGAGAGGCATGGGAAGGGTGCAGTTGTGGAGGAGGGCGGAGAGGGGGGAGAGGCATGGGAAGTGTGCGGTTGTGGAGGAGGGCGGGGAGGGGGGAGAGGCATGGGAAGGGTGCGGTTCTGGAGGAGGGCGGAGAGGGGGAGAGGCATGGGAAGGGTGCGGTTGTGGAGGAGGGAGGAGGGGGGAGAGCCATGGGAAGGGTGCGGTTCCGGAGGAGGAGGAGAGGGGGGAGAGCATGGGAAGGGTGCGGTTGTGGAGGAGGGCGGAGAAGGGGGAGAGGCATGGGAAGGGTGCGTTGTGGAGGAGGGCGGAGAGGGGGGAGAGGCATGGGAAGGGTGCGGTTGTGGAGGAGGGAGGAGGGGGGAGAGGCATGGGAAGGGTGCGGTTCCGGAGGAGGGAGGAGAGGGGGGAGAGGCATGGAAGGGTGCGGTTGTGGAGGAGGGCGGAGAGGGGGGAGAGGCATGGGAAAGGTGCGGTTCTGGAGGAGGGCGGAGAGGGGGGAGAGGCATGGGAAGGGTGCGGTTCTGGAGGAGGGATGAGAGGGGGGAGAGGCATGGGAAGGGTGCGGTTGTGGAGGAGGGCGGAGAGGGGGGAGAGGCATGGGAAGGGTGCGGTTGTGGAGGAGGGAGGAGGGGGGGGAGAGCCATGGGAAGGGTGCGGTTCCGGAGGAGGGAGGAGAGGGGGGAGAGGCATGGGAAGGGTGCGGTTGTGGAGGAGGGCGGAGAGGGGGGGAGAGGCATGGGAAGGGTGCGGTTCCGGAGGAGGGAGGAGAGGGGGGAGAGGCATGGGAAGGGTGCGGTTGTGGAGGAGGGCGGAGAGGGGGAGAGGCATGGGAAAGGTGCGGTTCTGGAGGAGGGCGGAGAGGCGGGAGAGGCATGGGAAGGGTGCGGTTTCTGGAGGAGGGAGGAGAGGGGGGAGAGGCATGGAAGGGTGCGGTTGTGGAGGAGGGCGGAGAGGGGGGAGAGGCATGGGAAGGGTGTGGTTCTGGTGGAGCTAGGAGAGGGGGGAGAGGCATGGGAAGGGTGTGGTTCTGGTGGAGGGAGGAGAGGGGAAGAGGCATGGGAAGGGTGCGGGGTTGTGGAGGAGGGCGGAGAGGGGGGAGAGGCATGGGAAGGGTGTGGTTCTGGTGGAGGGGGGAGAGGCATGGGAAGGGTGCGGTTCTGGAGGAGGGAGGAGAGGGGGGAGAGGCATGGGAAGGGTGCGGTTCTGGTGGAGGGGGGAGAGGGGGGAGAGGCATGGGAAGGGTGCGGTTCTGGAGGAGGGAGGAGAGGGGGGAGAGGCATGGGAAGGGTGCGGTTCTGGAGGAGGGGGGAGAGGGGGAGAGGCATGGGATAGGTGCGGTTCTGGAGGAGGGCGGAGAGCGGGGAGAGGCATGGGAAGGGTGTGGTTCTGGTGGAGGGGGGAGAGGCATGGGAAGGGTGCGGTTCTGGAGGAGGGGGAGAGGGGGGAGATGCATGGGAAGGGTGCGGTTCTGGAGGAGGGGGGAGAGGGGGGAGAGGCATGGGAAGGGTGTGGTTCTGGAGGAGGGGGGAGAGGGGGGGAGAGGCATGGGAAGGGTGCGGTTCTGGAGGAGGGAGGAGAGGGGGGAGAGGCATGGAAGGGTGCGGTTCTGGTGGAGGGAGGAGAGGGGGAAGAGGCATGGGAAGGGTGCGGTTCTGGAGGAGGGGGAGAGGGGGGAGAGGCATGGAAGGGTGTGGTTCTGGTGGAGGGAGGAGAGGGGGAAGAGGCATGGGAAGGGTGTGGTTCTGGTGGAGGGGGGAGAGGCATGGGAAGGGTGTGGTTCTGGAGGAGGGGGGAGAGGGGGGGAGAGGCATGGGAAGGGTGCGGTTCTGGAGGAGGGAGGAGAGGGGGAAGAGGCATGGGAAGGGTGCGGTTCTGGAGGAGGGAGGAGAGGGGGGAGAGGCATGGGAAGGGTGTGGTTCTGGTGGAGGGGGGAGAGGCATGGAAGGGGTGCGGTTCTGGAGGAGGGGGGAGAGGGGGGAGAGGCATGGGAAGGGTGCGGTTCTGGAGGAGGGCGGAGAGGGGGGAGAGGCATGGGAAGGGTGCGGTTCTGGAGGAGGGAGGAGAGGGCGGAGAGGCATGGGAAGGGTGCGGTTCTGGAGGAGGGAGGAGAGGGCGGAGAGGCATGGGAAGGGTGCGGTTCTGGTGGAGGGCGGAGAGGCATGGAAGGGTGCGGTTCTGGAGGAGGGAGGAGAGGGCGGAGAGGCATGGGAAGGGTGCGGTTCTGGAGGAGGAGGGAGAGGGGGGAGAGGCATGGGAAGGGTGTGGTTCTGGTGGAGGGGGGAGAGGGGGGAGAGGCATGGGAAGGGTGCGGTTCTGGAGGAGGGCGGAGAGGGGGGAGAGGCATGGGAAGGGTGTGGTTCTGGAGGAGGGCGAAGAGGGGGGAGAGGCATGGGAAGGGTGTGGTTCTGGAGGAGGGGGGAGAGGGGGATAGGCATGGGAAGGGTGTGGTTCTGGTGGAGGGAGGAGAGGGGGAGAGGCATGGGAAGGGTGTGGTTCTGGAGGAGGGGGGAGAGGGGGATAGGCATGGGAAGGGTGTGGTTCTGGAGGAGGGGGGAGAGGTATGGGAAGGGTGCGGTTCTGGAGGATGGGGGAGAGGGGGATAGGCATGGGAAGGGTGTGGTTCTGGAGGAGGGGGGAGAGGCATGGGAAGGGTGCGGTTCTGGAGGAGGGGGGAGAGGGGGATAGGCATGGGAAGGGTGTGGTTCTGGAGGAGGGGGGAGAGGGGGATAGGCATGGGAAGGGTGTGGTTCTGGAGGAGGGGGGAGAGGCATGGGAAGGGTGCGGTTCTGGAGGAGGGGAGAGAGGGGGAAGAGGCATGGGAAGGGTGTGGTTCTGGAGGATGGGGGAGAGGGGGATAGGCATGGGAAGGGTGTGGTTCTGGAGGAGGGGGGAGAGGTATGGGAAGGGTGTGGTTCTGGAGGAGGGAGGAGAGGGGGGAGAGGCATGGGAAGGGTGCGGTTCTGGAGGAGGGGAGAGAGGGGGAAGAGGCATGGGAAGGGTGTGGTTCTGGAGGAGGGGGGAGAGGTATGGGAAGGGTGCGGTTCTGGAGGAGGGAGGAGAGGGGGGAGAGGCATGGGAAGGGTGCGGTTCTGGAGGAGGGCGGAGAGGGGGGAGAGGCATGGGAAGGGTGCGGTTCTGGAGGATGGGGGAGAGGGGGATAGGCATGGGAAGGGTGTGGTTCTGGAGGAGGGGGGAGAGGCATGGGAAAGGTGCGGTTCTGGAGGAGGGAGGAGAGGGGGGAGAGGCATGGGAAGGGTGCGGTTCTGGAGGAGGGCGGAGAGGGGGGAGAGGCATGGGAAGGGTGCGGTTCTGGAGGATGGGGGAGAGGGGGATAGGCATGGGAAGGGTGTGGTTCTGGAGGAGGGAGGAGAGGGGGGAGAGGTATGGGAAGGGTGTGGTTCTGGAGGAGGGGGGAGAGGTATGGGAAGGGTGTGGTTCTGGAGGAGGGAGGAGAGGGGGGAGAGGTATGGGAAGGGTGCGGTTCTGGAGGAGGGGGGAGAGGTATGGGAAGGGTGTGGTTCTGGAGGAGGGAGGAGAGGGGGGAGAGGTATGGGAAGGGTGCGGTTCTGGAGGAGGGGGGAGAGGTATGGGAAGGGTGTGGTTCTGGAGGAGGGAGGGAGAGGGGTGAGATCCTGGGGGAGAGGAGGGTCCAGGGTGCGTGCAAGATCCCACGAGAGGCAGGGGAAGCCCAGACAAAGCCCAGATGTTCTGACCTTTGTCCCCCCAGCTGGCTCATCTGGATGAGTCCCCAGAAATGACGACGGAGGCTGAGTCAACCCTGAGCCCGGGCGAGCGGAGATCCAGCCAGGCCGTCAATGAGGACTATGAGAGCACGTCATACGACCGGGGGCACCTGAACCCTTCCGCCTTCCAGTGTAATGACGGCCGCATGGCCACCTTCACCCTCACCAACGCCGCCCCCCTGGACCCCTGCTTCAACCGGATCCACTGGTACAAGCTGGAGAAAACCCTCAAAACGCAGCTAATGGGGAGCTGCAGAAACGTGGACGGCACCCCCTACCTGGTGACAGGGGCTGTTCCCAGTGTCAGTGAGAAAATCCCCGTAGAAGGGGAGGACAAGGAAGGGGACCGTGACCGACCATACAACCGGGTCTCGGTGCCCAGCCACGTCTGGACAGCGGTTTGCTGTGACCATTGGAACAACAACCGCAAATTCTCCTTCGCCTTCATAGGAGAGAACAAGGAGGCATCCAGTCTACAAATCATCCCTGGGGAGCAGCTGAACACAGAGCTATCGCGTCTGTACCCCACTGCTGAGCCAGTCAAGGTCTTTGCAGATGGCTGCGGCTCCAGGAGCCAGAAAGGAGAAGAGGTTTTATCAGCTGTAAAACAAGCCTTGTACAATAGCTTCAAGAACTTGCTAATAGCCTCTTACCCCCAGCTCCTTCCACCAGAGACGAGGAGGAAACTGGACATTGCGACCACGCGGGTGATGACGAGCAAGACCCTGGCTCAGAACAAGATGCAGCTGACCAGCATTGGGTTCCTGATGGGTATTTCCAGCGTGGCAGACTGGCACAGGCAGTTTGAGAGGACGTACGCACAGGACAACCTGGCCTGTGCGCTGGCCCCCGCGGTAGCGACAGAGGCGTCTGGGGTTTCCGACCGAGTCTGCAGCCTCCAGGAGCAGAAGCACCTGCCGAACTCTGGCGTGACAGCCCAAGGGTGGAGCTGTGCTGGGCCGGCCTGTGGGTATCACGGAACCGCCTACAGCTGGTGTCACACGTCTCACAGTAATGACTGGGATTACTGCTGCACAGGGAAGTGCACGCTGAACCCAGCGTCTAAACGATACGAGTGCCCGAGAGGAGACGGCTCCACCACCGAATGCGCCCCCCAGTACTCCACGGTGACCGTCGCTGGGAAGACCTGCCGGGCTGACCATCCCTGCGGCCTTTATGGGAAAAGTTACTTCTGGTGCTTTACAGATTATCGAGACAACTGGGAGTATTGCTGCTCCCCCCAGCACTACTGCGGGGACCACGGCGCGGACTACCAGTGGTGCTACGTCAAGGACCCACAGGCAAAATGGGAGAAGTGCACCCCGTGACATGCCCACTGCCGAACGAGGGCTGCCCCGCGATTAACAATATTAAGTGTGTGATTAAAACAATGAACCGAATCCCATTTCTTTCACGATTCGTGGGTGTTTTCTACATTTTCAAGTACACCCATTGCAATGACAACACAGAATACAAAGCATACGGTGCTCACGATCGATTTATTTTTGATTACAACATATAGTGACGGCAGCAGGGTGCAAACAGCCCAGATCACGAGAGGAAGATTTTGGAGAGGGGGCTGGGGAGGTAACGAGGGGGGGGGGCGGGGAGAGAGAGGCCCCATGGAGGAAGAGGCACTGGAAGAAATGAGAGAGGGAGGAGGAGATCCAGGAAGTGGGAGGGGAAGATCCTGGGGTGGGGCAGAAGGGAGGGGTCCAGGAGCAGAGAGGGCTGGAGCCAGGGATGGGGGAGAGGTCTGGGCCCTGCCTGCGTTCTCGCTCTTGTTCTGGGAGCGCCACTGAGTGCACAGTGGTTCCCAGCACCTTTCGAGAGCGGCTGGGCGCGGCCGGGAGCCTTTCGGGTACACTGGGGTCCCATTTTGAAGCTTCCTCCACCGCCACAAGGGCTAGAACCGTCTTTTTCTTTGCGAAGGAAGGCTGACATCTTCCCATCTTCACCTGACTCCCGGAGCTTTAAGGAAAACCATCCTTATCGGGAGCGTTGCAACACTAGGGAAGGGGCAGTGACCAGCAACGGGGGGGGCAGCCAACTAGCAGAGAGAGAGAATGGGACAGAGATAGGGGAATTACAATGGGATCGTGCCGGGGACAAGACATTCCCAACCCCCCTTTCCTCCCCCGCAGGCCGATTTCTCTGTGTCAGGAGACATGGCAGGTGCTGGGGGCGGCAGGGCTTTTGCTGGAAGAGGCCCCGGGTTCGATCCCATCCGCGGACGACGGGATCTGTCGGCGTGACACCTGCACCGCGGTTCTCCATCCCAGAGGGCTGAGCCCTCTCCTCGCCCAGGGCAGATGGGAAAACCCCCGGCCCTTCTGCCCTGGCCTAGGGCCCCTTCTGGGGAGAAAGCTGGGGCCAGGCTACTTCCTGGCTGGCTCCGCTGCTCTCCGGATGCAGCATGGAGCCCTGGAGGAACCAACCTCTTGTGACTCCTCTTCTCCTCTCCCCAGGCCTCCGGCCTCAGCCCAGATACCGGTGGGGGTGAGGCAGGACCAGGCCCTGGAACTCAGTATGGCAGGGGATTTGCAAAGAGGGGCCCAGCGGCGGTATTTCGGGGTCAGCCCTGGGGGACAGCAAGACGAAGGGGGGAGTTTAGAGGAGACGTGGTTGCAGCAGCCCCAGCAACAGGTGACCGAGGTGGGACTGCGGCGAATCATTTGATCCCTTGGGGGCTGGAAGGAATTGGATGGGAGGGGTCTGAGGCAGCAGGGAAGCGCTGGCAGGAGGTGGGGAGAAGGGCAGAGAGGAGCTAGGGGGGAGGTGAGGAGTCCCAAGGGCTGGTGACTGGAATGAACCGTCCTGGCTCCTCTCACAGCTGGGCTGGGGGCTGAAAAGCAGATTCCAGATGTGTCTGTGTCTGCAGGGTTCTCCCCTAGAACGAAGCAGAGAGAGCGATAACCGGAGTGGCTGGACGATGGGTCTGGGAGAAGGACGATGGGTCTGGGAGAAGGACGACCCGCCATAGAGGGAGAGAAACATCACCCAAAATGGGCCCTGGGGGTAGCGAATAACTCCGTTCGTTGAACCCCGGGACCAGGGTGTTATCACACAGGGGCCTCACTGAGCCCTGCCCTGTATTTGGAGAAGGGCATCACCAGCCCAGTGCATGTCGTACAGATATCCGGACGTTTCATCAGCCCGAGACCCAGGAACAGAAGTTAACTGGAGTGGGGGATTGTCCCCTATAGGGAGGGGCTGAACAGAAAGGGGACAGTGACAGCATCCAAATTACCTCCCCCTCCACATCCTGGTTTTCAGACACACACACACACACACACACACACACACACACACACACACACACACACACACACACACACACACACACACCACCATTGCCAGCCCCAGCTGCAGAGAATTACTTCAGCCCTGTGTCCTCATTGCTCCTGACCTTTCCTCAGGAGGCAGATCCCGGCCGTTCGTTAACATCCCTTTGAGTTCATTGCACACGGTTGGCGTCTTAACCCAAGTTACAACTTTGAGAGCGCCGGCCAGGGCTCGGGCTGGACTCCCTGGGCTGAGCCCGGCTCTCTCCAGGCCCTGCAGGCTGTAACGGGAGCCAGCTGCAGCGGGGCAAATGGGGTCTGCGCTTCTCTGGGGGCTGGCTGCAGCTCCTCTTTGACCTGTGCTCTGCTAGTGAGAGTCTCCAGTCTCAGCGCTCTCACAGTCACTGATTCACACCCTCAGGCCCTGGGTTTCTAGCCCCCTGCGCTCAAACACAGGCTCCTCCCCGCTCATCACCCGTCTCTCCTAGTCCCTTCACACCGGATCACCTCGGTCCCTGGGGGTCTTTGTGAATACAGGGTACAGAAGGTTCCTCGGATACCCACTCCATGGGAGACTGGCTGGGGAAGCAGGCAGGGAATCCCAGCAGCTGGGAGGGTGGACGGGACTTTTCCTTGGCTAAGCCAGGCAGAGTCGGAGGCGGGCTGAGAAGACTGGAGCCGGCTGCTGTCTCCTAACACCAGAGACGGCTCACCAGACTCTGAAAAGTGAAACGGTGACAACATTGGTGGAATCAGCAAATATATCAACTGTCCAGAACCTTAGTTAATGCAGAGCTACGGCGGCCTATGTGGAGCGTGGCTAAACCTGCACCTCTAAACCCCAGAAAATTAAGGGAAATGTCATTCCCACAGCACACCCTTAACTCTGCCCCCTTCGAGCTGGCAGTAGTCATTGAGGATGGTTCAGTACAGGTGTTGCCAGACAGGAAGGACTCAGATGGACCATTGCGTGGGTTGTATCCTGCAGATCTGAACCCTAGAATTCATCTGCATGCACTGGACTCCCCTCGCTGTGGGAATGGGGCAGAGATCAGCTGGGGCAGGCTGGCGGAACGGGCACGGCGATAGCAGGAGAGGGGCAGGTGTGCTTTAAAACGGTCAGTTGTGCTTCACTGCAGTGCGGAGCTCTGTAGGCTGGGCCAGCAGAAATGCCCAAGGGACGGTAGCCATGGAGACGGTCAGCGTTCAGGCTCCCGGGCTTACTGCGGGGTCCGTGACAGCCACATCCCCCCAAGGAATTCGCAGGGCGAGGCTGAAGCCCTGGGAACACACCGTTCTGGGGTGAGTTGTGTGGAGCAGGCTCATTTTTGAGTGTCAAGAGAGGTGTTCACTACGCCTGACCCTTCCACAGAGTCTTCCCTTAGCAACAGCAGGGGCCGAATTGTCCTACACTGCTCACCAGGGCTCTATTCCTGAAGCGGCTGCAAAGGCAGAGAGCAAATGTGTGTTATCAGTACGCTGGCATAGTTAAAGTTCTGCTGTGGGGGTTGCATGTCCTCTGATGGTCTATTTCCTGCTTTTCATGGGGGTTCAATTTACATGGGGTTTCAGAGCAATCTGAATGGCAAAAACCGGCTTCTTATTGGGGGAATCTGAGGAACCCCTGGACCAAATAACCGCAACCTCCGCCCACTAGCTCTACTCCAGCTCAGCTGAGGCATAGCGATTTTCAAGACAATCCCAGTCCACCTATGGATTTTAGAGCACACGGAAAAGCCAGCAGTTAAAAAGGAAGCTAGTCTCTATTTTCACTGGACTTTCGGTCTAATTCCCGTCAGCCAGCCCCAGTCCAGGCATTTATTCCCCTTCTCCCCAGTGGGTTCTCAGGTGTCTACTGCGGGTTGATTTCTGACTGAAGCTTTTGCCACACTTGAGGCACTTATAGGGTCTCTCCCCAGTGTGAACTTGCTGGTGCCTGGTGAGGTTTGAGCGCCGGCTGAAGCTTTCCCCACACTCCCGGCAGTGATAGGGTTTCTCTCCTGTGTGCGTTGTCTGGTGCCTAAGAAGACCCGTCTTATCACGGAAGTTCTCCCCACACTCGGGGCAGCTGTAAGGTTTCGCTCTCTCCCCGGTGTGAATTCTCTCGTGTCTAAGAAAGGACGACCAGTTACAAAGGGTCTCCCCACACTGAGAGCATATAAAGGTTTTTGCCTGCGTGTGGACTCTCTGGTGGCCGACAAGGTGTGATCTCTCACCAAAGCTCTTCCCGCAGTCAGGACACTTGTAGGATTTTTCTCTCGTGTGGATTTTCTGATGTTTTTTCAGGGTTGGGATGCCAATAAAGCTCTTCCCACACTGGAGACACTGATGAGGTCTCTCTCCTGTGTGGGTTCTGCGATGTATAATAAGGTATAAACTCCGACTGAAGCTTTTTCCACACTCGGTGCATGTGTTTTTCCCCTCCCCTTTGGAGGATCTCTGGTGCATCATGTTTTTACTAAGATTCTTCAAACCACCTTCACATTGAATGGATTCGCCTGCGGTCTCCCCTGGCTGGTTTCCCTGCTGAGACCCACCAGCTTTCCCATGCTCTGGACTCCAGGACACAGTCCTTTCAGATCCACCCAATAATGTCCCATGAGTTTCAACTTGCTCAGGATCTTCCTGCTGAAGATTCTCTTCCACAGTCTCACTCATCATCCCCTCACCTGCTGGGACAGAGAGAATCCAACATGAGTCATTCCCTGCGCTGGAGGAGGGAAGGAGAGAAACAAACCCAAATAGCACTGGAGAAACTGAAAAAGCAGGAAGAGAATTCTCCCCAACCCCTTCCCAAGGGAGAGAGAGAGAGAAAGGGACAGATCTGGACACCAGCTCCCGTCTGAGAAATCAGAGGCAGTGAGGGCCGGAGAGCGGGAGCTACTGCCAAGTGTCTAGACTCTAGAGGTCTAGGCACTGGTAAGATGAACCAGACCCTGCGGGACTTTAGAAGTAGGGTTGCCAACTTTCCAATTGCAGAAACCTGAACCCCATTGCCCCTGCTCACTCCACCCCCTTCCCTCCTTCCCTCGCTTCTCACTCACTCGCTCATTTTCACCGCAAGGCTCAGGCAGGCACCAGGAAAAGGCCAGGAGATGCAACCGTTTGAATGTGGGAGATTGAGTCACACGCTCCAACAGCCTTCGCCTCGCCAGGGAGAGACTTTAAACCCTACTTTAGCTTCTTCTGCAATGTAAAGACGACACAACCAAAATGAAACAAAACCAGGTTTAATGCGTGTGACAATTGAAACGACTCTCATTCATACTACTTTTCTTGCTGCCACCACAAGCTCCTTCGCTGCTTTTGTCTTCAAAAATCCAGCAAACTTGGCACACGGCCTTTTATCATTGAAGAGCACAAAGAACTCCGCCTTCACCACGTCCACACGGAGCCGATTCCCTTTGGCAGTCCACAAGTTCCTCTGAACACTGGAAATGCGCTGGTGGGCAGTACAGCAAGTGCATGCGGCGCAATCGTGAGTGAGTTCAGGGCCTGCCAGCGCTTAAAGAATTCTCCCCATGCCCCAGAGACAGTGATTCGACCGGGCGCTCTTGTTGCTGTGGAGACAACGTCGCTTCAGCATCATTTGTCAAACTCGTAGACTCCCAGACTGTAAGGTCAGAAGGGACCATTATGATCATCTAGTCTGACCTCCTGCACCACGCAGGCCACAGAATCTCACCCACCCACTCCTGTAATAAACCTCTCACCAAGTCTGAGCTATTGAGGTCCACTAATCATGGTTTAAAGACTCCAAGGTGCAGAGAATCCTCCAGCAAGTGACCCGTGCCCCACAAAGCAGAGGAAGGCAAACCCCCCCCCCCCCAGGGCCTCCTGCCAATCTGCCCTGGAGGAAAATTCCTTCCCGGCCCCAGATATGGCGATCAGCTGAACCCTGAGCATGTGGGCAAGACTCACCAGCCAGACACCCGGGAAAGAATTCGCTGTAGTAACTCAGATCCCATCCAACATCCCATCACAGGCCATTGGGCATATTGACTGCTAGTAGTCAAAGGGTTGGTAGCACATCAGTCAGTGAGCACATTTCTGTAAATAGTTCATCTCCATCCACTTGAATGTCCCCGTTTGTCGTCAGAGCCCACAGTCTGTCTAGCTCAAGAGGTCCGTCCAGATTGAGTGGTGCACACAACACACAGAGTTTTCGCTGAAATCACACCACTGTAGCATGCGTGTGTATGCCCACAGGGCATCGCCAACACATTTATTCTGTTTATTCGGTGGCAGTTTCTTCAAGAACTGTCACCTTGTAGGAGCCTTGTTCTTGTTGATTCTGAATCTCTCCTCAGCCTGTTGAATATGCCATCCAGTTCAGTTACCGGAATGGGGTCACTTTAACAGCACCATAAAGGTTCTTGAAATTGGCTCGTAACATTGTGCACAAAGTAGATAGACAACTCGGGAAGCGTAATAATGTCATTGTCGGATACTGCGTCCCCTTGCTCAGAAAGAAAGGCCCATATTGCGCAGATCACTTGTTCTGCTCCTTGGCTCACAAAGTAAGATTTGAGGGCAGGCCAATGCTTCAGTAACCTGTCTACGGCAGTGAAAAGGGTCAAAACCCGCACAGGAACATGGTGTAAGATTTCCAAATATTCTGTCTCCAGGAAGTCAACGAACTCTTTAAGCTCATTAATATTCTCTGCACTGGACAAGAATTCACTGAAAACCCTGAGGACCAAGTTCTCTACGTCATGAGAGAGCATTTTCAAGCCATGTTTCACTGTATTGTGCAGTGCCCTGGCACAAGGTTTGGTAAATCCAACGTTTGTTTTAGGTGCATCAGAACAGACTTGCGTTTTCCAAGATTGACAGATGTGCTGTCTGCTCCACATGCCACAAATGTATTATGTATCAGACCAGCATTTTGAAGACAACTTCTTAAATTGTTTGCGATTGCCTCTGCTGTTTCATCTGCAACCTCGAAAAAGTCTACGATACATGTGCAGCTTCCCTTCTCTTTATTAAAGTAGCAGAGGGCAATTGGGAATAATTTGTGTTCCCTTTATTAGAAGCATCTGTCACTATTGAGAATTTTGTAGATCCAATGAATGGGGTGCTAATACATTCTCAAAGTCTCTGTTTTTCTCCTTCCACAGTGAATTTGGGAAGCAATCTTGGAATCAGTGAAAATGGGGGGGCACAGTTTATTTCCACAGTCTTGCGAATGATGGCTGTGCTGGTGTTTAACTCCATGGGATGTGAAGAGCAATTCAGCCGTGCACGCCTTTGCTCTTCGGAGGTATCAGTCTTTACAATGAATGTATCGATTGTACTGGACTTGTGCTCAGACTTTGATTTTGTGACCCGCTGTCTCTGCAGGACGCTGGATAGCTTTTACAGAATCAAACTGAGCCTTGAACCGAATACGAGAAATAGAACAGTATCCCGTGTAAGCCAATTCCAATACTCCGCGAGTTGCAACCACTCGTCTTTAAAAAGAGTACAGCCTTCAAATGGTTCCGCCATTTCACCTCGCACTAGTGTGACTGCAACACAGTTTAGCTGATAGATAAAACAGTGTTGACTGTGGATGGCGAAACACTAACTACATTGCTGATTATTGTTGCTGGCCGGCTAGGCCCTTACCTCTTTGAAGGCTAGTTGGTCCCTACTGCTTCTGATTATGCACTGACAAAGTTATTCAAAGATTCAATCAAATATATTGTTTTGACAGATATATTATGCTCAAGTTAACACAGGTGTTTTGACCAGCGTGTGTAACATCCAGTTCAGCAAAGACCTCTCTCTATTTGCATCAGTTCAATTAGCATCCCCCTGGAAACAGCTCGAATTGCTGCAGCTAGCACATCAAACACAACATGGCATGCTCACAGTGTCACCCTTTGTCATGGTTAGTACAGTTTTATTAAGCCATGACAAAATGACGGGAAAGCTCTAACAATATAATTTACATTACTCAATTAACAAAACAAGGCACTAACATGTTGATATATGAACTCAACTGTATTAAGAGAACATTCAGAATTTTGTTTGAACCATTAAAACAATTAAAAACCCACCTAGAAGAGAGCAGGGCATAGTTTAAAAAACATCAACCTGCCTTGTACAGTAGACTCTCGATTATCCAGGATTGGGTTAACCAGGATGTGGATTAACCAGGATGTCAAAAAAAAATAAAAAAATACGCATAACTTGCAGGGCCGGCTCTGGCTTTGTTGCAGCCCCAAGCGCACACACAAAAACCCACCAGGGCAGCCAGTGAACCAACGCCCCCACCCCCCAGCGCAGGGTGGCTGTGAACCAACACAACACCCCCCTTCCCCCCATATTTCCTATGGATGGTGATTATCCGGGATTTTATTAACCAGGATTAATTTTTTCCCGATCATCCTGGATAATCGAGAGTCTGCTGTAGTTGTAAAATGGGGATTTTCAATGGTCATCACCCCGTCCTGATGCTTACATTATCACCTCTTCTCAAAATATCCCCATATTCATGATGGGCAGTTGCAATGGGGTGCTATTTTTATGGGTGCCAAGTGACCTTGAGACTTGTGACCATACCAGAAACAGTGGTTTACTTGCACAATCTGGAGTCAGAGCAATCCTTCCTGTATGGGATTTGAACCTTCTACTAGAACAGTGGTTATTGCTAAATGTTGTGCAAAAGAAGAGGACACAAGCTAACCAGAGAAAATGCATGTAAAAAACTTACACCCCCCCAATGCAAAAAGCCATGTTTTAAAGGTTTTATACACGTACAGATAAAGGAAAACAACAGCACATTACATGTACATTTGGTTATAAATGGCCCTAGGTAGATTTCTGTAACATCGAACTCCATTCTGTTAGCTAATTATCATTACTATTAAACATCCACCTTAGTGCAAAATACCACATAGGCGCTTTAGGGCTCAGACTAATCAAGAAGCAAGATTAGGCACTGATACGAGTCAGCTTTTCCATAACTCAGTTGATACAAAGCTGCTACTTACTGCTTTTTACCACTGAGGAATTTACATCGGAAAAAACAATAGGATCTGAAATACTGGATTAATTACATTCTTATGACCAGCCGCAAGTCTCGCCATTCCAGTGCAAAAAAACTAGCTGTATAGAGGGCAGAGAATTAGATTAGACCCACTGATCTCTCTTTTAGGTTATATCTTTTATAAAAAGTGCTACATGGTTCCACCTTAAATGCTCGACACACTGACGCAACGTTGTGAACATGACACATTTGTATCACAGTCGCGCTTTCACCAGACAACTGTGCTAAGCAATGGACACATCTGGAACAGAGTCCCTGCCCAAAGGTCTACAGATGAGACAGACGGTGGATCTAACAGTCAGACGGGGGAGCCATGGCGGTGCAAGCTTCTCCATGTTGCCCTCACCAACGTGCCTCAACTGTGCAGTGGAGCCTCCCCGCCAAGAGAGATCTTGTTGCTCTTGATCCTCACTTCTGTCTCTGTGCTGGGAGTGCCAGTGTACCAGGAATGTGGGACTGAAGTCAGGGCCCGGTGCCACCAGCCCTTGTTCACCTGAAGAGTCTCATGGAACCGAACGGGACTAATTCCAGCCTCAGCTGGATTCAGACCCTGGACCTGGAGAGGAAACTGGCTCCCATTACCAGTCCTCTGAGCCATCCAGTCTCCCGGCCCGGCACTGCTGGGAGACGGTTCTCCACACTAATAGATAAGGCTACATTTTAGTCCTGGGTATTTTTAGTAAAAGCCAGGGACAGGTCACGGGCAGTAAACAAACATTCGCAGCCCCTGACTTGTCCATGACTTTTACTAAAAATACCCAGGACTAAAATGTAGCCTTATCATTACGACACAGCTCCGAGCGAACGGACAACAGGGGCCCTTGGAAGACAGTTCGTCCCAGGAAAGAAAAATCTCAGAAAAGGAGAAGAAGGCTTCACAGGTCAACCTCAGGGGGATAAAACCAGCTGGTGACCCCTCGTCCCCCCAGCCACGGGAGCGTCCCTATGGAATAGAACTGAATTGGCTGGAATGAGTTACTAGCTGTAAACAGCTCGCAAGAATGAACTAGCACACAAGATACCACGTTACTCACTCATCCATCCTTAGCATTTCCTCTGCCCTGCCGCCTGGTTACCAAGTACCCCTCTGCTGCCAGCCCCTCCCAGATGAGGGTTCAGATTTAGCTCTGGAGTTTGGAGTGAGATGTTATCGTATCTTGTGGGGACAAGGCTTTCCTTACAAAAGAGCTTTCCCTTTACCAAGAATCCTCAAAAAGAATTTTAGAAATTAAACAGATGAGTCCTAGTGGTTATCAAAGATCATGTGTATTGTCGTAATCATGTAGGACTGTACATTAACATCTCTTTCGCTATGAAAAACCATTTTTGAACATTAATTTGACTTACATTTGCTGTCTCCAATTTAGAAGCAGAAACACAAATCCTGAATGATTCAGCGGAAATGTTCTGTTCTTGGAGCTGGACTTCTCCACTCTGTAGCTACGTTTCTCTGTCGGTGTCACCCACCGCAGCAGGATCTAAACACATAAATGTTAAATCAGGGGACTTTGATAATCTCACGGTGATTTGACTTTGTAATATCACTCGTAAATGCATGTGACAATTTCAGCAATGGCAGGGGATTTCCAGAGTCTTGACTGGATTTAAAGTCTGGACGTGTTTTTAAATGATATGCCCTGCACACTATAGGGAAATCAGAGTTAGGAATATCAGCTACTGCGGTGGCTAGAGCAAACAGGGCCCTTAGTGCTTAAGGACAGAACATCTGGGAACTAGTGAACTTGGTTTTCATTCCAGCAGCTACGGACCCTCATTCATTGCCTGGGTACTGTAGTTCGTTTGGGACGTTTTCCAGCTGACAGGTTTGACACTTGCTTAATTCTCATCCCCAACCTCTGGCTTGCTCCCTGGCCCGATGAGGTCAGCAAACACAGTAGGGGTGGCAAGGGGCAGCCCGTAGCACGGCTACAGGCCCCAACCCCAGGCAGGGCCAAACCAACGCACCAGGGCCTGGGAGAGGCAGGAGCCGGGAGTCTGAGGCCAGAAGGGCTCCACTGGTGAGCTGGGAGGAAGCTGAGGCATGCAGCCCCCTATGGGGAGGACATGCTGGAGTCCCAACAGGCCACAGGGCCCCAAGAGGGGCTGTCTCGTCCGCCTCCCCTCCGGGAGCCCCATTCCCAGAGCCCCTTCAGCGCTCCAAGATGGGGATACCTCGAGCTCCTAGGTGCTGGCGACTGGGAGACAGAGTGCAGGGCCACCACCAGGGCATGGACTGCAGCTCAAGCCTTGGTCAATGGGAGCTCTGCCTGCAGGCGGGAGCAGCATGTGGAGCCCCCTGGCCACCCCTCTGCCTGAGAGCCGGACATGCCGGCCGTTTCCCAGGAGCCGTGCGGAGCTGGGCAGGGAGCCTGCCAGCCCTGCACCTCCTGAATGGGACTTTTAACGGCCTGGTCAGCCACCAGGATCCCTTCGTGACAGGTGTTCCTGTGAAAACCAGACACCTGGCCACCCTATTTTGAAGACGCTAAAATGGCACCGGCCCCGAAGGCCAAGGAAGGGTTTGCAGTGGAGACTCCCCTGTTGTAGGAGCAGCAGTGATCTGTATCCTATGTAGACCTGAATGCTCAAAAAGTCTGTTACACTGCCCCCCCCCCCCTTTGAATACCTGTGAAATGGGTTTTCTCCACCCCTCCCTCCTGGAGTGCTTGGGAGATGAATGGGCCGCTTGAACAGCTAGGAGAGGAGAGCTCCAATGGTAGACAAGGTGTCTGGGACGGTCATGTGCTCGCTTGCTCTCAAGCTTGTACCTCCGGAGAAGGCCCTTCACCCAGACCAACTGAGTTGCATCCATCTGCCTTGGGAAGATTTACCCTCATCACACCATCCATTGCTGTGCTGTGGGACACTTACCCTGAAAGATCCTGACCCCTGCAGTGGTGTGCCTGTCCTGGGAGCATGAGTGTGCGAGGGTGAGTGTGACCTGCCCCCCCCTTCTCCTGCCCTCCCCCCCCAACTTAGATCTCAGTGTAATAAACGTGCTGCTTTCTGCCACACTCCCTACGCTTACTAGGGAGCAGGCCTCATGCGGCCCGCGGGCGGTGTTGGAAGTAGGGGTAGGGCAGACCAAGCGGTGGGATGGGCGGGAAGTGGATGGGGGCGGGGCAAGGTTGGGGCTTTTCGGCCCGCAGCTGGTTCTTTTGCAGTAATATGGGCCTCGATGCTTTCCGAGTTGTGCAGACTGCTCAGGAGTAACACCCCCCCCCCTCTGGATTTAGGGACCGCTTTCCCGGAGCCCAGCGGGACCCGATCCCACTTAAACACACAGGGCGTGGGCGCCTCTGAACACCTGGGACCACCCAGGCCGGCCCAGACCCCAACACCCAGCCTAGGAATCGGTGGGAACCAGAGTGACCCGAGCACCCGACTCCATGGGGACAGGCTCAATATGGGGGCTTTGTCAAATACAGTCGACTCTCGATTATCCAGGATTGGATTAACCAGGATGTCAGAAAAAATGTACATAACTCGCAGGGCCGGCTCTGGCTTTGCTGTCGCCCCAGCACACACACAACACTCCCCCCCCCCCCCCAGTGCACAGGGCAGCCAGTGAACCAACCCCTCCTCCCCCCGGCACAGGGGGGCTGGTGAACCAACCCCCGCACCCCACATTTCCTATGGATGGGGATTATCTGGGATTTTATTAACCAGGATTATTTTTTCCCTATCATCCTGGATAATCGAGAGTCTACTGTACCAGTGCCTCCCCCTCCCCCCCCCACACCCTATCCCCCCCCACACACCTCCCCCTGCATACACACCCACACAGTCTATTCCCTCCCCGCACACACACACCCCGGCACACCTCCCCCCCCACACACCTCCCCCTGCATACACACCCACACAGTCTATTCCCTCCCCGCACACACACCCCCGCACACCTCCCCCCCCACACACCTCCCCCTGCATACACACCCACACAGTCTATTCCCTCCCCGCACACACACCCCCGCACTCCTCCCCAGCCACCCCCCCACATACACCCCCCACACAGCCTATCCCCCCCGCACACCTCCCCAGCCACCCCCCCCGCATACACACACCCCCCCACAGCCTATCCCCCCCCGCACACCTCCCCAGCCACCCCCCACATACACCCCCCCCACAGCCTATCCCCCCCGCACACCTCCCCAGCCACCCCCCCCGCATACACCCCCCCCCCACAGCCTATCCCCCCCGCACACCTCCCCAGCCACCCCCCCGCATACACACACACCCCCACAGCCTATCCCCCCCCCGCACACCTCCCCAGCCACCCCCCCGCATACACACACACCCCCACAGCCTATCCCCCCCCCGCACACCTCCCCAGCCACCCCCCCGCATACACACACACCCCCACAGCCTATCCCCCCCCGCACACCTCCCCAGCCACCCCCCCGCATACACCCCCCCACAGCCTATCCCCCCCCCGCACACCTCCCCAGCCACCCCCCCGCATACACACACACCCCCACAGCCTATCCCCCCCCCGCACACCTCCCCAGCCACCCCCCCGCATACACACACACCCCCACAGCCTATCCCCCCCCGCACACCTCCCCAGCCACCCCCCCGCATACCACCCCCCCCCCATACCCCCGCAGGCGGGGCCCGGGTCTCGCTCTCACATTCGCTCCGGTGGGGGGGGGGCGGTTCCCCCGGGACTGGCAGGGTCCGGGGGGGGGGGCTCAGTTCCGGGCCTCTCCGGACCCAGCCGCTGCCGCCCTCGCTCCCCCCCCCCGCCGCAACCTTCGCCCTGGGCGGGGCGCGGATCCGCTTCGCTTCCTGCCCGGACCCGTTTCCACGGGACACAGACCCCGCGGCTGCCTCCGGCCCCGCCCCGGCGGCGGGGGGGGGGGTTCTTGTCTCTCGCTCCCCGTGCGCACGGTTGGGGCTGAAATCCGGGGGGGGGGGGTAGTTAGAGAGCTGGGGGCGCACAAAGCAGCGGGGCGGGGGGGTTAATATTTTTCTAATTAAAACTCGTCCGGTCCCCCAGAGCCGGAGTGCGGCGGCGGCTCCCCCCTCAACTCCGCGCCCCCCCCCCCGACAGCGGTGTCTAGACCCGGGGTCGGCAACGTGTCAGCAGCGGGGTGCCCAGTCTCCATGGATTCACTGGAAAGGAGGGTTTGGAGCCAGTGATACCCGGCCAGGGGGTCGGAAGGTCCCTTCCTGTCATCGGATTAAACTCGTGTGTCTCAAGGAAATCAGGGGGTTAAAATGTTTAAGAAGCTTCATTTAAAATTCAATTAAAATGCAGAGCCCCCCCTCCCCCCCAGGCCAGGGGGCCACTGAAAATCAGCTCGCATGCCGCCTTCGGCACCCGTGCCATAGGTTGCCTACCCCTGGCCTTCAAAGTGGGGTGTACGAGACCCCAGTGCCGCCCCCACCCGGGCGACCACCGAGCTCGCTGTCTATTTTTGTCCCACCAAAATGCCGCCTCCGAAAGCAGAAGCTTTCCATCCGGGGGCATTGCCGGGGACCTACCCCGGGGCCGCAAGTGGAGGCGGGACAGCGGAACAGGGCTGCTGCGCAAACACTTGGAAGAACGCTGGTCTACTCTAGACCGTGGCGCAGCCGGGGAAGAACCCGGGATAAACCCGGGACAGGCGCCCCTCGTGAAACCTCCAGTTTCCCTTCTCCCCTGTCAGGCTGCAGAATCCCGTCCCGGGTCGCTGGCGCTCGTCCCCTCCGGCCAGGTGCTGGGGAAGGGAAATGCGGAGCCGGTGGCCTCCGAGGAGGTGGCTGTGTATTTCACGGCGGAGGAATGGGCCTGCTTGGACCCCGCTCAGAGAGCCCTCTACGGGGACGTCATGCAGGAGAATTATGAGACCGTGACCTCGCTGGGTAAGGATTCCCGATCCTGCCAGTATGAGAAACATCCGGGTTAGATTCTGTGCAGGGATCTCCACGGGTCCCCCAGAATTCAGGGTGATCAGGCCGTGTAATTCGCAGCTCCCACATGTAGGACATTGTCCCTGGGGCAGGGCAAGTTCTGGATGTCAGTGGCCATATGCTGATCATTGTGGGGATACATGGAAATGTATAAAGGAAATGCCTAAACCCAGCCTGCAGGAGGCATCTCGCTCTGCTGGGCTGGGGGGGATCCCTGGCTCCAGACCCCTCTGGGCCAGAGATCTCTGCGGGGTGTCTCCTAGTGCTCACACCCTGTGCTATGGAACAAGGACAGGCAGGTAAGTACCACTGACAGCACAGAGGGGCCCTCTTCCAGCTGCGGGTTCCAGCTGCTGCTGGGATTAATACTCCCCCCGGCAGCAGCTGTGGCAAAGGGTAACAAGACATTTCCATCTCTCTAAAGAAATTCTGAGAAGCTTAATGAGCTTGTCACGGGGTGCGCACTCACCCCGGCGGCGCCTCCTGCTGGTCGTCTGGGGAATCAGCTCTCCAGCCTCCAGAGCGCCCTCTGCCGGCCGATGTCCCGCTCCCACTCCGGCCCCGTGTCCCTCCCGGACCCCGGTGCCCTCTAGCTGAGGGTGCTGCACCCCTGCAGAACCCCCCTCAAGTCTAAGGGTCCCCTCCCCGGGGAACCCTCCACCCACTATCCCCACCTTGCCTCAGACTTGGCCACTGCCAGTCACCACTTGCCCCCGCTCCCTGAGGCAGACTGCAGTATCATGGCCTCTCATCAGCGGCAAGGGGGGTTTGGCCTGCTGCTTCTATCTCTAGCCCTGGGCTGCCCCCTGCAACCCCAGTACCCCTGGGTTGGGCCTTCTGCTCTCAGGCCCTGCAACCTGGGGTTACCAGGCTAGAGCCTCCCCAGCTCCTACCGCCCGGCCCCAGCCCTGCCCCAGTCTAGGTCCCTGTTGAGGCTCCCCGCAGCTAGGCCTGTCTTCCTCTGGAGACAGAGGAGACGGACTCCCTGGCTCTGCCTCCCAGCCTTTTTATCAGGCCTGCCAGTGTTTGGGGCGTGGCCACCCAGCTGCGCCTACTCCCTAATCAGCCTGGGAGTTTGCTGGCTCCCGGCCACAACCCCTTCCCTGGGCTATTCAGGCAGGGAGCGGGTGGTCACCCCGCTACAGAGCTCAAGTGACAAGAGTCTTGTAGCACCTTATAGACTAACAGATTTTAGGGATCATGCGCTTTCGAGGGCTAAGACCCACTTCATCACTAATTAATGAGCTCAATGTTTTTATCTCAACAAAGAGAAGGTTGAGTTCTGATCGGTCCTAGTCAACACATTCATCAATGATCTGGAAAAAGGGGTAAACCGTGAGGTGGAAAAATTTGCAGATGATACAAAATTACTCAAGATAGTTAAGTCCCAAGCAAATCACGAAGAGCTCCAAAAGAGTCTCACAAAACTGGGTGTCTGGGCAACAAACTGGCAGATGAAATGTAATGTTGATAAATACAAAGTAATGCACATTGGGAAACATTATCCCACCATACATATACAATGATGGGGTCTAAATTAGCTGTTACCACTCAAGAAAGAGATCTTGGAGTCACGGTGGCTAGTTCTCTGGAAACATCCACTCAACGTGCAGTTCAGTCAAAAAAGAGAACAGAATGTTGGGAATCATCGAGAAAGGGATAGATAATAGGACAGAAAATATCATCTTGCCTCTATATAAAGCCATGGTACGTGCACATCTTGATTACTGTGTGCAGATGTGGTCACCACATTTCAAAAAAAAATCTATTGAAACTGGAAAAGATTCGGAAAAGGGCAACACAAATGATTAGGGGTATGGAACAGCTTCCGTATGGGGAGAGATTAATAACACTGGGACCATTCAGCTTGGAAAAGAGACAGCTAACGGGAGATATGATAGAGGTCTATACAATCATGACTGGTGTAGAGAACGTGAATAAGGAAAAGTTATTTACTCCTCGTAATCACAAGAACTGAAGGTCACCAAATGAAATTAATAGGCAGCAGGTTTAAAACAAACAAAAGGAAGTATTTTTTCACACAATGTACAGTCAACCTGTGGAACTCCTTGCCAGAGGAGGTTGTGAAGGCCAAGACCATAACATGCTTAAAAAAAGAACTAGATGAATTCATGGAGGGTAGGTCCATCAATGGCTATTAGTCAGGATGGGCAGGGATGGTGTCTCTAGCCTCTGTTTGCCAGAAGCTGGGAATGGGCGACAGGGGATGGATCACCTGATGATTCCCTGTTCTGTTCATTCCCTCTGGGGCACCTGGCATTGGCCACTGTTGGTAGACAGGATACTGGGCTGGATGGACCTTCAGTCTGACCCAGTCCGGCCGGTCTTGGTCAGACTGAAGGTCCATCCAGCCCAGTGCCCTGTCCTCTGACAGTGGCCGGTGCCAGGTGCCCCGGGGAGAACAGGGAATCCAGTGATCCACCCCGTCACCCTTTCCCAGCTTCTGGCAGCCGAAGAAGTGGGGTTTTACCCACGAAAGCTGGTGCCCAAATCAATCCCTTCGTCTTTAAGGTGCCCCCCAGACTCCTTGTTGTTTTTATCTGGCACTAGTGACCCTTGCTGGGGTGCAAGGGAGAGACAGGTGAGGGTTCAGCAGGAAAACCCTGGAGCTGGGAGCATTAACAAGACTGAGACTCCATAATCTCACCTGCTTTATCCTCCACTTCTCCCCCCGCCCCCAGCCTCCCCGCCTGCCCCCCCCCCCCCAGAGTCCCTTCTCACCCTCCGGCTGCTCTAAACCACCGTCTTCCACAACGCCAGCTCCACGGCCATGAAAGGGGTGGCCCTGCTGGGCGACCTGGAGACCCACTCCCTGGACTGCAGCACCTGCAAGATCCGCTTCCTGCAGCCCTGGGCCCAGCAGGGCCTGAGCCCGAAACAGTGGCAGGACCTGGAGACAATGCTCCAGCACTACCTGTCGAAATTCAGCCTGCTCGTGAACAAAGCGGTTAAGGATGCAGGAGAGCTCTGT
Source organism: Sternotherus odoratus (assembly GCA_032164245.1). Lineage (NCBI taxonomy): Eukaryota > Metazoa > Chordata > Testudines > Kinosternidae > Sternotherus > Sternotherus odoratus. The sequence continues at coordinate 4,358,690 of JAVMKO010000011.1, forward strand.
GAGTATGGCGCGGTCCCTACCCCCAGCAGGGAGCTGAGAACTGACCCACTCACTGCAGCAACGGGGTGTGTCCTGATGGGGTGGATTGGGGGCAAGACAGCCAGTTCCTGGCCCTTAGGCTGAATGGAGCCAGTGTGCCCCATTTCCCCCAGACCCCCAGCTCTGCAGCCAGATTGCAGCCTGTGCACCGAGGAGGGGAAAAGCCCCGGGTCCCATTTCCTGAGCACAGGCAGCTGGTTTTTCACAGCCATGGGCCCACTCAAAGGCCCTTGTTCAGGCCACTGGAACATTGAAACGTGACCCCTTCAGCACCAGAACTGGAAAGGCAGGAAGTGCAGAGCTAAGTGGATCCTGCCCCCACCCAGCTCTGCCCAGTGGGATGGGACGGACCCAGCACACCTCTTCCCAGCGGCTCAGCCCAGGGTCCGCACTGGGTGTCTGGTGCTGGAGCACTAAGGTCCTCGGGGGAGATTCTCAGGAACCCCAGAACCACCTGCCCCCAAACTTTGCTCCGCGAAGCCTTCCCTGGACCTTGCTGGGGCAGAGCTATTCTCATGGCAATCTGCCTGGGCATGTGTGTCTCAGGACAGAGCGACAGCCGGCCCCGCAATCCCAGCTCACAGCCGCAGGAACCTCTGGGTGACCGGCCGGGGACGATGCCCCTGGGACTCAGAGGTTGCTGCCTTTCTGGCTGACTGAGAGCGTCCTGCCCTGAGGCGCTGCTGAGGAAACAATCGCTGTCAGAGGTGGGCCCTGTCTGTGGGCACAGGCGGGTGCCCCCGCCCGGCGTAAGCCCCACAGACCTGACCAAGGCCCAGGGGGTTTTGTAGTGCCGGGGAGCCAGACTTGTCCGTGCTCCCGGTGCAGAGCTGAGCTCAGGGGAGCCCCAGGAAGTACGTTTCGTGAGGCTCAGGGCCACCATTTTCTCGAGAGCGTTCTCACAAATCACTTTTTCAACAGGTAACATTTGACAGGCCGGTGATTTGGGCAGGGGCCTGTATCCCACAAATCCCATGACCCAGAGACCCCAAATTGACACCACACGCTCTGCCTCAGGCCCCGATGTAGCGCAGCGATTTTCAAGCCAACCTGACTAGACCTGTGGCCCTCAGAGCACTTTGGAAACATCAGCTTTAAACAGAAACGGCAACGTGCCCTTAACTCCACCTGGGGCCGCCCCCACAATCCCACCACCATCTTGTGACCTAACATCCTCCTTCCGCCTGACATGTATTTATTTCCGTCTCTCTATTTCTGCCCCCTCTCCCGCTCTCCGAATGGCCCGTTCTCATTGCCCCGGCCCCTCCTGTCCCAGACCCCTTTGTTATTCAGGCCTCCATCGGCTGCCAGCGCCACCCCAATGGCACCTTACGGCAGTTCTGTGACGCCGCGGTGAACGGCGAGGACTTCATCAGCTTCAGGGTGGACGTGGGCGCCTGGGTCACGCAGCACACAGAGAAAGTGGCCCTCAATTTACGGGATTTTCTTAACCAGGATAAGAGCACGACTACCACCGTTCGGTTTCTCCTGAGAACAACGTGTGTCAGTGAACTCAAGAGCTTTGCCCAGTACGGAAAAGAGTCTCTGGAGAGACAAGGTGAGGCTGGACACCCCCCCCCCCTCACTGAGATGTATGGGGTGGGGCGTGGGGGGCTGTTTAAACAGGGACCCCTTGTGTTGCGTACAAATGCAGCTATGTCTGAGGTGGAGCGCAGTAGGGGTTTCATAGCTACACTGCACTGGAAGTGAAAGGGGGATTCTATCACCACTGGTAACTGCAGAACTGGGGTCTGGGCAGGGCAGCGGGGCCAATGCTAGACCCCAGGGAATGGAGCTGGTTTTGTCTAATGAGGCTCAGGCTGAATCGTACCTGCAACGATGCTGGTTCTGGCAGGACCAAACTGTGAGTGCCAATTCATGACAAAGTGCTTAATACAGGGCAGTTAAGCCCACGGCTGGGGTCTTTCCACCTCTAAGGCAAACCAAGCCAGACAGACAGAGAGGACTTTGGTTTTACCCGCCGGCTAGCCACAAGTCACACAAGCAATTCCCTTAGACACTCCAGTTTCCCAGTATCACCACCAGTGCCACTTATTATGGGGACGACTGGTTATGAAAACCAATATCCCAATAAAAGAAAAAAGGTTCTCCTGATCCCAAAGGACCAAGCCCCAGACCCAGGTCAATCTACAAATCAGATCTTACCACAAATCACACTGTTGCCAATCCTTTAGAATCTAAAATCTAAAGATTTATTTATGAAAGGAAAAAGATAGAGGTGGGGGTTAGAAATGGTTAAAAGAAATCAATTACATGCAGTGATGGCAAATCTCTTGGTTCAGGCTTGCCTCAGTGGTAGAATAAACTGCAGGTTCAAATCAAGTCTCTGGAGTACAAACATCCCCAGCTGGGATGGGCCCTTCAGTCCTTTGTTCAGAGCTCCAGTTTGTAGCAAAGTCCCTCCAGAGTAAGAAGCAGGATTGAAGACAAGATGGAGGAGCTGCAGCAGCTGTTTATAGTCTCCTGCAATGTGGTCTCTGTTTTATGTCTCCCAAAGACACATTCAGGCACATGGCAAGAAAAACCCTTAGAGTTCTGTCCATAGCCATGTCCCTGCCTGTCTTGCTGAGTCCCACGGTGTATCTGCTCTCTCTCGCTGAGTCCATTGTGTAGCTGACGGTCCTTAATGGGCCCTCAAGCGGGTCAGGCAGAGCTGACACCAACTTGTCTGGGGTGTCACCCAGAAGCAGAGCACAAGTTTGAAATACAGACAGTCTACAGCCAATACTTATAACTTTAAATACAACACTGATACAGCATACGAGACAGCATAATCCTAACCAGCCAACCATCACCTGCTCTTAGACACCTTATTGAACCCCCTTCGGCTAAGATTTGGTGCCACTACAGGACTTTGGTTGCAACACTGATCTGTAGGGTCCCAGTTCATGTCAATAACGTTACACCCAGGGAATGGAGCTGGCCTTGGCTAGAGAGTCCCTGAGGCTCAGGCTGAATCGTCCCCTCTCCCCCGTCTCAGAGCGGCCGGTCGCCGTGGTGTTTGCCCGAGCGTCTCCTCCAGCCGGGACCCCCGCACCGTTCCTGCTGGTTTGCCGGGTCACCGGTTTCTACCCCCGGCCCGTCCGCGTGGCCTGGCTGCAGGACGGGGAGGAGGTGGGACCAGGCTGGTGGCTGAACTCCAGCGGGATCCTGCCCAACGCGGACCTGACCTACCAGCTGCGCAGCTCCCTGGCCGTGGAGCCGGGCGCTGGGCACAGCTACGCCTGCCGGGTGGAGCACAGCAGCCTGGGGGGCCGGAGCCTGCTGATCCCCTGGGGTAGGTGCATGTCCCAGGGGTGCGGTCGTGGTTCCTGGGGGCTTTTCCTGCACGTGACAAGCAGGGCAGGGTCCAGGCAGCGGATTGGGGCACAGGGAGGCAGAAGAGGTGTGTGGGATGGATCGGGGAGCAAGTGGAATGGGACAGGACTGGGATAGAGGGAGCAGGTGGGGGGGCTGGAGGGAGAAGTAATGGGACCGGGTGGAGGAGCTGTATGGAGTGTGGCAGAAGGGAGACAATGGGGCAGGGCTAGGCAGGGCTGGGAGGTTGGGGAGAGAGGCAGGAGTCCAGAGTGATCGGACAGAGGGGACTAGGACTGGCATACGGGAAGGGCAACGGGGTGGGAATGTCGGGGGAGCAGTGAGGTTGGGACGATGGAGGACAATCGGGGAACAGGGTCAGGATAGGGGTGTCTGAGGGCAGTGGGGCTGTTTCAGAGGGAGCAGGGGAGGTGAGACAGTGGGGATGGCAGAGGGAACAGGGCTGAGGTAGGGCAAGATTGAGGGCAATGGGGTGGGGTGGCGGAAGCAGGGAGGACTGTGGAGAGCCTGAGGGAACAGGGTCAGGGTGGGGAGGCTGAGGGCAGTGGGTCGGGTGGGGGCAGCAGGGGGAACTGAGGGGGAGGCTGAGGGAACAGGGTGAGGGTGGGGAAGCTGAGGGCAGTGGGTCGGGTGGGGGCAGCAGGGGGAACTGAGGGGGAGGCTGAGGGAACAGGGTGAGGGTGGGGAAGCTGAGGGCAGTGGGTCGGGTTGGGGGCAGCAGGGAGGACTGAGGGGGAGGCTGAGGGAACAGGGTGAGGGTGGGGAGGCTGAGGGCAGTGGGTCGGGTGGGGGCAGCAGGGGGAACTGAGGGGGAGGCTGAGGGAACAGGGTGAGGGTGGGGAAGCTGAGGGCAGTGGGTCGGGTGGGGGCAGCAGGGGGAACTGAGGGGGAGGCTGAGGGAACAGGGTGAGGGTAGGGGACAGCTGAGGGCAGTGGGTCAGGGTTGGGGGGAGCAGGGGGAACTGAGGGGGAGGCTGAGGGAACAGGGTGAGGGTGGGGAAGCTGAGGGCAGTGGGTCAGGGTTGGGGGAGCAGGGGGAACTGAGGGGGAGGCTGAGGGAACAGGGTCAGGGTGGGGAAGCTGAGGGCAGTGGGTCGGGTGGGGGCAGCAGGGAGGACTGAGGGGGAGGCTGAGGGAACAGGGTGAGGGTAGGGGACAGCTGAGGGCAGTGGGTCAGGGTTGGGGGCAGCAGGGGGAACTGAGGGGGAGGCTGAGGGAACAGGGTGAGGGTGGGGAGGCTGAGGGCAGTGGGTCGGGTGGGGGCAGCAGGGGGAACTGAGGGGGAGGCTGAGGGAACAGGGTGAGGGTAGGGGACAGCTGAGGGCAGTGGGTCAGGGTTGGGGCAGCAGGGGGAACTGAGGGGGAGGCTGAGGGAACAGGGTGAGGGTGGGGAAGCTGAGGGCAGTGGGTCGGGTGGGGGCAGCAGGGAGGACTGAGGGGGAGGCTGAGGGAACAGGGTGAGGGTGGGGAGGCTGAGGGCAGTGGGTCGGGTGGGGGCAGCAGGGGGAACTGAGGGGGAGGCTGAGGGAACAGGGTGAGGGTGGGGAGGCTGAGGGCAGTGGGTCGGGTGGGGGCAGCAGGGGGAACTGAGGGGGAGGCTGAGGGAACAGGGTGAGGGTAGGGGACAGCTGAGGGCAGTGGGTCAGGGTTGGGGGGAGCAGGGAGGACTGTGGGGGAGGCTGAGGGAACAGGGTGAGGGTAGGGGACAGCTGAGGGCAGTGGGTCAGGGTTGGGGGGAGCAGGGGGAACTGAGGGGGAGGCTGAGGGAACAGGGTGAGGGTGGGGAAGCTGAGGGCAGTGGGTCAGGTGGGGGCAGCAGGGGGAACTGAGGGGGAGGCTGAGGGAACAGGGTGAGGGTGGGGAAGCTGAGGGCAGTGGGTCAGGGTTGGGGGGAGCAGGGGGAACTGAGGGGGAGGCTGAGGGAACAGGGTGAGGGTAGGGGACAGCTGAGGGCAGTGGGTCAGGGTTGGGGGGAGCAGGGAGGACTGTGGGGGAGGCTGAGGGAACAGCGTTGGGGTGGGGCAGGGCTGAAGGCAGTGGGCTAGGATGAGGGGGCTGCGGGGGAGCTGAGGGAACAGGGTCCATACTCCTGTGCTGGTTCCCAGCACATCACCCCCTGTGTCTTACAGGACACAGCAGGCCCTGGGGCCCCGGCCTGGCCGTGGGCATCACCCTGGGGGCTCTGGCCATAGTCGCTGTGGCCGTGGTGCTGTGGTGGAGAATACGCAGGTGAGTCCTCTCCCTCCCCGGGATGAAGGTTGGGGGAGGGGAGGCTGGTACACCCCATAACCCATCCCCTCTGCTCTCTCCTTCCAGGGCCTACCAGGACGTCAGACCAGGTGAGCCCAGAGCCTGAGGGGGCGGCACTGGACCAGGTGTGGGGATCGGCCTGTCTCTGGGGGTCATGGACCATGGGGCTGAATCCACGCCTGGCTCTGGAGCTGAGGCCCTGAGGACTGGTCTGGATCGGGGCACCCGGAGATTGGGGTCCTGGGTGGTGGGTGGGATTCTCCTCCCTTTGGGACGTTTGAGGCACACTGGACACTTGGGATCCAGGATCCGCATGGAGCCGGAGCTGGCCTGTGCCCTTCAGTAAATCCGTCAGGGCGGTGCTGCCCAGCGGGCCCCTCTGGGGCCTACAGGAGCCAGGGCCTGGGGGTAGGGGTCAGGCCTGGCTACATACACAAGGGGAGAGGGTATAGGCAGGGCCATGGGAACCAGGAGGGGTCCTGGCAGGGTGTTCGGGCTGAGTCGGGGTGCCCGGGCAGACTGGCCACGGGACATAGGCCCAGCTACCCACAGGGAGCCCTGCTGGGCTGAGAGGTCCTGGGGGCAGGGCCCCTCTCCAGAGCTGGGTTTGAGGGACCCCGGGCTCTGGGGATAGATTCTGTTTGTTCTGTGTCCGGGCGGGTCCTGAGCACGTCGGGGTCCTCGGCCCTGCGGTCAGACAGTTCACCCCTTCTGCCCATCGGAGCTGTCGGCCCCAAGGGCTGGGTTCAGGATCTAGGGATTCCCTTTCAGCAATACAATGCCAAGGCTCGAGCCCCCACTTGGAACGAGGGTCCCCAACTCTCCCGGACCGGACGGACCGGGTGTCTTTGACAGAAATGGCATCTGATCCGGGAGAGGTGATGACCCTACCTGGAGAATCACACCCCACCTCCCTGGAGACGACACTTCGAGACACAACCTCTGAGTCCAGGGGGGGAAAACCTTTTAATATAAGGAAGGAAATAATGTGGCATTAATTTGGGGAACCACCACAAACAGGGTTTATAAAAAATATAAACCATGAGCCAAAGAGCCACCACCAAAGCCGTGTCCTTCTCCCCTCCGCAACCCAAAACGGGCCCCGTCTCTTCTCGGCACCCCACTCACAGTTGCTGTCCTTGGACGACACAGACCCAGAGTTCAGGGGTGCGTCTGCAGAGTTCACCTCCCACGCTGTGGGGAGAGAGGGGGAGGAGGCAGCTCACTTACTCTGCTGCTTGGGCACTCACTTGACACCCTTCTCTGTGTGGTTCTGCTTTGGCCCTCCCCCCCCTCCGAGCTAGGTCTCCCCACCAGCCACCCACTCACTCACCAACCACGTCTCTCACCCAGCCACCTACCAATCCAGCTGTCAGTGATTACAGCAATCACTGTGGGTGTAATGGTAGATTTGGCAGCCTCTTGCATCGGAAACCACGTCCCAGAGCAGGTCTCAGACTTAGCCCTAGGGAGCAGGGGGCGCAGCTTGTAACAAGACTGTCGAATATAAAATGTTGTGGCTATTAGAGACGGGAGAGCAGAAAGGTCACAAGACACCCTACACCATCCCCCCCCACCCACCTTTTCAACTGGAACCCCCGTCCCCTACCTGGCAAGTGCCATTTAGTTGGGGGTGAGACCCTCAAGGAAAAAATGCCAAGTACAGTTCTGCTGTCCTTGATTCACACAACCAGGAAACCAACACTTTACCCCTGCTCCAATAATAGAGACTGGTGTCAGGGGGCAAGTGATGCTGTTTGTTCACGATTTCAGCCTGTGCACATCTGTGGAAACTTACAGACAGCCCCCCAACCTGAAGCAAATACTCACCAGCAACTCCACAGAAACACTCACCCAGGAATCAGCCCCTGTAACAAACCTCGTTGCCTACTCTGTCCCCGTATCTACTCTAGTGACACCAACAGAGGACACAACCACACCAGCCACACCATCGGAGGCTCATTCACCTGCACATCTACCAATGTGATATATGCCAGTATGTGCCAACAATACCCCTCTGCGATGTACATCAGCCAAACCGGACAGTCTCTATGCAAAGGAATAAATGGACACAAATCTGACATCAGGACTGGTAACATATGAAAGCCAGCAGGAGAACAGTTCAATCTCCCTGGACATTCTATAACAGATTTAAAAGTAGCCATTCTTCAACAAAAAAACCTTCAGAGACAGACTTCAAAGAGAAACTGCAGAACTACAATCATTGCAAATGTAACACCATTAATTTGAGCTTGAAGAGGGACTGGGAGTGCCTGGCTCACTACAAAAGCAACTTTTCCGCTCCTGGAATTGAGACCTCCTCATCTGTTATTGGGAGAGCGGACACATCCACCCTGATCGAATTGGCCCTGTCAACACTGGCTCTCCACTTGGGAGGTAACTCCCTTCTCTTCATGTGTCAGTACATAATGCCTTCATCGGTAATTTTCACTCCATGCATCTGCAGAAGCGGGGTTTTTTACCCAGGAAATCTTATGCCCAAATAAATTTCTTAGTCTTAAAGGTGTCACCGGACTCCTTATTGTTTTTGCGGATACAGACTAACACGGCTATCCCCTGATAGTGGAGATCCTGTAATAAAAGCTGCTGAGTGAATGGAAACAACTCTTGATTATGTATTGCCAACCAGCCCCTCTGATATCCCGGAGCCCCATTTTGGATCAGAGGCTCCCAAAGGATCCCCGAAGGCAGCAGAGCCAGTGAGAGCGAAGTTGGGGCTGAGCTGGGGCAGAGAAGGAGTTAATGCAGGAAGGGTTGCCCCTGGGCTCTGCTGACACTGAGGGACAGGGCTGGGTTCCCAGGCAGGCTCAATGGGGGTTGGAGCAGGGTGATGAGAAGGGGCCAGCCTCTCTGGTTCTGCATGCTCCAGGCGGGTGAGGTGCTGGGAGAGATGGACGGAAACTCCTGCTGGCCAGAGGGGGGATCCAACGCCCAGGGTCTAACTCAGGAGTCCTGAGGGGAGAGAAATCAGCCCCTGGCCATGGACTAGTGGGATGAATGAGGAGATTTTTCTCTGCCAAACTCCAGAACGCCCCAGTGACTCTGTCCGGCAGTCGCAGGGCCGGGTGATGCTCCGCAGGACCCAGGACCCACTGCCCTTTGGACTGCTAGACTAGGAAGCTCTTGTCTCAAATCTCCATCCCCTCTGGGTACTTGGAGACGCCATCCCCTCTCCCACTGGGCTAAACCTGTCTATAAGTCCCTGCATATCTGGGGCTGACAAATGCTCATTAAGTGGTGCATTTCTTGTGAGTTTAAGTCCTCCCAGTAAAAGGGCATTAATGCTCCAGCCAGAAAAATGTTCCCATTTTAAAATCCCCAGTCACTTTGCCATGGCCTGGAGATCTGAGGCAGAAGCAGGCACTGTTGTTACTGTTTCACTCTCACCACCCTCTCTCTCTGTTGTGACAGTTTTCTTTGTTACTGTTGCAATGGTGTTTTGGCTCTGGGAGGAGGAATCTACCCAAATATCCCCTTCCCAATCTCCAGAGGGGTCCCAGCAGTCTGCCCTGTCTAGGATCTCAAATGTCCCTTCTCCTGAAGTTACTGCTGCAATTTGCCTATTTCATAGAATATCAGAGGTGGAAGGGACCTCAGGAGGTATCTAGTCCAACCCACTGCTCAAAGCAGGACCAACCCCAAATAAATCATCCAACAAATTTTTTGCCCCCATTCTTAAATGGCCCCCTCGGGGATTGAACTCACAGTCCTGGGTTTAAGCAAGCCAATGCTCAAACCACTAAGCTATCCCTCCCCAAATTGGGAACTCTAATTTTTGTTCCAGTTGTTTAATGAATGATTTACAGTGGTTCTGGTCCGAGGGGGGGGGGGCTCCCCTGTTCTAAAGTTCACTTTTTGACCATTCCCTGTAATACCTGATTTTCTTTTTTCAATGTTCTCCTTTTCTTTCATATGGTCCTGTAGGATTTGAGAGCGCTGCTTTAACTCTCTGTACCCGTCCTTAAGGGCATCTAGCTGGGTTTGGGTACTAATGGCCATACATTTCCATTTCGCTGCTTCTGCAGCAGAGGCTTGTGAATCTTGGTGCAGTTTCTTGTTTTCACTTTTACATCAGCCAATGAAGGAAAACCTCATTACAAGTTTTCCATAGAAGCCAAACTGCGGCTGCTTCCTTTTCCATGTGGGTTTTAATAAGTACCTAGCCAATTTGTCTTCAAGGTTTGAAATTGTATGGACATCAGATAGCACTTGATCAGACCAAGGACTGTGTCTGAATTTTGGCAAGATTTGTTCTGAAGGGGTAACATCTTTTACAAATACCAATTTATCAGTCTCCTCTCTGGGAGCCTTCTTAAAAGATTGCTTACCTTTGAACATTAAGATTTTCTAGTATGGGGATTACAATAGCAATGTTTATCCTCTTTACTCTTACTTACCAATACCTCTTTCCCTGAAGTGAGAAATTTAAATCTCCTCCCTTCTTTCTAATGCTGGCAACTCTATGACCGGGGGAGCGAGAAAGCTACTTCTCCTCTCCCGGCCTTCTACCCCCCGGGCTGTGTGCACACCTTAATGATCGATCACTTTTTAATACTTGTGCTACGACTAGTTCTGTCCAGCCAGTGCCATCCCTAGGACTTCAGGGCTGAAATTCAATGGGAGTTGGGCTCCACTGGGAATCCCAGTCCACATTTATCCCCCTGCAGACTTCTGGGATGGGTGTCCCTTGGTGAGTTAAACCTTCTTCAAAACAGGCTGTTTCACCCCGGGAAGGAAAAGCCAAGGCTGCGACCCCAGTTTCATGCTGGTGGAAATCAGTGGAGACAGGCGGTCAAATAACTCCAGCGTTTGAATATAAACCAGTCTCAGACTCCTTTACTTCCACATCCTGGGTATCTCGGGCACCACACCCCAGTAAACCCTGGCAGTCAGTCCTGCACCAGCAGAGGGCGACCCGAGACCCCGTCTTAAAACCTCCTGCCGGGCTCCATCCCTTCCCGGGGTGACCCCCCCCCCCCCCAGCCCGCCGCCCCGGGAATCGCCTCCCCTGCCCCCATGGGCGCTGGGGGGCTGGCTGGACGGCTTCTCTCCGCCCCCCCCATTGAGGGGGAGCCTCCATCGTGACCCCCGGAGAAGGGGGGGGGGGGGGCGGGCGCAAGGCGGTTTAAAGACCGGCTCCATTTGCGCAGAGAAAGAAGCCGGCCCAGCACCCCCCCCCGCCCCCCGGACACACTCAGACACCCGCCCGTGCACACTCAGACACACCCGGCCCAGCGCCCCCGGGCACACTCAGATACACCCGGCCCAGCGCCCCCGGGCACACTCAGACACACCCGGCCCAGCGCCCCCTCCCCCGGGCACACTCAGACACCCGCCCGTGCACACTCAGACACACCCAGCCCAGCGCCCCCGGGCACACTCAGACACCCGCCCGTGCACACTCAGACACACCCGGCCCAGCGCCCCCTCCCCCCGTGCACACTCAGACACACCCGGCCCAGCGCCCCCGGGCACACTCAGACACACCCGGCCCAGCGCCCCCTCCCCCGGGCACACTCAGACACACCCGGCCCAGCGCCCCCGGGCACACTCAGACACACCCGGCCCAGCGCCCCCCTCCCCCCGGGCACACTCAGACACACCCGGCCCAGCGCCCCCCTCCCCGCGGGCACACTCAGACACACCCGGCCCAACCCATCCGGGGTCACAGCCCGGCAGCAGGAAGTGACGGGGGGGGCTCTTTGTGTCGGTGCAGCCCACGGTCCTCACCGGCCCCCGAGCGCCGGCTGCGGGCGGGGGCGGGACATTCCGGCTCCCCCCTCCCGCCCTCGAGAGACTCTCCTCGTGCAGAACCTGCCCCCGCGCTGGGACCCCGGCACTGCCCCACGTGGAGACAAGGTGAGACACCCCCCCCCCCGTGCAGAGACCCCCTGGGGAGGGGGCTGTGGGGGAGGGGACAGGAGGGGGAACAGGGATGAGGGGAGGGTGCAAGAGGGGTGACCGGGGATGCAGGAGCCGGGAACAGGGATACAGAGGATGGGAGGGGCCATGGGGCTGGAGGGGGGAACAGGGATGCAGGGGGCTGGAGGGGGGAACAGGGATGCAGGTGGCGGGAGGGGGAACAGGGATGCAGGGGGCGGGAGGGGGGAACAGGGATTCAGGGGGCGGGAGGGGCCATGGGACGGGAGGGGGAACAGGGATGCAGGAGGGGGGAACAGGGATGCAGGGGGCTGGAGGGGGCTGTGGGGCCGCTGGAGGGAGGCGGGGGGGGGGGGGACACACCGGTACCGGGGGAGAATTCTGGGGTCAGGGGAGCCGAGCTGGACTTGAGGGAAACTCCGAGTGTCTGATAAAGGGAAGAAAAGGGGGGGCTGTGGGGGGAGGGGCTGGAGGGAGAACATGGAGCAAGCGGAGACTGGCTGGGGAGGGCAGAGCCAGAGGGCAGGAGAAGGGGGGCGATGGGGAGATACAATCCCAGCTCCTCCCGGCCAGATGAGGTCACACAAGCATGGAGAAGGGGGCTCCGAATTTACAAGGCAAATATTCCCCCCACAAACACGCACCCTGCTTCCAGGTTAGTCTTTGATTCGTTTGATAGTCTCAGGATTTGGGGCTCTGACTCCTAACCTTAAATGTTTGGGGTTGAGAGGACTGAACCGGGCCCTGCTCTGATTTCTGTGTCCAACCAGAGTCACTGAGAGCAAGAGCAGGCAGGGGTCCCGCCAGGGTTTGGTTTGGTTTGACTCAGGTTCAGGTTTGGTTCCATTCAGTCTGTTCCTTTCATTTCTGGTTCAACCCACCCAAAGAAATCAAAATAGAAGTTCAGTGACAGGTTTCAATCACCGTGGCGGTAAATCCCCCCAAAGAGCTGGAACTTGAAATGCAAACAGTTTTGATTTGTGATGATTATTCATATGTTTTGCAACTTTTAACTTCACATGAGTTTTCCAAGTCTTTTTCTGTTGTCAAATGTTCATGATTACTTTTTCCTAAAGAAACTGTTTGAACAACCCCAGATAACATTTAAACATTTGGGTTGTCATGCTGGACTCTGCAGTGAAAGGAGACATTTGAGGCCTGGAAATCTCCTTTCAGCACTTGCTTGTGTTGCTGGAACTGCCAGTGCAAGTGTTGCTAATAATTGATACGCTTGGGCGTGATGACATTCTTCTGATGCTCCCGGTAGTTTGGCAGGTTTTCTTCTTATTGAGACATAGCTCAGCTGCAAATGAATCAGAAATTGGCCCGATCCTTTCCTGGGCTTTCCTTTGTCCAGGTGTGGCTTTCTTTTTGGAGATTTCACAAGCGTTCAGAATTTCGATGTCACCTTTCAGTCTCAGATGCGTCTGACATTGATTCTGTGGAACGAAATTTTGCCTTGACTTTGTCCTCTGCTGACAGTGGGGGTTGACATGTAGGATCCAGATACAGGTGTGACATTAATCTGTACCTTGGGGAAACACCCTCTGACTCCCATATTTCCTCATTTCTACAATTATGATATTGCACATAACGCATGCCATGTGGGGTATGAGGGAAAAGGTTAGGAGTGGCTGAAAGTCACTGCTCCCGCTGAATGTGGAGATCTTTAGAGCATATGAGTTATGAGATTGTGTCACTAGAAGATGCTGTGGGTTTGGGACGCACCCAGCGCCTGGCTTACAGAGCTAAAGACAAAGGGAGGAAATCACCCACCATCCTCCAGCCACAGAGTTACAAGTGACTCACCTGCCTGAGGCCACACCAGGGAGAATTGCTCAACCTTGCCTAGGAACTCCGCAATCCCCACCAAACATGCCCGGACTTGTGTTCTCCAAGCACATGGACTAAGGGTAGGAAAACCAAACAGGGGCCCATGCTGGGCCTTTCCCCTTCACCCACCTGTGCTGCAAGCAACAAGGACATTCAAGACTCCGGCTGAGGGGACTGGCCCAGATTTCAAGGGAGAAATCTGTATCTTAAGGATTGCGATATCCAGCGGGGTGAGGAAAACGGCTTAGCCGAGTTGTTGCCTAGTTTAATGGGGTGAAAGTAACTTCAGTTCCTTACAGGAACTGTCGTATCGCAACCCCACCCCTTGTGGGGAGGGGCTCAGGGCAGGGGGCTGGGGAATGTGAAGGGGGGCTCAGGGCAGGGAGTTGGAGTGTGTGTGGGGAGCTTGGGTCTGGGAGTGTGGCCACCGCACTGCCCAGCCACTGGGTTCCCCAGGATGGTGGGGACCGCGCTGCCCCACTGCCCGAAGCCTGTGGCTGGAGCCTGGGGATGCTGTGACCGCGCCACCCAGGGGCGGCTGGCTCGGGCCTGCTGGGGCTGGGTCCTCAACCCTCCCTGCCACTGGCCGGCCAGTGATGGGGTTGGGACCCGGGGAGAGGGGGGTGGTTTGGGATCCTACGCGGGAGGGTAGAAGGGGAGCAGAAGGGTGGGGTGAGCCGCCCATGCCCAGCAGCAGCAGAGAAACCCGGCCGGCCAGCAGCATCCAGAGTCCCGCCCCAGCCGGCCACTCCCTCACCGGGGCCCCGCCTCGGGGTGCCGTCCGACTTTCCCCGTTGAGAGTAAACTCTGGCTTTACCGGTGAGTTGTATGATGTGCGCGACAACTGGCTCCGGTCTGGCACGGCTGGTGTATGCCCACGGTCATTGGTGACATGGTGGACCAGTTCATAAATCTGCATTGCTCCTCTTGAGCAGTGCAAGGCGGGATGTTCCTGAGGCCCAGGGCTGGGGGGGCTGGCGGGTGCCTCCCTGGGTGATTCGTGAGCGGCTCTGGGAGCATTCACGCCATCCAGCTGGGCCTTGGGTCTCCACAGGCAGTTGTGCTGAGTGATAACAGCCCCGGGAGGGTTTCAGCCCAGGGTGGAGAGAGCTCAGGGGGACAGCGGCCCCGCAGTCCCAGGCGCACCCTGGAGGTCCCATCCCAATATGTATGAGAATCCCAGAATATCCGGGTTGGAAGGAATCGGGGGAGAGAAACACATTTGACTGGGAGAGGGCTGGGGGTGGGTATCGGGCAGTGTCCTGGGGGGCTGGGAGTGGGCCTGCAGGTGCCTTCAGTGGGGAAGGGAGTTTGGAGCATGGATCCCGGGTCTCCGGTTCCAGTGCGAGTCCAGAGGGGCGAATGAGATCCGCCTCCACCGGGCTGTCCCTGGGGGCGGCAGGGCAGCACGGGGGGCCCCGGTCATTAGCTGCCCCTGGCAGAGGCTCTGGGAATTGCTGAGGCCGGGGTCAGTCTCCGGCTGAGCTCGGGATACTGGAGCTCGCTGGGCCTCCTCTGCTGCCTCTGTTGTGATCTGGGAGCCTGGGCTGAGGAGCTGCTGCTGCCCAGCGGGGTCTGTGCTGGGACAGACCATCATTTAACCCCCTCCCCCGTGCCCAGCCAAGGGGGGATGTCCTGTGGCTGGAAAAAGCCCCTGGGCAGCCCAGGGCTTTGCTGCCATCCAGTCTTGAGCTAGAGATGGCAGGTGATAAGACACCTGGGGAAAGTGCTGGGGGCAGGCAGGAAAGTGACTGGAGAAATGGCCCCTCCCCACAGTGTGTGTGTTCCCGGGTGTCTCAGACTCCCAGGGCTACTGCCCCCGACGCCCCCGGGCTCACCCCCCTGTTCACAGGGGCAGTAGCTATTGGACAGGAAACGCCCATGGGAATGGCAGGACAGTGACCAGTTCTTCATGCAGTGTGGAGAGACTGGAAGGGGCAGCAGGAGCAATGGGGGGGGGGAGGGAGGTTCCCGGCGCTCAGCCCCATTTCCTTCCCCCCCCCCCATTGACTTTCCTGGGGGAGGGGAGGGGCAGGGAGAGGAAAAGCCAGTTCCAGGCTCTGCCTGGTGCCCGCGCTGCTGAGAGGGACGCGCTGCCCTGGGGGACGGTGTCAGGGGAATTCCCCAAAGTGGCTCCTTTGATTCTGCTCTTTTCTAGTATTTGGCTCAGAGACTCTGTTCCTGGTTTAATAGGGTCTGGTGGGTTTAGTCCCAGTGGGGAGGTCGGGTCTGTGCTTCTCCCAGCATGGCAGAGTCTGGAGTGACTGTCTGCAGGGGAATCAGGTGTGAAATGCACCAACACTAATTCAGAAACCTCCCCAATGTCTCTTCTCGCCCTGACAGGCTGCAGCAGAACGACCCCAGACCGTCCCATCTTCCTGGGGGCCGGGAAATGGCTGGGATGGATCCAGCCCAGGTAGGGGGTTTCGGGGGAGCTGCGGGGGAGGGTTGAAGTAGAGGGGGAGGGGCAGGAAACTCACGGTGAGGCAGGAAGGGGGACAGGGTGTGATAAAGCTGCTGGGTCATGCTCAGCCTGGGGTCTCTTTTATGAGCAGGCCCATCGTTGTGGGTGGGGGGTGAACATCCCCCCGTCTCCCCCCTCGGACATGGCTGGGAAAACAGAGCAAAGTGCTGGAGCCTGAGCCCCCCGGGCAGAGAGTGAAACACAAACAGGAGGTGCTGGGATTCCTGTCCCCTGCCCAGCGCTCTGCTTCCCACCTCGGCCTGTGCCTAGCAGGTGTGGGGTAAATGAGAAGACCTGCCCCCCCCCCCTCTGTCTGCCGGGAGGGACAAGGAGTTCTCCCGTTCTCTCTGTCCCTGCAGCCTCCTGGCCACTCACGGGGGGGGGGGGGTGTTCTGCTCCTCTGTCCCTCCCAGAGCTGTCCTATTGTTGTGCTTCTTCCCCCTGAATGGGGGGCACCTGTTGTTTCAGATGCCAGTGACCTTCGAGGAGGTGGCTGTGTATTTCACCGCGGGGCAGGGGGCTCTGCTGGAGCCTGCTCAGAGAGCCCTCTACAGGGACGTCATGCAGGAGAACTATGAGACTGTGACCTCGCTGGGTAAGGATTCCTGTCCCCTCGGCTGAGTGAAGCCAGGGGGCCTGCATTTCTGCAGCTGGCCAAGTTCTTCCCTGGTCAGTCAGATTACAGGAGTAGGTCGCACAGCCCCCGGGAGGGAGCCGTTCACCTCCAACCCCCCTCCAGTGCAATAGGGCAGTCAGGAATCTAGTGGACTCGCTAATTCATCCCCATCCCTCCAGCTGTCAGGGGGACAGGAGCAGTGTCTTATCCTCTGCATTCATTCTCACTCACACACAGGATCTCTGCGCACCTCCCTTCCTGGGTCTGGCTTCATGTGTGGTGAGAATTCTGGGGTTCAGACCTAGGCAGGTGTTTAACACCAGAGCTCTGTGGTGCCTCAGCAAGTCCCCCAGAGCACAGAGATCCTGAACACTCCTAGTGCGGGTGTGATAACTCCCCCTCCGCCGGACATCGGCCTCCCCCACAGAGACCACACTTCCATCTGTTCACATCCCACAACACCCCAGCAAATCATGGGGTCATTTGGAACCTCACATGGGCCCTTTGTGACAAATACGCCACCAATCCCCAGTGCACTCTGCTCATGCCTGATTTCACCCCTGGGCAGGACCCCCCATTCCCAAACCTGACCTGATCGCCCGGCTGGAAGCAGGGGAAGAGCCGTGGGTCCCGGATCTCCAGGACTGCAAGGAGAGGAAGATCCCAAGAGACACCTGCACAGGTGAGGAGTCAGTTTCTGTGTCGGTGACACTATCTGGAAAATGGAGAAAAAAGCTGAACCCCCCCCAAATTTTGTGTGAGCTCCACTCAGTTCTGCCCCATCTCATCCAGGTTAGACCATAGTCAGCAGGTATCATCTCACAGCAGATACTGCTCATGACTTCCCACCCACTCTGTTAGCTGTCAGGAGTTTTCTCCCTGACTTCACTTCCCTGTGAGTGTTTGGATGAGATGTGGAGGCAGAATCCAATTTCTCAGTCTCCCAACAGTTACTGTGTTGTGTTTTCCCTCTTTGCTATTCCCCTTTGTGTCCTTTGTACCAGCCCAGGCACTGACTCCTGCCTGGATTCTCTCTCCCCCCCAGCTGGTGACGAGACAATGAGTGAGAACGAGGAGGGGAATCTACAGCAGGAATATCCTGAGCAAGTGGAATCGCAGGGAAACTTTTTGAGAAGAGCAAATGAGAATTTTTCCCAGAGCTTGGAACAGGGAAAAGTCTGGAATAATTGGGACAGGTCAGAGAGGAAGCTGGGGAACCACCCAGGAAAGCAAGTGCATGAATCCTTTGACTGTGAGGGAGGAGACAAGGATTCCAAAGGAACCACAGCCCAGCGGACAAATCCCAAGGAAAAGAAACCTTATAAGTGCTTGGACTGTGGGAAAAGCTTCAACTGGATCTCAAATCTTACTACCCACCGGAGACTGCACACGGGAGAGAAACCGTATAAATGCCTTGAGTGTGGGAAAAGCTTCAGTCAGTGCTCAGGCCTTATTAGCCATGGGAGAACCCACACAGGAGAGGGACCGTATAAATGCCTTGAGTGTGGGAAAAGTTTCAGTACATCATCAGTCCTTATTATACATCAGAGAACTCACACGGGAGAGAAACCATTTAAATGCCTGCAGTGTGGGAAAAGTTTCAGTCAGCGCTCACATCTTACTAGCCATGGGAGACTCCACACAGGTGAGGGACCACATAAATGCTTGTACTGTGGGAAAAGTTTCAGTGGCCCATCAGCCCTGACTGCACATCAGAGGATCCACACAGGAGAGAAACCCTATAAGTGCTTGGACTGTGGGAAAAGCTTCAGTCAGAGCTCAAGCCTTATTAGCCATAGGAGAACCCATACTGGAGAGAGACCATATACCTGCCTGGAGTGTGGGAAAAGTTTCAGCGTATCATCAGCCCTTATTGTACACCAGAGAACCCACACAGGAGAGAAACCCTATAACTGCTTGGAGTGTGGGAAAAGCTTCAGTCTGCTCTCAAGGCTTATAAACCACAGGAGAATCCACACAGGAGAGAGACCATATACCTGCCTGGAGTGTGGGAAAAGTTTCAGTCAGCGCTCGCATCTTAATAGCCATGGGAGACTCCACACGGGCGAGGGCCCACATAAATGCTTGTACTGTGGGAAAAGCTTCGGTGGCCCATCAGCCTTGAGTGCACATCAGAGGATCCACACAGGGGACAAACCCTATAAGTGCTTGGACTGTGGGAAAAGTTTCAGTCAACACTCAAGCCTTATTAGCCATGGCAGAATCCACACGGGAGAGGGACCCTATAAATGCCTTCAGTGTGGGAAAAGTTGCAATGCACCATCCGCACTTATTCTACATCAGAGAACTCATACGGGGGAGAAACCCTATAAGTGCTTGGAGTGTGGGAAAAGTTTCAATCAGCGCTCACACCTTACTAGCCATGGGAGGGTCCACACAGGAGAGGGCCCACATAAGTGCCTTGAGTGTGGGAAAAGCTTCAGTGCACCATCTGCCCTTATTACACATCAGCGAACTCACACGGGAGAGAAACCCTATAAATGCCTTGAGTGTGGGACGAGTTTCAGTGTGTCATCCGCCCTTATTACACATCAGAGAACTCACACGGGAGAGAGGCCCTATAAATGCCTTGAGTGTGGGAAGAGCTTCAGTCAGAGCTCAAATCTTACTGCCCATCGGAGACTGCACATGGGAGAGAAACCCTGTAAATGCTTGGACTGTGGGAAAAGTTTCAGTGGCCCATCAGCCCTTATTGTACATCAGAGAACTCACACGGGAGAGAAACCGTATAAATGCCTCCACTGTGAGGAAGGTTTCTGTCAGCGCTCCCACCTTATTAGACATCAGACAATCCACACAAGAGAAAAACCCCATAAATGCGTAGATGATAGGAAAAGTTTTAGTTCCCGCTCATAACTTCATAAAACTTGAATTGACACGGAACAGAATCTATAAATGCCTTAGCTGTGGAAAAAGTTTCATTTGAAGATCAAACCTTCACATTGGACACTCCACACGAGAGAGAGAACCCATAAATGCTTGGATGACGGGAAAAGCTTCAATAACGGCAAGAAGAGATTCAGGCTGAGCTCACACATTATCCTCATTGCATAATTCACAGAAGAAAGAGCTTGAATGTGGGGGAAGCTTTATCTGGTGCTCACATGGCATCAAGTCTCAGTAAATCCACACATCATGTGTCCTTTGTAACACCATAGTGGACATCAGAGACTCCTCTACCCAGGCGAGAAATTCCCTCAGTGCCCTGACTAGAGCTGGCCATGTAAAAACTCCATTTCCTAATTCCCACTCCACACACACACACAGCGGTGGCATTTGACTCCCAGGTATCTGTTAAGAGCTTTTCCCTCCCAGACAGAGAGCAGCCCAGCAGTCCGAAGGGCAGACAATTCAATGTCTGTTGGGATTAATTTCCAAGGACGCATATTTTGCACCCTTCACACCAGTCGGTCCTATCTCTACCCGCTGATAGTCTGTTCCCCCGTGTCCGTTCTGTTTACCCTGTGTCCCCCTTCCCACCTCTCTTGCCGCAGAGCTCTGTCTGTGTCCCTATTCCCTGTTCCCCGTGCTCCAGTCTCCCATTCCCCTTCCCCCTCCTCCTCCTTAGCAGGCCCAAATATGCCTGCAGTGCACGCCCCCGGTCACACCCCTTACATGTTCCGTTCTGGAGGATCGTGACTTGGGGGCTTCATGCCACCTCTTCTGTACCCCATGGGAGGGGTGAGGAGTGAGGTTGGACTCCGGTCAGGGGCAGGGATTTCTTTGGTCTTTTCATGTTTTACCTCTTTCTCCCCCCCCCCCCCCTTCCTCCCCGCCTCTCCCCTCCTGACTAGTTGCTTGGCCTGGCTTGGAGACACAGACTTGAGGCAGTTGTCAGTTGTGCTCATACAGGACATTCCAGCTCTGCCCAGTAACACTTTAGTTCCAGCCCTTGTCTCTCTTCACCCCATCTGCTGGTGGGAGATGTCTTTACCCAGAGTAATATGAAATGTCCGAGGATCCAAAAGTCAAACCCGGAATTCTGTCTCAGGCTGACAAACAAAACTGATAGACCAGCAGCATCAGTGTGCCGGCTCCAGGGCAGATTCCAGCAGCAGCTGATCCTGAGCTGACCAGTGACCCTCTGGCTTTGCCTGGTCTAAGCAAACCCCAGTCAGAGGAGGAGAAGCCCCGATCCATCCTCTGAGGGTTGCCCTGCTGATCTGGGGTGCCACTGAGCCTGCCCATTCCACCAGCCAGGCCCCCTGACCCTGTCCTGCCGAGCCGGGCTCTCCGGCCTGCTCTGTCACAGACACTGGAAGGGCCCGTTCCTGCTGCAGAAAGACACCGACCCGGAGATTGGGTCGCACGGTGAGACCAGCTCAGGAAGTGCCCCTCACTCATGTGCTCCCCACTGTAGGAGTGCGCTGTCCTCCCAGCACGGCACTTACCACAGTGTTCTTTGCTCTCCGTGCTAAGGAATCCCCCTCTCATTTCTCTGATCCTGAGTCGGACTCCTTAGGGCTAGAGAGGAACGTGTCCCAGACCTGGAGGGGGAATTCAAATGAACCCCAAAGCCCTGGCTGATCTTTCTGAGCTAAAATCCTTGCTTTCAGCTATTGCAGAGGTCGGCAGCCGTTGTCCATCGGTCCGTCTGGGTAAGCGCGTGCCGAGGGACATGCTGGCCGTGCTTCCTGCAGCCCTCATTGGCTGGGAATGGTGAACCGTGGCCCCTTGGAGCTGCGAGCGGCTGTGCCTATGGGCACTCAGGCACACAAAGAATCAGAGAGGTAGCCGTGTTAGTCTGGAATAGCAGAGGTAACAAAGTCCTGTGGCACCTTAAAGACTAACTATAAAGTTTTGAAGCATGAGCTTTCGTGGGCTAATACCCACTTCGTGCTTGCATCCAACGAAGTGGGTACTAGCCCACGAAAGCTTATGCTTCAAAACTTTATAGTTAGTCTTTAAGGTGCCACAGGACTTTGTTACCTCAGGCACACAAAGTGTCTCGTGGCCCGCCAGCAGCTTACCCTGGCAGGCTGGGAGCCAGAGGTTGCCAGTCCCTGATCTATTGTTAAAATGGCCTCTGTGGTTTGTAGATGTTCAGGTTTGGGCTTTGGGTTTTTTAATTATTAATTCTGGATTAGGACAATGTAAAAACTTTCCTAAATGACACAAGCAGATAACGAGGAGGGGCTGAGTTCAGCAGGTTTAGCCAGTTCAGAAGCAAATGAATGAATTGGTTTCCCTTCTTTTTGGAGTTAGAGTTCTGTGGGATTTCACTTTATGAACCTGTGAAGGTATTTTGTAGCCCACCTTGAAGTGTTGGTTTCTGTCTCTTCCTGAAGGCCGGTTGATCAGATATTTTGATATTGGTTTACTTGGACAGGATGTAGCAGATTTATTGAGGACTTGTATGAGACAAATGATCTTCTGCCAGAAGAGTCCTTTTTTCTTTTCTTTTAGCCGTTCTTTCTTGTCATGAGATTTTGTGTGTGTTTGAACAATGAAAAGTATCCATATCTGTCAACACGAACAGTGAGGGTGAGCGCTAGATTCACACTCCGAGGGGCCGAGAGCGAAGGGGGTGTGGCGTTACTGCCTGATCCCTGACAGATGTGAGATGCGCCAGGAGAGGGAGGGGGCAGGACACAGAGCTGGGAAACTGCAGATTTTTCTCTTGACAACCAGCCAGTGGAGGCTGAGAACGGTGAACTTGCTGCATCAATGCCAGAGAGAGACGGGAGCTACTCGGTGAGTGCTGGGGGGGAAGCCATCTACAAATGATACCGCAAGAGGAATGAGGAGGGGAGGGGGCAGCGTCTCACGACAAGCCTGGGCAGAGGCAAGAAGGAAGCTGGGGAAAGCACCAGGCCTGGGCCAGCCTTGACGCCAGGCTGACCAACATCCAGGCCAGAGGGAGATGAGGAGCCCAGCTGATCGGCCTTCCCCATCTACCAGTGTCCAATGTGAGGATGACGGAAACTCTGTCTGCCCCACTCACCCCGCACTGCATCCCTCAAATCTCCGCTTCCTGGATTCCCTGCCCCCGCAGTGTTCGCTTTGTGCCTGGGCCCCAGCATATCTCCTGGGGGCTCTGCCCTTTTCTACCAGCTTGTAAACGTTGCTCTGTGACGGGTGCCCGGGGGATTGGGGCAGCGGTGTGCTGGGCGGGGATGGAAAGTCCCATGGGGAGCTGGGCTGGGGAGGGGCCAGGAGCCCGTCTTTGTCCTTTGTTATAATAAAGTAGAATTTAGTTTCTCGCCCTGTGTCCTTGTTTTCCATTCAATACCCCCCGGATTCCGAGTGGAGGTTCGCAGCAGGAGCCGGGCGGACGTGGTCTGGGACGGAAATGCACAGTGAGGTCACCCAGAGAACCTCAGCCCTGCCCTGTCATAGGCTCAATTGCAGGCAGTCTATTGACAGATTTCTATATGGATAATGTGGCTAAAGCATGGGTGGGCAACCTGCAGCCTGCGAGCTACATCCGGCCCCCGGGCCCCTCCTGCCCGGCCCCTGAGCTCCTGGCCTGGGAGGCTGCCCCTGTCCCCACTCCCGCAGCCTCACTGCAGACACAATGCTCTGGGCGGTGGCACTGTGAGCTCCTGGGGCAGTGCCCCTGCAAATCCCGGCCTGACCCACCCGGTGCTCTGTGCTGTGCGGTGCACGGCTGGCTCCAGCCCCCGGTGCAGCTGTAGCGCTGCCAGCCACTGTGGCTCCAGACAGCGTAGTCGGGGCAGGGGTCAGGGGGTTGGATAGAGGGCAGGAGAATTTGGGGGGGTGATGGTCGGGGGGTGTGGATAGGGGTCAGGGCAGTCAGAGGGTGGGGAACAGGGGCGTTGAATGGGGGCAGGGGTCCAGGGGAGAAGTCAGGAAGGAGGGGAGGTTGGATGGGGCAGCAGGGGACAGGTAGGGGTGGGGTTCTGGGGTTGGTCAGGAGACAGGGAGCAGGGGTGTGTGGATGGGGCAGGAGTCCCAGGGGGTCATTAGGGAACAGGATGGGTTTTATGGGGCAGGAGAAACACAGGATAACCTTGTATTAAAAGCTCAGGATTTTGGGGGGTCAGACTCATGATTTTTGATCTCCCCAAATTGGCATTGATGGGCAAAGAGAGAGGTAGCAAATTATGGCAGGACACTGTTGCCTGACCATAGGAGGTTAATATTATGCGTTAGATAATATGGTTTATAGGCTTGCCGATTGATTAGATCAGAATATAAGAAGTTTCTTTCAAAGCAGCAAGGAGCTTCCAGCTGCTCCTACCCTGGGAGCCCTGGGCCCTTTTAAGTCATCCTGGCCCCTGGGCGATCGCCCTCCTTTGCCCCACTCCCCACCGTAAGCAGCTCTGGTTATAAATTGGAGGTAAGAGACCAAGGACCAACCTCACCTCTAGCATGCCAAGAGTGCTTAGGTCCAGTCCCTCAATTCTTGGGTGAGAAGGACAGAGCTTACGAGACGCTAGAGAGCTAAGAGCTATAGAAGACCGACAAAGCTAAGTCTTACTTAACTGACTGACTCCAAACTTACAGTTCAGAACTAACAGACTTATTAAAACCAAAGAGCAATAAACAAAGAACTAAGAAGCCTCTTAGGCATGGTGGGTTGTCTTGTCACAGAGCTTGAACACCTGAGTGCTCCTATGTCCAATCCTCACTGCCTCTCCCACAGAAATGTTGGGGTCCCATTACGCCACAGGCTGGTATGTTCGTACGTATCGATAACATCTACACACAGATTGGTGACAGCGCATTCTCTTATTTCTGCTCTACCTGGTTCTTTCGGTTCTTTTCCAAGCTGAGGGGTACCTGTTAAATGTAGGTAACAGAGTCCTGTGGCACCTTAAAGACTGACTATAAAGTTCTGAAGCATAAGCTTTCGTGGGCTAATACCCACTTCGTCGGATGCAAGCAGGCAAAGTGGGTATTAGCCCACGAAAGCTCATGCTTCAAAACTTTATAGTTAGTCTTTAAGGTGCCACAGGACTCTGTTACCTCTGCTATTCCAGACTAACATGGCTACCTCTCTGATTCCTGTTAAATGTAACGAGGGTATATGCCCTTAGCCCTCCATACCACCCTGCTTCAACACATCCTTTGTCTGTCTGTGTTAAAGGTTGCAACCATAAAGGATGTCTTTACCCATCAGCACCTATCTAGGTGATAAACACATGTACACTAACTTTGCCTTTGAACAGCATACAGCATACATTACCGAGAGCAGGAGCAGGCGAGAGCCCATGATACGTCCTTTGGTTTGTTTTCCTGTTCAATTCAGGTTCAGTCAGTTAAATAAAACGATGGCTGAGAGCCCATCCTGGTTCAGGTATGAAATGTCTGTGTGAGTCCAGAGGGGCAAATGATCCGCATGGGCCTGGCTGTCCCTTGGGGGCTTGTCCCTCAGTCATTAGCTGCCCCCTGGCAGAGGCTCTGGGAATTGCTGAGGCCGGGGTCAGTCTCTGGCTGAGCTCAGGATACTGGAGCCCTGGAGCTCGCTGGGCCTCCTGGGACACAGGATGCTGCCTCTGTTGTGATCTGGGAGCCTGGGCTGAGGAGCTGCTGCTGCCCAGCGGAGTCTGTGCTGGGACAGACCATCACCAAGGCCAGATTAACCTTTTGTGGGCCGTATGTAATCATTGTGGCAGTGCCATTGGTTCCATCGTATACCCGGTACTGAATCTCAGACATTTTTCATTTGGATCACACACCTCTATATGAAGCAACAAAGAGTCCTGTGGCACCTTAAAGACTAACTAAAGTATTGAAGCATAAGCTTTCGTGGGCAGGGCCGGCAACAGAAATTTGGGGCCCCCCCTACTCTGATCGTTTGGGGCCCCCCCCAGCCCAGCCGGCACTCCCCCCCCCCCCCCAGCTGACAGCGGCTGGCAGGAGTGCGGGGTCCTAAGAGAGCGCGAGCCCGGGAGCCGCGTGAGCCGCCCTTGCTGCTCTCCCCCCCCCCCCCCCCCCGCGCGCCCTTTCTCCCCCGGACTGAGCCGCTGCCGCCGGCCGGGCTCACTGCTCCTGCCGGGGACACGCGCGCTCGTCCGGAGGAGAGCCGCGCCGCCTCCTCGCCCCTTCCCCTCTCTCCAGGCCCGGCGACAAGGGGGGACGGACGACTACGGGAACTGCTGTGTACCGGGCCCCGGACTTAAGGGGGCCCCCCTAAAGTCCGGGGCCCGGTACAGCTGTACCCGTAGTACCCCCCTGTCGCCAGCCCTGTTCGTGGGCTAATACCCACTTCGTCGGATGCAAGCAGTGGAAGTGTCCGGGGGCAGGTATAAATAAGTAGGCAAGAACCAGGTAGATTTGTATCCATTTATCAGGAATGGCAATATACAAAATCCTTTAGGAGAACACTTCAATCTCCCTGCACACACAATTAAAGATTTAAAGGTATCTTGCAGCAAAAAAACTTCAAGACCAGACTGCAAAGAGAAATTGCAGAGCTGCAATTCATTTGCAAATTTGATACCATCAATCTGGGATTGAACAAAGTTTTTGAATGGCTTGCGAATTACAAAAGCAGCTTCTCCTCTCTCGGAGTTTACACCTCCAGTTCAGCTGCTAGAGGAATACCTCACCCTCCCTGATTTGAGATAACAAGCTGGTTCAGCCTGATTGGACTAACCTTGTTATCTCCTACCTGGTTCTTGCTTCTTATTTATACCTGCCCCTGGACACTTCCACTGCTTGCATCCGACGAAGTGGGTATTAGCAGTATCCACAGTGAGCAGAACTTTCATAGTGATCAGGGACACTCCCCACAGATTTATCTCCTTCCTCATCCAGACCTTCTGTAGCCATGTCTTTAGTACCACTATGGCACCAGTCACTGTACGTGGTTCTGGTCTCAGCTCAAAGTTCCAAAGCCAGCAGATGTAGATAAATCTCTGCATTATGCATATTTGTATAACTTTTATATGACTTTGTGTCGTGCCTTTTCAGAGAACCTTGTCTTAGAAACTTTGTATTGAACGTTGATATGTTATAGCCCCTAAAATAGTATAATTAAGGTGTGATGGTGCTGTTCCTGGTGGGATCCAACTGGGAGTGTCAGATCAGGACAGATTGCTTCCAAAGGGGCAACTACAGCCCAAAGCTGGGGTTTTTCCACACTAAGGTAAACCAAACCAGCCAAACAGAAAAGACTTTGGTCTCGCCCCACTGGCTAACCACAAGTCACACAAGCAATTCCCTTAGACACTCCAGCTTCCCAGTATCACCACCAGCAGCCACCTGTCCCGGGGACCAAACGTTATGAAAACCAATTCCCCAAATAAAGAAAACGGTTCTCCCCAATTCCAAAGAATCAGGCCCCAGACCCAGGTCAATATACAAATCAGATCTTCCCACAAATTACGCTGTTGCCAATCCTTTAGAATTTAAAATCTAAAGGTTTATAATACAAGGAAAACTATAGGTGAGGGTTCGGAATGGTTAAAATAAATCAATTACATGCAGTGATGGCAAATCTCAGGCTTGCAGCAATAGTAGAATAAACTGCAGGTTCAAATCAAAGTCTTTGGAAAGCATCCCCTTCAGGGATGGGTCAGCACCCTTTGGCCAGAGTTCCCCTGTGTAGCAAAGTTCCATCCAGAGCTGGAAACAAGGCAGGCTGAAGACTGGAGGTAGAAGACAAAATGGAGGGAGTTTCTCCCAGGTTTGATAGACTTCCTCTTGTGGGCAAAGCCCCCCTCCCCCACTTCTTATGCAGAGTCCAGTTGCAAAATGGAGGTTCCTAGCCACATGGTCCAATTACCAGACTCTCCAAGATTCAGTTTCTAACCAGGCAGGCC
This sequence comes from Sternotherus odoratus, assembly GCA_032164245.1. Taxonomy (NCBI): domain Eukaryota; kingdom Metazoa; phylum Chordata; order Testudines; family Kinosternidae; genus Sternotherus; species Sternotherus odoratus. Next base: position 4,385,886 of record JAVMKO010000011.1, read on the forward strand.
ACATTCCTGGAGAAGCTCGGGTGTGGACAGGCGTCTACAAAGTTCATTGTGTAGCATAAGTTTGACATACAGTCACCATATAGCCAATATTCATAACTTTAGTTACCAAAAAAAGATACACACATACAGATAGATTAATCATAATTAGCAGACCATAACCTGGTCGTAGACACCTTATATGACCCCCCCTTTACATGATATTTGGTGCCACTCCAGGACTTTGGTTGCACCCATGATCTATATGATCCCAAATAATTTCAGTAACGTGACATAAGGTAAAAGAAAAATGTCTTTTTGCTACGATTAAGATTAGCAGCCATGTTAGTCTGTATCTGTCAACAAAACAAGGAATACTTGTGGCACCTAAACAAGAGACTAACCAATTTATTTCAGCATCAGCTTTTGTGGGCTATAACCCACTTCATCGGATGCATAGAATGGAACAGAAGTAAGATGCATTTATATACACAGGAAGCAAAAAAAGCTGGAAATTCCCATACCAATTCTAAGAGGCTGTTTAATGTGGATGAGCCATTATCAGCAGGAGAAAAAAAAACCTTTTGTAGTGATAATTAAGTGATCTGTGTATAGCAGTTGACAAAAAGGTGCTGAAAGGAAATAAATTCACTTAGTGAAATGACTAAGCCATTCAGAGTCTATTTAACCTTTGGTTGATAGTGTCCAATTATTAGATTAATTCCAGTTCCGCAGCTTCTTCTTGGAGTCTGTTTTGAAAGTTTTTTTGTTTTAAAATTGAAACCTTCAAGTCTGTAATAGAATGGCCAGGGAGGTTGAAGTGTTCTCCTACTGGGTTTTAAATGTTATGATTCCTGATGTCAGATTTGTGTCCATTTATTCTTTTGCAGAGAGACTGCCCGGTTTCGGGGGCATTTCGGTGGACACGCTGGGCACATCACCGTGTCCGCCGAAACTGGAAACATTCACTGCGGCTGCTTTTCGGCGGACACTTTGAAGTGCACGGCATGTCTGCCGAAGTGCCGCTGAAAGCGGAAGCGTTCTATTCAGCAGCACCGGGAGCTTGTGACCCCCCAGGAATCGGCACCCCCCAGGGGGTCGCAACCCCCAGTTTGAGAACCACTTGTCAAGCGGAACAATGTTCAGCTTGTGTGACTGGCAGATAACTGATCCATACTGTAAGACTGTCCTCCATAAATGAGGAAAAGTTGAGGTGCCTTTTTTATTCCTTTGTTCCACTCTTCATTTCTATGGGTAATTTGCCAAATATTACTGTCTTCTTTTTAAACAAAATAGCAATTCCAGTCCTAATTAGCACTGGGAAGACCCCAGCATTTGTTGCTCAATTTTATCCTATATTTTTCTACAGCAAGTTACAGTGGATCAGCAGATTCGATTTGGGAGAAATGAAGTAACAGCAGCCTAAAATGAGCATGAAGACGCCTGAATATTGAGAGCGTTACAATCTGGATGGCAGGTGCTAGATTCCCCTTCTGAATATCAGGTAAATCTGGAACGGAAAAGCCAATTCCTGCTTCCATGGCTCAGCTGTGGAAATCCTGCTGCGAGCTTGGTCCTGTACCTAACACTGCCCAGGTCCCCTAGTAAAGCTTCCCCTCCCTGACTTATTTTCACATCTGGTGGGGTCCACATAGCTCCCTTGGGAGGCTTCAGACAGAGAGGTGCGCTGTCCATTTAATCCCCCCACTTCCTTCTGGGGGCGCTGCCAGGTGAGGTCACCCCAGCAGCTCTCATCCAGTCTGGGGAAGTTTTCTGCCTCCTACCCTTGTTCCCCATGCACAGGGCCACCCCCTAGCAGCCAGCTGCAGGCCTGGGGGGCTCAGTCCCCCCACTTTCCAGTGGATGGTGGCCAAGGGAATGCTGGGAAATGTAGTTCCTGCGCTGCTCTCCAGGCAGGGAGCTGGCCGAGGAACTACAGCTCCCAGCCCCCCTTGGGGGGGGGGGGGTCCCGGCTCCCAGCCCCGGTCCCTGCTGCGCCGCTGCCGGGGGAGGACGCGCTATGGAGCCGCTGGCGCCGCGGTAAATCCGGGACCGGGGGCGGGGCCAGGGGCTGCGGCGGCTCCTCTGGGGTGAGCCCGGGCTGGGCAGCTGCCGCGCCCCGGGTCTGTGCGGGGGGGGGGGGGATTAACCTCTCCGGGCCCGGAGCGGGGTTTCTCCAGCGGGGACTCGTCCCCGGCCGGAGCCCACCGGGGAACGCGGGACCCCGGGGAAGTGACTCTCCACGCGGGGAGAACAGCGGAGCAGGGGTGCGGGGAGGGGAGGGGAGGGGAGGGGAGGGGAGGGGGCAGGTGGGGGTTGGAGTGTCCGTGCAGCCGGGAGATGGGGGGGGGGAGTTAATTTCATCCTCTCCCGGTTTGTGCCGCTTCCCCCTCATACACCGGGACAAAGTCTCACCCGCGCGTCCCCTTTCCTCGCCCGCGGGCACAAATCCCGGGAGTTCCCGGCTTTCCCGACAATTAACTCGCTCCTCTGAGCTTTGCTCTTTTTTTAAGAAGGTCTCAACTGGTCAGTGAAAGCCTCGGATTTGGGGGTCCCCCCCCCATTTTATCAGCAGCCGTTTCTCCTTGTTTAGGTGGGAAATGGCTGCGCGGAGTCATTCCTGAGAAGGGATGGGGGGGTTCTGGGTGCGGTTTGGGGGAGCCCTGGGACATGGCTGCCTCGGGAATGGGGTGTCCGTTCCCTGCTAGCAAGGGGACAAGGCAGGCGCCCAGGAGGAAGGAAGGAACCAGCCCCCCCCCCTCCCCCCAATGGAGCCTGTCTGTCCCCGTTGGTTCTGCTGTCCCCTAGCTTATTTATTGTTCAGAGGCTTTGTTACTGGGAGACTTGACATTGACAATGTCTCTGTGGGCTTAGCTTGGCAGGAGGGGCCCGATCTACTCTGGAATAAAGAGATCCAACATTTTCCCAACACGGCCCAATCTGCTGGGAAGGAACCTGGGGGAATTATGGTGAGATTAACTGAACCTGTTCTGATACCTCCCCCATTCCCCTTCACCCTGCCAGGCTGCAGACTGACTCCACCTTTCGCTCCAGCTCATCCCGTCCTCCCATGGCACAGGACAGAGAAATGCCGGCAGTGGAACCGGTTCAGGTAGGGATTATTAGGTCGTGGCTGGTGGGCTCCGGCAGCATGAGGGGCAACAAATATACAGGCGGTGGGAAGGTTTGTGTCACCCGCTTTGGAGGTTGGATTGGGCAGCAAATTCACAGGCTGGAGAAAGGGAGGAGGCCAGGGTGTGGCAAAGTTCCTGCTGGGATTGTCTAGTGTGTGGCCTAGATTCTAGTATCCGAGCCATGCGGTCTGGAGGTAGAAATGCCCGAATTTATAGAAGAGGACACAACGCACCTAGGTGGGGCTAGGAAAACAGGCCAGACTCCCCCTGCTGGAGGGAGCCTGACCCGACTAACCAGCAGCTGCTGTGAGATATGAAGATGGCACCCAGCAGTGAGTCTTAGGGGAGATGATTTAGCCCCTCAGATGCAGCTCCTCACCAATTGGAGGGTGTTGGGCTTCCTACCAGGGTGCTCTCCCTGGACTTTGCTAGGGCTCCTCCTCCTGTCTCATAGGCGTGTGATGGGTCTGCTGGGAGAGACAAGGAGCTCTCTCTCTGTCCCCTCACCTTGGTGTTTCCTGGATGTTCAGGTTGGGGTGGAAGGTGGGACGGTGGTGACTGAGAGCCACTCAGAGCTTCCATTTGATTGGCTCCTCTCCCTTGTGACTGGCGGCAGGTCCTGAGTCTTGGACTCTTGTTCTCTCAGGGGCCGGTGTCCTTCGAGGAGGTGGCTGTGTATTTCACTAGAGCAGAGTGGGCTCTGCTGGATCCCGCTCAGAGAGCCCTCTACAGGGACGTCATGCAGGAGAACTATGAGAATGTGACCTCGCTGGGTAAGGGCTCCTGTCCCGTTGGTTCTTAGAGGGGGAAATGCTGAGTTAAGATTCACAGCATCCTCACAAGGTAACCTCTACTATGCCCTTTTTCAGCATTATCTGACTTTTGATTTTGTCGGCTGATGCCCCAGCCTGGCCCCACCTCCTCCCCTAAGCCCCCACCCCAAGTCCATTTCTCTCTGCTCCCCCACTCCTGGTGGCTCTGTCTAGCACCCACCTGCATCCATGCACTCGGAGTGACCCAGGAGGTTCTCCCTCCTCTGGGTAGGAAGGGTGGCCTAGTGGTTAAGGCACAGGCCTAGGGCTCAGACCTTCTGGTTTTGTTTCTCTGCTTTGCCACAGACTCCCTGCTTAGCCTTGAGAAAGTCACTTCACCTCCAGCTACCCTAGATCCCATCTGTCCAATGGAGCTAATGCTGATCCTGCCTCCTAAATCCAATCATGCCTGTGTGCTGATACAGGCAATGGAGAGATCAAGGTTTGGGTATTCACACCACCCCTGGCAGGGAGTTCCACAGGTTGACTGTTTACATTGTGTATAGAAATACTTCATTTTGTTTTTTTCCCATCAGCTCTAAGACACCTGAAAGTGTATTTCCGGAACATACAAATGTTATCACCCTTCCCCAATGACAGTGCCTTCGTTCCCTATTAGTTATTCAGGAATTAGAAATCAAGTCTTAGACATTGCAATCTATTTATACAATGCATTTGATATTTCTCCAGCACAAATGAAAACACTTCCCAGTTCAAGGTATAGTAAAGATTCAAAACATAAAAAGAAATTTAAAAAATTGCACTTACATTTGCAAATGACTGATCTAAAAGCCTGTTTTAGCTTCTGGAAATTGTTCAGTTTTATAACGTGATATAGAAATCCTGAGTATGTATCTACAGTGTCCTAACTGGATGCGTCTTAACCATGCCTTAATGAAAATACAATATGACACTCTGCATCTTAAATGTTAAGAAAATTTGCCCCCTAAACAATATCATTTCAAGGGCATACTCAAATGTTAAGGAAGCTAGTAAAGGGATCTGTTCTAAGGCTGTAAAACCAGGAGAACTAAGAGCACTCCGGGAATTGTTTAAAGAAAGATCCCCAGGATCCATAGACCAATGAAATAAATTGTTATTTTGGGATTGAGAAGCAGAGCTCTGTACAATGACTTCCTCTGATTTCCATCGGGAGCAACTGAAATGTCTATTTCACTAAAATACGACTGAATTAGATTATTGCAGACTAAATGGAACTAGAGTAGACTCTTACACTGACAATAAAACTGACCAGCTTTGTGGGAGAGAGACTTATGGTGATCAGCACCATCAGGTCCCTTCTCTCAGCCAAGACTCGCCAGAACCTGCTCCCTCCTGACTCATCCTGTCAGCCGGGTGACAAGGAGCTCTTTCCCCACTGACAAAGCATTGAGCGCCCTCTGGTCCCCAGGCTGCTGCTGGCTGTGGGGGCTGGCAGGGGGATTTCAAAGTAGCGCAGGCTCTCAGCTGCTCAGACGAAAGGCGCGTTTGAGAACCTCATTCAAGACCCTCTCAGTGTGAAGGGTGGGAGAGGACAGGAGGATACAGCTCTCCCCTCCCGCTCCCAGCCAGGGAGCAGCACCAGGGAGAATTGACATTTCCCAGCTGCTGCTGCTCTCTGGACTAGCCCTGTCTTCTTGGTCTGCTCACAGCTAAGGGCTTCGGGTTCCTCCGGGGCCCGTGAGGACGGGGAGGAGCAGCAGTTCACTTGTCGGCTGTGGTAGGAAACTCCGGGAGGAGTAGAAGCCCCCCTGCCCTCCCTAAATGGCTCTTTGCTCCTTCTGCCCTGGAAAGGGATCACCTGTACCTGCAGGGGGGGCCGGGCTAGGACTTGCAGCCACTTATTGGCTGGCTCCATGGGCGGGGGGTGAACAGGTTGCTAGGGGAGGCTCCCCTGCCCCTTCCATGCCCACGAAGGTTGGAAACAATGAATCCTGCTGCCCTGGGAAAGGCTGAGGGGGCCCCCGGCTGCACAAGAGCGAATTTGGGGCTGTCACAGCTGATGATCCCGATGGGTGCTGAGCACCTGCTGTTGTTTCCCCCTTGGACATGCCCACGGAGTCGGCCCTTCTGAGCAGCATCCCGACGTACCAGTGATACAGACGCTAGAGCTCTGCCCTCCCCTGCCCCAGGAACAGAGCACAGGGGCAGCATAGCGCGAAGTCTAACATCTCCGCTTCTCTTCGCTAAGGGAAAGTCTGGATCTGGGTTCGGCGTGACGAACAGCCCCATTCGACCCCTGCCCAACACTCAGACACTGAGCCTGCTCCCTGCAAACCAGCTCAAGCTTGCAAGATAATACCACTCTGCAATCCTGTGGGGCTGGCCCGCCGGGTCTAGCCCTCAGGGAAGCCACGCGGGGCCCTTAGCACTGCAATCCATTAGTGGGGCAATGAGCAGTCTGCTGGCTCCGGGCAGGGCAAGAGTGAGTCTAAGAACCCGGCCTTCAGGCAGGGCAGGGCCTGCACACACGGGAACCCCTGTGGGTCAGCACGGCCCCCTCCCACCCGCCAGGACTGAGCTGTTCTGTAGTGTGCAGGTGCGGGGCAGGGGGGAGCTTGGAGGAGGGGCAGGGCCTGAGGTGCAGTGGGGGCAAGAACCCCCTGACAACTTGGTAAATGGGCACCTATGGTGAGGGCAGAGTAATAGTCTGTAAGCCGAGGCCTGTAGTCGGGGCAGGGCATCAGGAAGTTAGGGGCTCTGGTGGGGTGAGCACCAAACCCCGCCTTCTGATCCAATGCAGGGAGGCTATCACCCCAGGGTGGGCTGCCAGGAGGTAGGGGGATCCGAGCCCACCCTATTCCACCAGGTCTCAGCCCAGGCCCGTAACAGTGGTGAGTGGTCCGCCACAGTCACCATCCGCCCGCCACACACCAGCCTAGTAGCCAGCCAAGGCCCAACCAGACTGTCAACTGGTTTCCGTGGGCTACTTGCTACCTCCGGTGGGTTTGGGAACTATGTTCTGTACGTGTCCTCTGTCCCACTGGGATCGGTGGTGAGCCGTAGCCCCAGCGAGTGGCTCTGGGAGCTCAGGCCAGTCCTCGGGCAGCAGAGCTGGGAGTTCCTCCATGAACTTGTGCTCTGGCAGCGGGGAGGCTGGGGGAGAAAGGATCCATCTCCAGCTTTCCTGGTCTGCAGCCCACGGGGTGGGTTGTGGCCCCCCCCAGGTCTAGCGCTGAGACAGACCATGCTTCCTCGCTACACACTCCCTTACCTGCCCCTGAGTGTTCCTTCTGCACCGTTGCCTTCATTTTGCCTTTGATCAACGCTGGAGTCTTCTTAGCGTGTATGCCACGAGGATGCTGACAATCTCTGTGACAAGAACATGCTCTTGTGCACCTTCACTGACCCAGCTGACAATACCCGGCACTGAGAGGAGGCAGAGTTGGTCTTTCAATGTTGATCTGCACTTCTCTTCATACCAGTCACAGCTCTGCCGAGCTGCTCCACTTAATCCTCACACCGTTCAGTTACAGCTGACACAGGGCACACCGCTGGGGGGCATGCAGAGAAATCTGGTTTCCCGTCTGTGGAACACAACAGAAACAGTGACATGTTCTCTTAGTCCTTCCTCATGTCTGGGTAGAGTCAGAGATTTTATGGCCAGAAAAGACTATTAATCCATCTAATCGGGAGTCCTGTATAAGACAGACTATAGAATTTCATCCACTACTGCTGTATTGAGCTGAACAGCTTGTGTTTGAATAAATCATCTTCCAGAAAGGCAACCAGTCTAGACCTAGAGACTTTCTGAGATGGAGAAGATGCCTCATACATTTGTAGTTTGTAAACCTTTACATCAGCCTTACTGAACTGTTTCCTGTGGTTAGTGCCAGCTCAAGGGAGGGCAGAGTTAAGGTTGTGTTGCAGGTGTGGAATGTATCATTTAAATGTATCATTTCCTGGTTTTCAGAGGTTTGAGTTTAGCTCCCATCCACATGTTGGAAGGACATGAGGCAGCACTGGGCAGTGTTAACGGCATGAATGTAGTTTATGGGTATTTAATTACCTTGATTTTTTTAGTGGATTTTTTGCCAGGGTAAGTGTATCTACCATAGAGCTTTTTCCAACATAGCTATGATAGTTAGTAGTGTGATTTTTCACCCCCTCTTCTCACAGAGCTATGCTGGAAAAACTTTTACGTGTAGACTGGGAAGACACTGTGTGTGGATTTTACAGCACTTTAAAAACATGACACTAAACCCAAATATTTGGTAATCAGAGGGCAAAACTTCCCAGGTGAACTTCTGCTAAATGCAAGAAAACTGGAGCAGGTTCGCAGTCTGAAGGGTAGCAGATGTGTGAGACTCACTGGGTGTAGCTCAGGTTCAATGACCACAGCCAGCTCAAAGAATCAGTGAGTGCCACCTTCAAACTGAAATCAGCACTAAGTAACTTGGATCAATCGGGGAAATTAGAACCGTAGTTTCAGCTCCAGCTGTGTGCAAGCAAATGTTACAAGAGCAAGATGATTGTGTAAAATGCTACCTTGGGTGTGGGGGCTGCATCTTAGGAACCTCTAACAAATCACCCCATATTTGGACCACAAACTCTTCCCTGAGTGCCCAGCAAATTTCAAGACATTCCGAAAAAACCTGTGGAATTTAGGATAGTTAGAATAGTTGGTCTTTAAACAAAAAATAATGTTTCTGTCGATCTAGTTATTGCCTTTTGGGGAGGTGGATGAGCTACATTGATAGGAGAGCCCAGTGTCCTCACTAATTCCCTACAGCGGTACAGCTGGAGTGTCTCAAGCGAAGACAAGCCCTGAGATAAAACATTCGATGATACCCCTAGGCCCGCCTGTTCCTCACTGCGCTGAATCCCACCAGCCCATGCTCACTGCTCCTGGCTTTCCTACAACTCTCCCATTGTCTCTGGGTTTCTGTCTGTGATGAAGAAGCAGGTCCAAGGTAACTTCTCCTCTGGCTGGAGCCTTCACTTCCTGGAACATGGAGTTACTGTCTCTGTGTGTTAGGAGCCTCTTTGCTGAGCAGTCTCTGGCTGGGTGTGTTCCCAGCAGAGATGGGGATAATTAAATCTCTCCTAAGCAGGGTCTCCTACATCTAGGGAGCTGCTCCCAGGATTTCACTGGGGTGAAATGGGCTGGGGTTAAAGTAATAGGAACGTCTTTGCGGCAAGCGTCCCATGAATTCCCCTGATCTCCCTTGTTTTCTTTCCCCTGAGCAGGGTTTCCAGTTTCCAAACCCGATGTGATCTCTCAGCTAGAACGAGGAGAGGAGCCGTGGGTTGCAGATCTCCAGGGCTGTGAGGAAGGAGAGATCTCGAGAGGTGCCTCTGCAGGTGAGGGATCATTAAACCAACTCAAAACACTACCATGCCTTGAAGGAAATAGCTGGGAGTCCCTAAAAGCCTTGTGAGCTCTTGGGGTTCAGAAGTATTCCCAGGAGGCCTTGTATCCTCAGGGCACCTATCGCTCATAGGTTCCTACACATCCTGACTGACACCTGGCAGAGCTCCCTTCCCAATGTGATGTGGAAGCCGAATTTTCCCCCTCCTCTCTCCCCTATGGGCAAGAGTTCTGGAAAATCCAGCTACTAGGTTTTTTTTCTCTCCAGCTCTGAGTTTGGTTTGTTTTCCCCTTTTCAATCCCTGTTTCTGAGGTTTCTCTCTCTGGCCTTGGTTACACTGGCACTTTATGGCGCTATAAAGCCTCCAGGAGCGCTATAACTCCCTACCCGTCCACACTGGCAAGGCATGTATTGCGCTATAAACCCACAGTTATACCGCTCCTAGTAATCCTCCCTTCCTTGAGGAATAACAGCTATTGCGTATTCCCTGCAGCGTATTATCGCAAGTGTAAACAGTCATTGTGCTATAAGTGATCTCTGGCACGCCTCCGAGCCATTTATGGCAATTGACGTCTTTTCGCTTTGTTTTGAACTCGGCAGGAGGAATGTGGAACCTTTTCAGAGTTTCTCTCTTAACTCGGCAGATAAGCACTGCAAATGTTTACAAAGGGAGCTGTGTGACAGAGAAAGTATTAAAGCAGGCTCTGATTTCAAAGGAAACCACTGACAAGACTTTCAGCCCGTAGAAAATCCCCTCACTCTCTCCCTCTGCATACACACTACATGTTCTCCCTCGTTTGAAAAGCACGTTGCACCCAGCTGAATGCTGGGATAGCTGCCCATAATGCACCACTCCCTGTGCCGCAAATGTGGCCACACCAGGACATGCTATAGCACTGTACCTATTGCGGTATATGGGTACAGCTATAAGCAAAAGCGCTATAATCCTGTAAGTGTAACCATGGCCTCTGTCTCCGCAGGTGCTGGGAAGGTGAGTGAGGAGAAGAAGCAGAATCCTCAGCAGGAAGATTTTGAAGAAGTAGAACCACATGGGGGATTATTGCAAGGCTCCAGAGGGAATGTGTCCAGCCATCACATGCAGGGAAAAGCCTCTGAGAGTCAGCACAGGCCAGAGAAGAAGCAGGGGAACCAGCCAGGGAAGAAAGTGGATAAATTAATTAATTCTCAGGGAACTCACCAGGACCTCATGGAAACCACAGCAGAGCAGAGAATCCCTACAGGAGAGAGAAAAAACATATGCACTGAGTGTGGAAAAAATTTCACTAGCCACTCGGGCCTTACAAAACATAAGAGAATCCACACTGGAGAGCGGCCCTACGGATGCAGTGTGTGTGGGAAAACCTTCAGTCAGAGCATTCACCTTATCCGACATCACCGGCTCCACTCGGGAGAGAGACCCCATGAATGCAGTGAGTGCGGGAGAACCTTCACCCTGAGCTCCACCCTTATTAATCATCAGAGGATCCACACAGGAGAGCGACCCTATACATGTAGTGAGTGTGGGAAAAAGTTCACTCGGAGCTCAGGTCTTGTTAAACATCAGAGGATCCACACGGGAGAGAAACCTTATGAATGCAGTGAGTGTGGGAAAAGCTTCACTGACAGGTCAGACCTTATTAATCACCAGAGGATCCACACAGGAGAGCGACCCTATACATGTAGCGAGTGTGGGAAAAAGTTCTCTCGGAACTCCGGTCTTCTTATACATCAGAAGATCCACACAGGAGAGAAACCCTACAAATGTGGTGAGTGTGGGAAAAGCTTCATTCAGAGCTCAACCCTTAATAAACATCAGAGGATCCACACAGGGGAGAGAACCTACGAATGTCATGAGTGTGGGAAGAGCTTCATTCAGAGCTCAGCCCTCAATAAACATCAGAGAATCCACACAGGGGAGAAACCCTACAAATGCTGTGAGTGTGGGAAAAGATTCACTCAGAGCTCAGCCCTTATTAAACATCAGAAAATCCACACAAGGGAGAGACTCTATGAATGCTGTGAGTATGGGGAAAGCGTCTCTGTAAAGTCAGACCTTATTGGACATCAGAATATTCACATGGGAAAGATACCCCATCAGTGCTCTGAGTGTGGGAAAACGTTCACACAGAGTTCAGCCCTTAATGCACATCAGAGGATCCACACAGGTGAACGCCCCTATGAGTGCTGTGAGTGTGGGAAACAGTTCAATCAGAAATCAACCCTAATTACACATCAGGCAAGGCATACAGGAGAGAGACCCTATCAGTGCTGTGAGTGCGGGAAAGGCTTCAGCGTGAGCTCAGACCTCATTGTACATCAGAGAATCCACACTGGAGAGAGACCTTATAGATGCTCTGAGTGCGGGAAAAGTTTCACCCGGAGCTCACACCTTAAAAGACATCAAGGTGTTCACAAGAAAGAGAGACAGCATAGAAACTCTGTGTAGGGCAGAGAAAAGATTCAAAACAAAACAAAACACATTTGGTAATTCCCGCACAGTGACCTTTAGGTTTGTTTGCACCATTTGTGGCACTCTGCGCTCTCAGATCCCTCGTGTGTGTTGCCCACTTGTGCCTTTTACAGGTCTCTAGGGGGAATCCTGTGGCACCTTTCTACCAACTCCTTTCTCCTCTGGGTCATTGGAGTGTGTGTTCTTCCAGCAAGGAGTTTCCATCAGCCCCAGGTGGGGGAAATTGGGATGACCATAAGTACCCCCACTGAGTGAAAATGGACTAGGGCTTTGTCTTCTACTTTAGGATTCTCCATGGAGTCAGCCTGCTTGAAGTAGCTATCCTGATGTAAACACCCTGCTATGTTTGCACTGCTGACATAGTCCGGGCACAGGGGTTGGGGTTAGTTTGAATCTTCCCCTTTGGCCTATCCTAATGGACATTCCTTTTCTTGCTCTAGATAATCCCTCAGCATCACATTTATACGGTCGCCTCATTGGCGGAGCGATTGTTAACCACCAAGTTCCCCCCTTGGTGACAAAATGTCTCCTTCTCAGTCATGCTGTCACTGGTCCATGTTGTGCTGGGCAGCAGGTATTTTTACTTATATCAGTTTCCTTATTGACGGTACATTTCAATATAAGAAAGAGGAGAAGCAGGACTAGGATGAATGGATCATTTCAACCTCTCTGACGTCAGAAGGAAATAGTGTGAGTTGGAGGGATTCGCTCCGTTCCCATCACCGTCACTCCAGCAGTCCTGGTATCTGTGTGAGGCACAATGGAATTTATCTGCCTATATCAGGGGTAGGCAACCTATGACATGAGTGCCAAAGGCGGCATGCCAGCTGATTTTCAGCGGCACTCACACTGCCCTGGTCCTGGCCACTGGTCCAGGGGGCTCTGCATTTTAATTTCATTTTAAATGAAAATTCTTAAACACTTTAAAAATCTTATTTACTTTTATATACAACAATAGTTGAGTTACTTATTATAGACTGATGGAAAGAGACCTTCTAAAACTGTGAAAATGTATGACTGGCGCTTAAAACCGTAAATTAGAGTGAATAAATGAAGACTTGGCACACCAGTTCTGAAAGTTTGCCGACCGAGGTCTAAATTCTACTCCTCCACCTCCTGAAGAGTCTCTGCAATTAGTATCAATTTGATCCTAAATATGACTTATTAGAACTGGAAATTAAAGTGTCCCAGACCTGGCTGGGGAATTCCAGTGGATCCCAAACACAGTGACATCATTCCGAGTTAAAATCCTAGTTGCTGTCTATTGACCAGTAGGCGCTCAATATAAAAAGCAAAATAGGATCTTGTACCTAAAGCACATGTGCTTGTCTGCTGTGAATGGCTTGATTCACTATGAAAGAGTCTCCATTTTGTTCTCAGAAATGTATCTTCTTAAATTGTCCTCCCCTTTGTTTCCCCCCTGCAGATGGAAATATTTCTATGCTCCCCGTATCATCTCCGTCCCTGAGGTTATCACGGATTAGAAGGCAAAAAAAACAAAAAAAAAACACTCGCGATGACATGTTTTCCAAGTTCATGCAGTCCTCCCACTCTGATAGAGAACAGCTGAATGCATGGAGACATACAGTGGTGGAGGCCAGGAAAGCATTCAGTGAGCGTGATCAGAACAGGCAGGATGCAATGCTGAGGCTAATGGGGGAGCAAACGGACATGATCAGGCATCAGGTTGAGCTGCAGGAAAGGCAACAAGAGCACAGACCATGGCTGCATCCACTTTATAACCGCCTGCCCTCCTCGCCAAGCTCCAGATCCTCCTCACCCAGATGCCCAAGAACGTGTAGGGGGGAGGTTCAGGGCACCCAGCCTCTCCACTCCAGAGGATGGCCCAAGCAACAGAAGGCTGTCATTCAAACAGCTTTGATTTGTAGTGTGGGTACAATAAGCAATGTGGCATTGTCCTTCCGTCCTCCCCCACCCGACCCGGGCTACCTGGTCAGTGATCTCCCTTTTTTTTATATAAATAAAGAGTGCATGGATTCAGAAGAATAGGGATTTTATTTCCTTTGCCAACTGTGATCGGAGAGGAGAGAGGGATTGGCTTACAGGGAAGTACATTCAACAAAGGGGGCGGTTTTGCATCAAGGAGACACACACACAACAGTCACACTGTAGCCTGGTCAGTCACTAAACTGTTTTTCAAAGCCTCTCTGATGCTCAGTGCGCCAAGTTGTGCTGTTCTAATCGCTCTGGTGTCTGGCTGCTCATAATCGACCACCAGCTTCCCACCACGCCATAAATATCTCCCACTTACTTTCACAGATATTATGGAGCACACAGCAAGCAGCAATAACAATGGAAATATTAGTTGTGCTGGGGTCTAACCTGGTCAACAAACAGCACCAGGGAGCCTATAAACATCCAAAGGTACATTCCACCACCATTCTGCACTTGCTCAGCCTGTAGTAACTGCTCCTTACTACTGTCCAGGCTGCCTGTGTATGGCTTCTATTAGCATTTCAACATTCCCAATGGAAATTTTCTGGTCTGGGAAGTAAGTCTCTTCTTGCAGCTGTTTGTACAACCCAGAGTTCCTAAAGATGCTAGCGTCATGCACCTTTCCTGGTCAGCCCATGTTGATGTCGGTGAAACGTCCCTTGTTATCCACCAGTGCTTGCTGCACCATTGAGAAGTACCCCTTGTGGTTTATGTACTGATTGGCGAGGTGGTCCGGTGCCAAGACAAGGATATGTGTTCTGTCTATTGCCCCACCACAGTTGGGGAACCCCATCACAGCAAAGCCATCCGCTATGACCTGCACATTTCCACAGTCACTACTCTTGTTAGCAGAAGGTCAGTAATTGCATTGGCTACTTGGATCACAGCAGCCCCCACAGTAGATTTGCCCTCTCCAAATTGATTTCCAACTGACCAGTAGCAGTCGGGTGTTGCAGGCTTCCACAGGGCTATCAACATTCACGTCTCAATTGTCAGGGCAGCTCTCATCCTGGTATTCTTGCACTTCAGGGCGGGGGAAAGCAACTCACAAAGTTCCATGAAAGTGGCCTTACGCATGCAAAAGTTTTGCAGCCACTGGGAATCATCCCATACTTGCAACACTATGAGGTCCCACCAGTCTGTGCTTTGTTTGCTGGGCCCAGAATCAGTGTTCCACTGTATGAACCTGCCCCACTGCTGCCATGATGTTCCAATTGCCACATCCCGTGCTTTCAAGAACACCTCTATCCTGAATCGTCACAATTGTCCTTGTGCTGGCGTCTCCAAGCCAGGTTCTGTACATATTGCAGAATAATGTGAGAAGTGTTTACAATGCTCACAACAGCAGTGCGCACCTGAGCGGGCTCCATGCTTGCTGGCCTATGGCATCTGGTAGTTAGGTTGTGGCTGAAGGGTTGGGAAGAACAGGGGCAATTATCCATACATGGGGCAGAAGAGACAGAGTGACAGTCAAGTTTCTCACAAGGGTGGGGCTGGGGCAGAAAACTCAGGGGCGGGGGGGCTCAGTGGATTTCGGAGGTTCCGTGTGGGCATGAGGAGTGATGGGCCGTTTGGGGTCGCTATGCAGGGAAGTGGCCCTCGTTCAAGGGATGAGGTTGTCAATAGGGAAGGTGGAAGGTTCGTTGGCACTTGGGGGGTCTGGATGGGGAAGGATCTGGACTGGGACGAGCCATTTGGTGACTGGGAAATGGACCGGGTCGGAGAGGCTGGTTCTAGCAGTGCCAGGGCAGTTTATGGTGGTGGTGGTGGGGGGGGGGGAACGTACAGGGATTGGCCCCAGGACGCGAAGGTGACGGCGTTTACACCACAAAGCCGAGCTCCGCGGTATGGGAGCAGCTTAAAAGGCTGATGCAGTTCCTGGCGCTTTCCTCTGAGCATCCCCAGGTTTTACACAGGGCCACTGGCCCCAGTCCTCCACTCCCCAAAAGCCAGCCCTGCCCCCTGCATCAGGGTCCTGGCTGCCAACCCCACTTCCTGGCCACTGACCCTGTGCCCAGGGCCACACTATCAGTCCCACCCACAAGGCTCTGCCTTGGAGCCCTGGCCCCCATTCCCAGTGCCCCAGCCAGCTACTGAGCCTGCATGTGGGGTCCTGGGGGCTCAACTCCTGGCCCAGTGCCCACTCCCAGCCTTCACCCCCTTACCCCTGTCTGGGTCCCCCCCATCCCAGAGACACTGCTCCTGGCCCCAGCTGGGGGGGCATGGACAGGGGTAAGCCCCCCCCCATTATTAAAAGGGTTCCAGTGCCACTCCCACAGAGGAAAGGTTAAAAAAATCCAGGCACACTTAGTCTTGAGAAGACATGACTGGGCAGAGCCCTGAGAACAGGCTTCAAAAACTTAAGGGCTGTTCTAAAAACATGGTGAGCAACTGTCCTCCAAGGCCATTGAAATTAGGACAAGTGGAAATGGACTTAAACCAGCCACAACATTTCGGTTAAACCTTAGGAAAATCTTGCCATGTCTAAGGCTCGTTCAGCTCTGGAGCAGGTTCGCCAAGACGACAGTGGGGTGCCCCTTCGTGGAGGTTTGAAGACCAGGCTGGACAAACCCCTGCCAGGGCAGGTGTAGGCTCACATGGGCCAGCCTAGGCACAAGGGCCCAGACCAGGGGACCTCTCAAGGCACTTTCCTCACAGGGCAGGTAGCACTGTGCTTGGAGTCACTAGTGGTGGTCGTTATTATTTTACAACCACAGCTCTGGGATGTGTGGGGGTGTCACACAAGCACACACACCAGATACCATGTGCCAGTTATCGGGCCCCTTTTTGGGCCTCCAGGCCTTGTCCTAGAGGGAACCTCTTCTGGGACCCCACTCAGTCCCTGTCTAGTTGGCTCACTCTGCCCTGAAGTAGGTATGGAGCCCCTTTCCACCCATCCTCTCTGCCCTACACCAGCCCCCTACACAGGCTCACTGGCATCCCAAGGACTAGCTAGGACCCCCAAGCTGGACTCGCATCCTCAAACTTAGCAATGAAAGCGAGGAAGACTTAGCACCTTAGAGACTTTTTTTTCTTAGCGTTATTCCCGCACTTTTCATGGCAGGGTCTGCTGGGAGACTGGACAGAGCCAGTGATACGACCGGGGTATACTCCAACCGATGCATCGTTCCATCTGTCGTTGGAGGCAGTTATATACCTACTGCCAGGTGGCAAGCCCACAGCAGCTAGTATTCCCAGGAGGGCTCCCTGCCAAGTACTAGCCAGGCCCAACCCTACTTAGTTTCCAAGATCAGATGGGATCAGGCATGTTTAGGGTGGTTTAGCCAGTTGTAGCACCTTAGAGACTAACTAGTTTATTTCAGCATAAGCTTTCCTGGGCTATAGCTCACTTCATTGGATGAAATGCTTGTTATTGCTTTTAAACTTCAAATCAAGCACAATCGCCCCCTCTGCTGTCTCTAGTTGGGAATTACCCTACTGAGTGTCTCGGCTATTCTTGGTGCCATATCTCATTACAAAACAATACGCCTGTGGTCTCATTTTCTGGGCAGATCCCCCCCCTCTCCCTCCCCAGGGCAATACTGAACAGGGCTCAGAGTGCATCACAGCATGGATCCCAGAGCCTGATGACAGGAATAAGAGAAAACAGATCTCCCCCTTTATAGACAAATACCCGAAGGTCAAGGGGCTCCATCATTGTCATGAAAACAGCCTTTATTTCGGCAGTAAAACGAGTTTACACTCTAACAGCCGTGTCCTGCAGACCCAGGGAAGCAAACCCATAGCACAGCAGTGAAATGCTCTGAAGCGCTGGCAGACACATGACAGACACGGGTGGGGTGCACAGCAGGACGTTTCTTATCAAGAGAAGAAAACAGCCCTAGGAAAAGCCCCCCCAGAACTTGAGCTGTCCAACTTCCTCGCATTAACGGGCTGAGTGCCCAAGCTTAACACTGCACCCACATCCCCTCCCTATCTGATCCCCAGTAATACTTGCCCCACTCCGCTGTAGTCCCCATCCCTGACCCAACCTGGCTTACTCTTGTCTTTGCCTGCAGTAACCCCCTCACTCTAACTCACTAGACCCCACTCCTCGCCCAGCACAGAGGAGAGAACCCAGGAGTCCTGGATCCCCGCTCCTTTCCTCTAACCACTAGATCAGAAAAAATAAACACCTGAAACCGAATACAGGGCTATGTCAAATACTTCTCAAGAAATGGTTGAAACAATAATTAATATACTAGAGTCACATATTTCTTTATGGGTTTAAGGCAATAAAATTCATATAGTCTTGCTTTCCCCCCAGATTGAAATACCAAGGGTAAGGGACAAAGGTTCAGAAAAGATGACTCAAAATCTATGGGGAAAAACATACAATTTGTGTTCCTAATTTCCGCAATTGGGAGTGCAGTTTGTCGGGCTGGCTGAACTCTCAAACAAATACCGGAGAAGGTTTTGTTCTGCTAGGTTTGAAGACAAACTAACTCAATTTAAAAGAATTTATTTCTGCTGAGTTTTTTCCCCCCTTCTAGGAAACAAATTTCAAAATAGAAAAAAAAATCATTAAAATTTTTTTTGCAAGGGTAGGGAAATCCAAAATAAGCAATGGCAGGACATTCCCAAATAACAAACAGACAAAATCATCAATATGATTTTTTTGTTTGTTTCAAAAACTAACATTTTGGAGAAAAATCCCAACATTTCTGCCAGCCTCGCCTCCCGGGGTCATTGTGGGTAGCACCTGCTGGACGACCTCTCCGAGGAGGTTGCCTAGTTCCTCATAGATCAGCAGGTCCTCAGTGAGCCTCTTAGCCAGTCGCTAGCCCGTTCACGAAGGTAACGCATTTCCTCAGCTCGTTCTGCAGGGTGACTATCTCCCCCTGGAGCACGGCCAACGCCTGTCGCTCTGCATCAATCTGAGCCAGTCGCTGCTCATTGGCTGCAATCTCAGCCTCCACTTGCATCTCCTCCTCCTCGTACCTGCAGACTTCTGCTGAGTGCCTGGACGCTTCATTTGTGTGTCGATTAACAGCATCCTGGGCCTCGCGGGCGGCTTTCTCAGCCGCGTCCAAAGCTACCTGCCCACAGCCGACCATGACGGAGCCTGGGGACAGTGAAGAGAATGAGTTATGGGACAGTGATTATTACTTCACATGTGGTGCAGCCCTTAATCCTGGCTGTCTCAAAGTTGCTTTTGGCTTTCCTATAGCATGGGCAGATATCAACTAATGTGAATGGAGCAGGGATCTTTAATCTCATCTGGCAGTTCACCTGTCGGCCCATTTTCCTTTTTGAATTTCTCTGGCAAGCTACCAGTTGAGCAATTCGCGCAGTCTCAGCGGAAGCAACAGCATGGCAAGTGATCTCACCCATTTTATTAATTTCTATTTTAACTACTCCTGGAACACTCTTCAGGTATTCTTCCAATGTAGAGTGTCCTAGGTGTTTAAAAGGGATCCAATCCCCAGTCAAGGATTTGTACTCCCCCTGCAGTCGTGGCAAGGGTATTCCATTTCTACTGGACTGGAGAACAGCTCGAAGCATCTTTGCAACTAGGTCAGATTCCGGCATCTTTATCTCAGATAAAAAGGGGGCATCCAGGTAGTGCTTCTCCTCTTCTCTGACACGGGGGGGAGACAGTCCCCCGGCCTGGCCCAGCCCCGCCGCGGGGCTCGCCGCTCCTCGCACCTCAGGGGCGGCGCCGGGCTCCCGGCCTTTTAACACCACCCCGCAGCCCACCTCCAGATTATTTCAGTGTGTGACACTGGGTTATTCACAACCTGGCTGGCTCCAGTCCCTGTCTGATTTGCCAGGTGAGAATTTCATTAGGCCAGGGCTTTGTTGTTTCTTTATTAAAAAAACAACCAACTGCCCCCTCCCCCTCCACCTGCCCACCAGGGGCAGTGAAAAGCCTGACTACAAACCGCCTAGCTGTGCCTGCTTGCTCGGTCCTGCCAGAGACGTTGGAAAATGTTACCCACCCACATTTCTGTATCCCTTCCACACTGTAGGGAGACACACCATGACCCAGTTCATAGGGCTCAAGGTGCAGTCCTGTTAATTTATACAGCCACCCTTACCTGATTCCCAGGGATCAGGGCACCTCTTCCTGCAGGTTGGCAGGATCTTTAGCCACGAAAAGAGCCTCCCACGGTAATATTCTTATCCTCTATTCATGGACAATTCCCAAACAAGCAGAATACACAAGCTAAGCACACAGTGTCATGCTCACCAATCCTGGTCCAGGCAGGGAGGCTTCCCCTGTTGGCCAGGCAAGGGCAGTCTCTGGATCGTGCAGAAAAGCCCTGGCAGCTCTTACCTTAGGCCTGGTCTCGGAGGCGAGTTCCTTTCCTCGGACGTTCCTGGTCTCCTTCCAGCACTTTTCCTTCTGCTTCTGTTACTTCCGATCTTCTTCCCCTTCTTGGACCCGTTTATATAATGAAACTTGAAGCCTGCTTAGCTATACCGGCTGAACCAATTATCTTAGTATAATTTTGCGAACCAATCCTAACAAAAATTACCGTCCTAGCCAATCCTACCCCACTACCTTAATAGAGTTACACCTAGCAAGGTTAATTATACAGCTGACAGAAACAATTATAATCCAGACAGAGATTACAGTGTCAGACAATAGGAAAGTGTCATGACAATGATCATACAATGAGGATCTCACAAGATTCTCTAGTGAAGAGCAGTTTCTCACCAGACAGAACGGTGTTACTTTACCTATCTTGGGATCTGTTTCTTTATCTGGTGACTGTGGGGAGCTCTCAGGGCAAAGTCTCCTCCTCACAGCCTGGGGTGAATCTTTTCAATATATTTTAGATGGAATGTGAGGATGCGACTCCAGGCCTCCAGCTAATGGCTGCTTCTTCAGTCTGGCTGCAGAAGGCGGCTTCTTGGTTCAGGCCTTGCAGCATGGCTACAGAAAAGCCGCCTAGTTACAGAAACCACCTCCCGTTGCCGAGCGTGGACAGCAGTGACTGCGCCAGGCAGCTCCCCGGAGGGTCACTCAGCCCCAGGCGACCTGCGGTTTGCGTGGGGGTGGGTGAGATGTTGCCTTATAAGGGGTTGGGAAAGTGCAGGGATTGGACCCATTGGCTTTCAGATTCTCTCCCCTTTCCCCTCCACCCCCCTTCACACTAGCAGGGGACAGCACATCACAGTTGCTCAGCTCACTGCATCCGCCAGGCCTCCTGGACTCCTCCATGCCTCTGACAGCCACCCTGGGCGTGTCCCTCCCGTACCTCCTGGTAACCCACTCCCCACCTTCAAAGGACTCTCCTGGAAAACCCCTCTTCCGGCCTTCAAACAACCCTCCACCCTCACAGAGCTCATTACCAGAACCAAACTCCCCACAGACCAGGACGCACCCGTTCAATGCGGTACCAGAACAGGTGCAAAACCTGCAGCTGTAGCTCCACTGCTACAATGACCCACACGCCCCCAATCCACCTACGAACCATCCATGGGTCCTGCCCCTGCCTCTCACGACATGCAGACACCTCACCCCGTGCACTAAATGCCCAACAAGCACTAAGTGCTCTCAACTGAACACACTCCGGACAATGACAAAAATCACCTGATCCCCCGGGGTCAACACTTTTCAGATGGTGATCACCCCATCCCTGACCTCTCCATACTCGTCCTCAAGGGAAACCAGCACAACACCTTCCAAAGACAAGCCCATGACCTTAAATCCCCAACAGCTGCGTCATAAGTGTGAAGTGGAGTTGTCTTGCGTGTATGGGGTTAATGTTACCTGAGAGGGAGTGATGTAAGACCTTCCGTGCCACGAGGGAGGGAGGGAGGGATTTTTAGTTCAGTTTCCTGCCGTTCCAGCATTGGCAAGAGACCCAGTTTTCGCCTCTAGCTATGGAGGAAGA
The DNA here is from genome assembly GCA_032164245.1 of Sternotherus odoratus. Taxonomy (NCBI): domain Eukaryota; kingdom Metazoa; phylum Chordata; order Testudines; family Kinosternidae; genus Sternotherus; species Sternotherus odoratus. The sequence continues at coordinate 4,407,393 of JAVMKO010000011.1, forward strand.
AAACTTCTACTTTCCTTCCTATATTCATAAGTAGCCGTGCTGTGAGTAATATGTTGATTTCCATAAGTTTCTGTACCTATTTAGAGTGTCACTAGCCTTTTCAGAGGGGAAGTCAGGGAACTCTACATTGTGAAGTTGTACTGTAAGTGTATGCTGTATTCTCTTTTCTTTATTAAATCTTTTTAGTTATAAAAACGTTTGGTTCGTCTCATAAAGGAATCCTAGCTTTGGATTTAACCCAGTTCGCAGGTACGGGGAAGTCTGTGTGTCTAAGGAAAGGCTCACAGTGTGAAACCCTCAGGGCGGTTTGTCATCTCTCTCGATAGCAAACGGGAGGGGTAAGGGGGAAGGAAGCAGCCTCTCAGGGTCCCGGCTCTCAGGAGAGAGAGGAGTTTGGGGGACTCTGGGTGCCCCCCTCTAGGATTTTGGAGATACCCCCAAATGGTGGCACCTTGGGTAACCCCATTTCGCTACTGGTAAAGTGGGAGTGTTGGGGGTGAAAAGACTTAACTTAGGCTGGGGAAACGGTTTATAGTTAAGGGACCATAAACAGACTCTCCTCGATACCCCAGGGTACAGAGAGAGAGCATAGACACTCCTACAGGCTGGAAATGAAAACTTCCGGCCCGGACAGAGACGCTGGTTTGCGGTCTCCTTACAACATCTAGATGGAACAAGTCCCCTGCCCCATTCCCCACCCCTGAGCAAGCCAGGCCCTGCCCTGGGGCCAGAAGGGAGCGAGTACCTCCCAGAGGAAAAAGGCCCCATATCAGTCACATTATTTTAGTACAAAAATGTGTTTATTGGGGATAGAAAAGGGGGGTATTTACAGGGTTAAGACCCGGGGATTGAAGGGGACGTGGGCTTGCGGGAGGCAGGACCCGATGTCCCCTACCTCTTGCCTCACCGAGGTGGCAGGGGCAGAGGGGAAGGCATCCCGTCCAGGCCGTAGGCGGCCAGGTTTACTGCCTGCCGGAGGATGCCCATGACCAGAAAGTCACTGCCGGCGATGGGAAGCCGGGCGCTCAGGGCACGTCTGCAGCGGGGCAGATCCTTGGGACAGGAGATGACGAGGGCTGTTCTGGGGGCTCCAGTCTCCCACCCCAGGACAGATGGGGCAGAAACCTCACATCACCCCTTTGTGACTCCCAGGGACCCTGCAGGGACAGCAACTCCATGCTGGGCCCTGGGGAACCCCAAAGCACCTGGGGAGAGGGGGCAGGGACACGAGTTTACCTCAGGTGACTCCTAGGTGGAGGTCTGGATCCTAGGTGGAGGTGCACAAGATGTGGCTCTGCATCCCCCTTGAAGTGCAAACAGCAAAAGATTTTGCTCCTCTTTTCTATGTGGAGCAAACAAAGGCAGGCGGAATTATTTCCAGGGCTGTAAGTAATAAACACAAACTAGCAGAAGACGGTTTTGATCCATTGACTTCTGTGTTATGGACCCAGCACGCTTCCACTGCACCACTCTACTGTGGAAGCAAGTGTCTCCCTGACTCATTGACAGGGCTGTTGTCCGTAGTTGGCTGAGCTCACAAGCTGTGCATGGGAGAGTTGTGCCCATGGGATTTAGATGCTTTTAAGCAGGTGATTATCCATGTGTCACATCTCCAAAGCTGAACTGAAATGTGGTGGCTACATTCGCCTCTAGGGTCTCCTCAGTCTAATGATGCAGCAAACCCAGCCACAGCCCCCACTTATCTCCAGTGAGATATGGCCAGTCACAGACACCCCGCCTGGCCCTCAGCCCAGGGGAACTTTGTTTTGCAGGGGGGCAGCCTGGGAGATGTAGTTCCTGAGAGGCACCGGCTGGGAGACGATGGGAGGTGCAAAGGCAGCAGGTCCTAAGTAAATAAAAAGGGATGCTTTGTTTCCGTTCTTTGCGATGTGTCCCAATTAAGTAGCTGCCCCATGTAACCGGTGGCCCGATTAACTGGAATCCACTGTACATTGACTAGGCATTGGGATGCCTGTGCCTTTAAGAACCCAGCCTTGGGAAGCCAATGCTGAGAGGGCCTGTCTGTGGGAGGGGAAAATTAAAAAGCCCCTTTGCCACCCACCATTTTGGCAAACACTGGTGTCTCCATCCCAGTGAGGTAACTGAGCGCATGACTTATGAGGAGAGGCTGAGAGAACTGGGATTGTTTAGTCTACAGAAGAGAAGACTGAGGGGAGATTTGATAGCTGCTTTCAACTACCTGAAAGGGGGTTCCAAAGAGGATGGATCTAGACTGTTCTCAGTGGTACCAGATGACCGAACAAGGAGTAATGGTCTCAAGTTGCAGTGGGGGAGGTTTAGGTTGGATATTAGGAAAAACTATTTCCCTAGGAGGGTGGTGAAGCACTGGGATGGGTTCCCTAGGGAGGTGGTAGAATCACCTTCCTTAGAGGTTTTTAAGGTCAGGCTTGACAAAGCCCTGGCTGGGATGATTTAGTTGGGGTTGGTCCTGCTTTGAGCAGGGGGTTGGACTAGATACCTCCTGAGGTCCCTTCCAATCCTGATATTTTATGATTCTATGAACAGCTACCCCCCCGCCCCCCATGCCCTGCCTGTGCTGGATTTTGCCCTCTGCCAGTGCCTCACTCCTGGGCTTAACTCTGCCTCCTCCCCATCCCTGATTATCCCTTTAGCCTCTCTTTCCTAATGCTTCCCCAAGCTGCTTGACCCCCCCAACCAGTAAATTTCCACCCCCTGTTCATCACCTCCCCCACTCGGATTCACCCCCTTTGCCCCTTCTTAACCCATGTCCAAAGCAGTTGGCAGACTCTTACAGGTAATGAGAGCAGGGTGAAGGGTAGTGGCTTCGGCAGATGAACTGAGTGTACTGTAAGTAGCACATTCCTAGGCAGAGCACTACACTGCACCAGCAGGGAGCCCTGAGTGATGGGGCTTTCCCAGGGGAAAGGAGTGGGGCTGGAGTGAGAAAGTCACTGGCTGTGGGGAAGGGCAGGCAGTGGGGTCTGGGAATGTGACTAGCAGGCAGTGGGGGGGCTACTGGGTTGGACATGGTGGGGGAGGGGAAGTAGCTAGGACTGGGAAAGGTGGGGCTGGGCCCACTCCATAGGGGGACACTTGCTCCTCCCTCCCCTTCCGGGGCCTTCCCAGGCCCTGTGGCCAGCAGAGAGCGGCCCCCCAAGAGGCATCCGGGTCTCAGGCTCCCCCAGCCTCTGCTCACTGACCCTCTTCCCCGTCCAGAAATCACTCAGGGGATTTCCCACCGGAACAAGGACAAATCCCTGCAGGGAACAATGGGGGGGGGACCCCAAACCTGAGATGTGAACTGGCCATTGATGAAGTGGGGGAGAAAATGGGGTAGGATGGGGGAGGGGAACAGAGAAATTCTCGGGTGGGGGGGTAAAGGAGGGGGGGTCACCCTGGATGTTGCTCGTGGCTCTCTAGGGAGAAAGGGGGCAGGGCGGGGGGGTCCCCAGGGCGGGGGGGGGGGGTCAGCGGTAAATCCATGGGGATCTCAGCCCCCCCCCCGCCCCTCGGGGGTCACCTGCTCTTCTCCCCCCACGTCCGGGCTGATCAGACATTTTCCACCCGCCCCTTTCCCCAGCCCCCCCCCCGCCCGGTCTCACTCTCCCCCCGCCCGGCAGCCTCCCGCCCCGCCCCGCGCAGGGACCCGGGGTCTGGTCCCCCCCCAGGGCAGAGCCGGGCCGGGCGGGGGGGTCGTTGGTCTCCCGCGGGGACAGCAGCTCCGACCCCCCCGCGGGCGGGGCCCCCCCGGGAGCAGATCCCGGCGCTGCGCGATGCCGGGTCCCCGGACACTGGGGCGGAGTCACCGCCCGGCCCCAGCCCCGCCCCCGGGGCTCGCGCGCTACCTGGAGACTCCAACGGCCCCGCGCGGCCCGTCTCCTCGCTCCCCCCCCCCGCTCAACGTCACTTCCGCCCCCGGGGCTCGCGCCGCTACCTGGAGACTCCAACGGCCCCGCCCGGCCCGGCTCCTCGCTCCCCCCCCCCGCTCAACGTCACTTCCGCCCCCGGGGCTCGCGCCGCTACCTGGAGGCGGCGGCTCCGCAGCGGGGGGCAGAGCCCGGGGCGGCCCCAGGGCGACTCCAGCGGGGGCGGGGCCGGGCCGGGCGCGGGGGGGTCACGAAGGTCTCCCCGGCACAGACCCTCCTGCCCCCCCCCCCCCAGCAGCAGCGGCTCATCCTCCTGCTGTCTAATGTCACTTCCGGTCCCGGGAGTCAGGGACTACATCTCCCAGCCTGCCCCGCGGGCGCTTCCGCCTTCTTCAGCTCAGCTATGGGCGGGTTTCAGTAGCTGTCACTGCGCATGCTCCACTAGAACCCGGCCCAACTGACCGTTCCGCTGCCGCTTCCGTGACCCGTGCTGGGGAAGGACCGTTATTAACCCCTCCGCGCCCGGCCGCACCACTGAGTGAGAGACGCGGGGGGGGGGGAGTGGCGGGAAAGTGACTCAGCCCCCAGTGGATCCGGCTCCGCAGAGATGGGGGGGGGGGCAGAGACTGGGGCCTGCGGGGGGGTCCCCTGGGGCGTGGGGGGAGGGGCTGTCGGGCGGGGGAGAAGCCGGAGTTGAAGGGGGGGGGAAGGTCACTAGGACGCGGGGGGGTTCAACGGTCTCTCGCAGCCAGGAAATCCCGGGAAGGGGGGGGGGGAGTTGCCACCAGCCCCCTGCCCATCCCCCACTGCTTCCCCCTCCCCCAGGGAAACGTCCAGCTCCCCCTCCCCCACCCTCTTAAAGCAGCTCCTCAAAGGGCTCCCTGCCCCCCATGTGAACGGTGGCTGAGGGAGGAACTGTTGATGTGTTGGACAGTCCTGTAAAATCCAGTCAACTCGTCTCTTTTCCTCCAGTGACTGAAGAGCGATAGATAATCCCCTCAAATCTTGGTCTTTTTCTCTTATGTTATCAGTGGCGTAGTGATGTGTATTCTCTGCAGATCTCCCAGGTTGATCTAAAAAACCCTAAACATTTGCCCCACTTTTCCTCTAGTCCATTTCTAACTGAATATGCCCTGAGATTTCCCCTCTCTCTAAATATAAAATACATAGAAAATCTCAGATTTACACCTTTTCTCAGATTCTTGAATATGGATATAAAATATTTGCAAATGTTGCCCATTTCCTCTTTATTCATTTATCAAATATTCATCTGAAACACTCAGATTTTACCTCTTATCAACAACAGATATAAAATCCCTCTGATTTTCAACTTTCCTCTCTATAATTTGCAAAAATTGATCCAAAATCCCTCAGATTTCCATCCTTACTTTTTAATTTCTGAACATTGATCTCAAAATTCAGGTTTTGCCTCTTTTCTATGTCATTATCAAATCAGTTAAGAATCCTGTTGGGTTTGGGGCTGTTCCCAATGTTTCTAAATCCCAGCAACTTCTCCTTCCTTGGAGGGAACCTGTTGCCCTGAGTCCTTCTCCATCCTGAAAGTTGCAGGGGGCTAAATTTCCCAGTGATTATCTTTCCCCTCTCCTTTGAGAATCATTTGTTCCCTCCTTCATCTTTCTTAAAATGTTTGCTGATGAAAGAGATCAGCCACATATTTAATGCACTTCAAAGCCACAGGACTCTCCATGTTTGGGGGATCAGTGGTTCCCAACTCTTAATGGGAGGGTTGGCTGGACCCTTTACTTTTCTCCATCTGGCATGGGATGAGGAGGTCACTCAGTGCAGCATGGGTCCAGGAGTATCCCAAACCCCATGACTAATGGTCTCCATGTGGGGTTGCTTCCCATGGTGCTAAGATGTAGCCACCTCTGGGGTGGATCCATGGTGGTCATTATTTGCTAATGGCAGGGCATGGAAATGTCTTAGCTACTTTGCCCCTCCAGCCCTTCCAGTCTCCTGTTCAAGAGGCATCCCCCAGGGCTCCCTCTGCCTGTGTGACTGTCCAGCAGGGGACAGTGAGAACTTTATATCCACTTATCAGACACTGTAAAGTAACACTATTGCTGGGGCATGCGTCTGTGTTGGGCGATTGCAGCGGGAGCTGAAGGGACATTGTGGTAGGGGGAGGCCTCTGGGTGGCCAGGCAGGGGGTACATTGTCAGATTGGTGGGTTCAGGAGGTTTGGAGTTTCAGGTGGTTGTGATGTGCCCAGCTCTGATGCTCTGGGTATCCCCAGGAGGTGGGTATCGCTGGTGGCCTGTCAGCTGCAGAACGGGGGGGGGGGGGGGCGGGCATCTCCTGGGGAGGAAGGACAGGGGGTTAGAGGGAGCCTGGTGCTGTTCTAGGGGCTCTGTCTGGGTCCCCCCACAGACTCCTGGGATCACTGTCACGCCCAGTGCTAGCCCAGGGGCTGTCAAGCAAGCAGTGTGAGGGGTCCATCTGTAAAGCATCAGGGGATCCCACAGGGGGGAGGAGGGAGTCCAGGCAAACAGCATGGCATGTCCTGCTAGAGAGCAGGTGGGGGTCCAAGGCAGGCGGCTAGAGAATCCCAGACATGCCCAGTCACCATGATCACTTTCTATCCACTTATCAAACACTGTGACGTGAAATCAAAGATTTTGCTTTTCTCCTCTTTGGAAAACTGCACGAACTTGCAGTTCCATTGGTAAAATTTGTGCCCCGAGTCCCTGTCCTAGAGCTGGGGGGTGAGGGAGGTGGGAAGGGGGTTAGCACTGCCTCACAATGGTCTCTTCTACAGCACTCTGTATTCATTTTTTCTGACATCTGGTTTCATTGAGAGATCATAGTTAATCCAGAGTCACTGCATGGAAAGACAAGGAGTGACTCCAGAAGGACAGTGGGGCCAATGAGATTAGCAATTCTTCCTGTGAGGAGGGGCTCTCATTAGCTGCTCTCCCCAGAGAGCTAAAGGAGGGAAGGCTGCTCAAATGCTCTATCTCCCTTTGCTCAGGATATTGGGGCTCAGCTTCCTGGATCTGATGCTGAAGCCTCCATTGTGATGTGGGAGATCAGGCTTAGCAGCTGCTCCTCCCCCAACAGGGGTTCTGTGGTGGGAAGTGAACTAAATTAAAGCTGCTTCTCTGCCCAGCCTTTGTGAACAAGAAAAGGAGCAGACAAGGGAAAAGCCACTTCCTGACTCCATATCGCTCCTGCTGGGGTGTGGCTTCAGTGGGGTCAGTGTCTGAGGGAATCCCCTAAGAAGGACTCCTTTGGCTCTGGTTTTTTCTAGCCTTGTGTTCAGAGGCTTTTTCACAGGAGGAGATGATGGAGAAGGAGAAGGGAGGTTAAAAATGTGTCTGTGGGCTTAGCCTGGCAGAAGAGACCAGGTTGAAACTGTAATAACGACATTGAGCACTTTCCGAACATGGCAGACTCTGTCTTGGATGTCCATCTGCAGGGAAAGAGCCTGGGGGAATCATGATGTGAAATTAACTAAAGCCTGTTTTGAAACCTCCACAGTTGCCCATCTAACCCTCCCAGGCTGCAAAATGGCGTCCAGGTTTCCCTCCAGTTCATCCAGTCCTCCCATGCGACAGGTGAGAGAAATGGTTGCAGAGGAGCCAGTTCAGGTAGGGATTATCAGGGGGTTGCTGGTGAGTTCTTGCAGGAAGGTTTTTCACAATCTTGTTTGGAAGTTGGAGTGGTGCAGGAAATGCAGAGGGTGGAGAAAGGGAGGAGGACAGGGTGTGACAAACCTGCTGGGAGTTGTTTAATAAGTGGCCTAGATTCTAGGAACAGACCTATGAGGGTTGAAGGTGGAAATACCCTAATTTGTGAAACAGAAAACAACCCAGCTATATGGGGCTAGGAAAACTGACCAGATTCCCAGTGCTGGAGACTGATCTGACTAATCAGTGGCTGCTGAGAGATCTGAAGGGGGCACCCACCAGTGAGGTTTAGGGGAGATTCCCCTCCCTTCATATCCAGCTCCTCTGAATGAGGAGTATATTGGGCTTCCTACCAGGGAGTTCTCCCTTGATCCTGTTATGGGCTCCATCTCCTGTATCAGTCTGTGGCTAGTACCGTGTTTCCCCGAAAATAAGACAGTGTCTTATATTAATTTTTGCTCCCAAAATTACATTACATTATATTACAGCGAGAGGCAAAACTGGAAGTACGTCTTATTTTCGGGGGATGTCTTACTTTCGGGAAAACAGGGTAGGTGTGTGATGAGTCTGCTGGGATAGAGGGACTCTCTCTTCATTTCCTCACCCTGGTGTTTCCTGGATTCTCTGAGTGGGGTGGGGGTGGGATTCTGTTTTCTGCAATCCACCCAGAGCTTCCATTTGATTGGCTCCTCTCCCCCACAAATAGAGGGGCTGTGAGTGGGGCAGCAGGTACTGAGTGTTGGACTCTTGTTCTCTCAGGGGCCGGTGACCTTCGAGGAGGTGGCTGTGTATTTCACCAGAGCAGAGGGGGCTCTGCTGGACCCCACTCAGAGAGCGCTCTACAGAGAAGTGATGCTGGAGAACTACGAGAATGTGACCTCACTGGGTAAGGATTCTTGTCCCCTCAGTTCTTTAAAGGGGAAATAAAGACTTACAGTTCACACCAACCCCACAATGCCACCTCTCCTCTGCCCTGTTTTGGCATCACCCTAATATGCCAGTGACACACACACTGACAGAGACCCTCCCCTGTTGCAGAACACTTTGGGAACAGAGCCCAGGAGCAGTATCACACAGTGTCAAATATCTCCAGTTTGTTCAATTAAAACTGAGGGTTAGGTGCAGCATAAGTAACAGAAGGTTCCTACCCCCGGCCGTCTCTTCAAACCCTGAGCCTGCTCCACCCAGACCAGAATGTGCTTAGGGTGTAACAAGCAGGCATCAGGAGTCAGAGCTGCTGGTCCAGGGTTACTTATCACACAGACACTCAGTACATCCTTGAATGCTGGCTGGGGGTATCCAGCGATGGGAGTGTCAGCAGCAGAACATCAAAACGCACCTGGATTACAGATGACAACTCCTCACTGATCTGGATTCCCCCCCAGCATGTGAAAATGCCCTAGGTTGGTTGAGACATGGAGAGTCTTGCTCCCCCATCACCATGTGTAACAGCCACAATCTCTCTTCCCTGCAGGCTCCTTGGAGTCCCTCAGTGCTAAAGTCACATGACCCTGATTCATTTTTTTTCATATTCTGCTTTTCCAGACTAATTAGAGTCTGTTGCTCCTGCATTCTATCTTCTAATTTCCCAGTGTTCTCCACAGCCGGGTTCTGGCAGTAAGTGCCTAGGTACATGATCCCTGCCCATCCTGGCTAATGGCCATTCATGGACTTATCCTCCATTAATTTATCTTGTTCTTTTTTTGAACCCTCTTCTAGTCTTGGCCTTCCACCGTCCTCTGGCAAAGAGTTCCACGGGTTGACTGTGTACTGTGTGAAGAAATAAGTCTTTGGGTTTTTTAAACCTGCTATTATTTTTATTGGGTGACTCCTAGTTCCTGTGTTAGGTGGAGGAGTAAATAACACTTCCTTATTTACTTTCTCCACAGCAGTCTTGATTTTATAGACTTCAATTATATCTCCCCTTTGTCAGCTGAACAATCCAGTGTTTTTAATCTCTCCTCATACAGAAGCTGTTCCAAACCCCTAATCATTTTTTTTTTTTGCTGTTTTTTAACCTTTTCAAATTCCAGTATATCTCTTTTGAGATGGGGTGCTGACCTCTGTATGCAGTATTCAAGCTGTGGGTGAATCATGGATTTATGTAGCAGCAATATGATATTTTCTGTCTTATGATCTATCCCTTTCTTGATTTCCAAAATTCTGTTCACTCTTTTGACTGCCTCTGCACATTGAGTGGATATTTTCAGAGAACTATCCACAGTAACACCAAGATCCTTCTCTTGAGTGACAACAACTAATTTAGACCCCCTCATTTTGTGTGTACAGTTGGACTTGTTTTCCAAGGTGCTAGCCTGTCATCTAGTACAACTGAGATCTTGCTGTGATAAAACCTGTCACAGAGACCCCCCCCTCAGACTGTCACCTGGTCTTCTGAGACTTCTTCTGAGCTCATTTTCTCTGTCAGTAGGTCTAAGCCTAATACACTCTAGGGGGTTAGAAGCAAGAACCTCCTTTTGGGAGCACCCTCTTTGCAGCATCGGACAACACCCAGCGGGAAGCAGCACAAAGGACCAAGGGACAGAGACTCAGATTTTGAATCAGGGACAGATTTGAAGAAGAGGGAAGCTGCTATAAAAGTGAGGTGTCTTGCAGGGCACTCCAGGTCTCATCTGATCAATATGGTAGCATTGATCCAGATCGGCAGAAGCCCAGTTCCATCCCTCCTCCATCTAACTCACCAGCCCAGTGAAGATAAGAGGAGCAACTGGTTGGTTACAACAACAAGACTGAGTGTGCTTGTGCGTGTGAGTGCATGAATGTAATATATTGTGGCAAATTATGACACTATATTGATGGGTCCTGTGCTTTCTCTTCTTGTGGGGGTTTAGGGAGCCTATTTCTTGCCCCTGAGCAGGGTGTTAACTGCCCCACTAGTATCCTAGAGGGGAGAAGTGGAGAAGGAGGGACCCAGGCCCACCCTCCACTCCTGGTCCCAGCCCAGGGGCCCTGAGGATCGCAGTAAACCACTTGGATTAACTATTCCTTCCCCATGGCTACTTCCCTCTCTTACCCTTCAGCTTGTGGGGGTTTCCTGTCCTCTCTCTGCACAAGCCAGGTGTTCCTTTAGCTAGGGTCTGGGTCTTTCTTAGCTCTCCACTCCAACTCCTTCCAAACTCCCATCTGCCTGAAGCAGGGGTTTTTATTAAGGCCTTAATTGACAGCAGGTGCTCCAATTAACCTGCTGCCTGCTTCCCTAGTCTACAGGGAGCCACGCCCTAATGAGCCTTGAGTTACTATATCTCCCCTCAAGCACTCTGCCAAGCTCCCTGACCCTCCTCTATCACAATATATAGATACAGAGTTGATTGATACGTGCATTACTAATACATGTGGCTCTTTGCCTTATTCCCCTGAAAAGATCCTGTGCAGTACTTTAAGTACAACAATTTCTCTCAGAAACATTCAACTACCATCTCCGTGCTCATAACTCACAGGTCTACCTTTCTACAACTGAAATCCATGTAGCACAAAATGATTAAATTTGAAATAACATATGGGATGACTATAACAAGGAGAAGTGAATGATAAACTGCACTAATTGTCTCCATGAAACTCTTCATTGTTCCACCCCACCTGTGATAGCCGCAGTCTCTCTTCCCTCCATGCTCTTTGGGTCTTTGAATTTATCCCTCCTGAAGTCACATGGCCTGATTCTATTCTTCACATTCTCCTTTGGCAGGAGAATTAGTCTGTGGCTCCTGAACTGCACCATCTCATTCTCCAGCTTTCTCCACACACAATGGTTTTTATACTCCCTCCCTTTACACCTGACTCACTAGATTCCCTCATGCTGCAGTATGGGCTTTCCTGACATCTAGTGCTGCTGAGATCCTGCATTCAGTGATATCTCTGCCCTTCCTGTTCTGTTCTCCACTGAACCCCACCAGCCCATGCTGACTGTTCCCAGTTCCCCAAGACTCTCTCATTGTCTCTGGACCTCTCTGTTAGCAAGAAGCAGTGCCAGGGAGACTTGCCCTCTTTCTGGAGTCTTCACATTCTGGGTCATGGCTTTACCTTCTCTGTGTTTTAGGATCCTCTTTGATAATGAGTGTCTGGCTGGGTGTGTCCCCAGCAAACATGGGAATCATTAAATCCCTCATAAGCAGAGTGTTCTGCACGTTAGAGACCTTAAGGAGGTGACCCTGCAATTTTATGGTTTTAAATGAACTGGGGTTAAACTAACACAATATTTTTGATAACAAATGGCCTATGAATTCACCTGGTCTCCCTTGTTTTCTTTCCCTTGGGCAGGGTGTCCCATTTCTAAACCCTGTGTGATCTCTCAGCTGGAAGGAGGGGAAGAGCCGTGGGTCCTGGATCTCCAGGGTTCAGAGGAAAGCGAGATCCTGAGAAGTCCCTGCACAGGTGAGGAAACATTAAACCAACCCAGAATCTGTAAGTGCCTGAGAGGAACAGCTGGGATTCCCCACAAAGACTTAGTGAGCTCTGTGAGTTCAGGGTGGTGCCCAGCAGATCTCACTCCTGGCTTCCTAAAGACTATGATTGACACCTTGGCAGGAGCTCCCTCCCTGCCCACTGAGTGTTTGGATGGGATGTGGACAGGGCCAGGCTTAGGGAAAATGGCACCTTGGGAGAACCTGCATTTTAGTGTCCCTGGTTCACATGGGCTCCCCACCCTCCCTTCCCTTCTAAACACTGCACTCTGTCCCCTTTGCTCCAAATGCCTGCTCCCCTTCCTGCACCCCAATCCCTACATCTCCTTGACTCCTACCTTCTTCCCCCTCCTGCACCTGAACACCTGCACCTCCTGTGTCCCAGCCCCTTCACTCCACTGCTGTGCTGCAATCCATGCAGTCCTTCACTGCTACCCCCTGCAGCACCCACTAGAGAGCCTCTAAGCCCTGCACTGTGCCCCCTTCTCCCCAACCCTGCCCTCCTCCTTCACCCATGTGGGGAATGTGACCTTGATGCACAAAGTAGCTGACATTGCTGCTCTCTCCCCCACTGGACTGATACTCCTCTGCCTGGTGCAGCCCTAGGGGGCTGGGAAGGAAGACATCAGGGCTTCCTGCATCCAGGTCACTTTCCCTGGGGTCTGCATAAGGGGAGGGCAGGAGAGCAGCAGCTCCTGGTGCCTCAGCACAGCCCAGGTGGGGAAGTGACCTGGATGCAGGGAGCCCTGGTGTGAGTGTTTGGGGGGACTATGTGAAGGAGTGTGTGTGTGTGTGTGTTGAGGGGAGTGTGTAAAGGAGAGTGTGAGTGTCTGAGTGAGTGAGCGTATGCTGTCTCTTTAAGAAAGCACTCCAGGTCAGGAGTCTGAACTAGGTTTGTTCAGACACGAGCAGCTGCTCTGGACTCAGAGAGGCAGCAGCCCACACCGATTCCCCCTGTCCCCTCATCCCAGCTTAGTGGAAATCAGGTACATGAGTGCGGGGGAGGGGTACACCCCAACATCAATCAGCACAGCTCCCCCTGCAGAGCAGTCAGGAGGAGGCTCCCAGTCTGGTGTGGCCAGGGGTGACTCCAGGGATGAATGGAGGGTGTGGGGGGGACAGGAACAGCAGCAGCTGTACATATGGAGCAAAGTGGAGGAGGGGCCCCCTGCTCCAGAGCAGTCACCTGGCTCTGTTGTCATCCAATTGCCCCCAAATCTTTGGTCTCTCCCCTTCCCCCATGCTGCTGCTTGCCTGCCTCTTGTGCCACCTCCCTCAGTCCAGTGAGCCTCTCAGCAGCAGGTCAGGTGGGAATCCAAACCCTGCGCACTGTGCCCCCTTGCACGGGCCACCTGTACAGCTCACCGTAAAAGTTGGGCTGGATGTGGAGCAGAATTGATCCCTCCCCTCCCCTATGGGGAAGAATTTGGGAGAATTCAGTCCCTGGTTTTTATTTTCTCTCTCTCCAGCACTTCCTTGGCTTTGCTCTCTGCCTTTCCATCCCCAATCTGAGATTTCTCTCCTATTCCAGCAGGTGACGGGATGATGAGGGAGAGCGAGGAGCAGAATCCTCACCAGGACGATGCTGAGATAGTAGAAGCGCATGGGGCATTACTGCGAGGATCCAAAGGGAATGTGCACAGCCCCTGTGCGCAGGGAAAAGCTGGTGAAAGTTACCACAGACCAGGGAGAGAGCAGGGAAACCACTCAGAGGAGAAAGTGGATGAACCCAGTAATTGTCCAGGAACTCACAGGGACCTCAAGGAAACTCCATCCCAGGAGACAATCCCCAGGGAAAAGAGAGTGAATACATGCAGTGAGTGTGGGAAAAACTTCAGTTACCGCGTATCCCTTATTAGACATCAGCGAATACACAGAGGAGAGAGACCCTATGAATGCAGTGAGTGTGGGAAAAACTTCAGTTACCGCGTATCCCTTATTAGACATCAGCGAATACACAGAGGAGAGAGACCCTATGAATGCAGTGAGTGCGGGAAAAGCTTCACTCAGAGATCAACCCTTACCTCTCATCAGAGAAGCCACATGGGAGAGCGACCCTATGAATGCATTGAGTGTGGGAAAAGCTTCACTCGCAGCTCAAGTCTTACTACGCATCAGAGGATCCACACGGGAGAACGACCCTATGAATGCAGTGAGTGTGGGAAAAGCTTCAATCTAACCTCATCCCTTATTAGACATCAGCAAACACACAGAGGAGAGAGACCCTATGAATGCTGTGAGTGTGGGAAAAGCTTCAATCTAACCTCATCCCTTATTAGACATCAGCGAATACATAGAGAAGAGAGACCCTATGAATGCAGTGAGTGTGGGAAAACCTTCAGTTACCGCTCAGCCCTTATTAGACATCAGCAAATACACAGAGAAGAGAGACCCTATGAATGCAGTGAGTGTGGGAAAAACTTCAGTTACCGCGCATCCCTTATTAGACATCAGCGAATACACAGAGGAGAGAGACCCTATGAATGCAGTGAGTGTGGGAAAAGTTTCACTCAGAGATCAACCCTTATCTCTCATCAGAGAAGCCACATGGGAGAGCGACCCTATGAATGCATTGAGTGTGGGAAAAGCTTCACTCGCAGCTCAAGTCTTACTACGCATCAGAGGATCCACACGGGAGAACGACCCTATGAATGCAGTGAGTGTGGGAAAAGCTTCAATCTAACCTCATCCCTTATTAGACATCAGCAAACACACAGAGGAGAGAGACCCTATGAATGCTGTGAGTGTGGGAAAAGCTTCAATCTAACCTCATCCCTTATTAGACATCAGCGAATACACAGAGAAGAGAGACCCTATGAATGCAGTGAGTGCGGGAAAAGCTTCACTCAGAGCTCAACCCTTATCTCTCATCAGAGAAGCCACATGGGAGAGCGACCCTATGAATGCATTGAGTGTGGGAAAAGCTTCACTCGCAGCTCAAGTCTTACTACGCATCAGAGGATCCACACGGGAGAACGACCCTATGAATGCAGTGAGTGTGGGAAAAGCTTCAATCTAACCTCATCCCTTATTAGACATCAGCGAATACACAGAGAAGAGAGACCCTATGAATGCAGTGAGTGTGGGAAAACCTTCAGTTACCGCTCAGCCCTTATTAGACATCAGCGAATACACAGAGAAGAGAGACCCTATGAATGCAGTGAGTGTGGGAAAAGCTTCAATCTAACCTCATCCCTTATTAGACATCAGCGAATACACAGAGAAGAGAGACCCTATGAATGCACTGAGTGCGGGAAAAGCTTCACTCAGAGATCAACCCTTACCTCTCATCAGAGAAGCCACATGGGAGAGCGACCCTATGAATGCTGTGAGTGTGGGAAAAGCTTCACTCGCAGCTCAAGTCTTACCACGCATCAGAGGATCCACACGGGAGAACGACCCTATGAATGCTGTGAGTGTGGGAAAAGCTTCACTCAGAGATCAGCCCTTATCTCTCATCAGAAAATCCACATGAAAGAGAGACTATGAATGCTGTGAGTGTGGGGAAAAGCTTCACTCACAGCAGAAATCTTACTGTGCATAAGAGGATCGACACAGGAGAGTGACCATATGAATGCTGAGTGTGAGAAAATTTTCATTGACTTGGCTTCTCTTATCCCTCATCAGTGAATCCACATGGAGAGCAACCCTACAAATGCTGTGAGTGGGGGAAAAGCTTCTCTCAGATCTGAAACCTTATTACACATCACAGAATCCACACAGGACAGAGACCCTATGAATGCTGAGTGTGTGGGAAAAGCTTCACTCAGATCTCAGGCCTTCTCTATCATCAGAGAATCCATAAAGCAGATAAACTCCAGAAAAAACGTTTCTAGAGCGGTTAGATTTTTTAATCTTTAATTCTTTTGTCAGTTCCCACTTAGTGACCATTAAGACTGTATGCATCTACTGCTCACTGTAATCCCTCAGCTCCCAAACATGAGTTGCCCACTTTTAAAGCCTGACCTCCTTTGGGGTGGATCCTGTGGTCCTTTCTATCATATCCATTGCCCTGCGAGTCATGGGAGTTAAGTGTCTTTTCTACAAGTAATGTCCATCACCACAGGTGTCTTCAATCAGCTATATCAAGGTAAAATCTATCTGGGTCTCATCACTGTGGTTGCCAAGGAGTTAGCTAGCTTGAGTTCACTTTCCTGATGTAAAAAGACAGCTAATCTTGCAGTAAAGATATGGGCCATGGAAAGTAGGTGAGGTTATCTAGCACATTTTCTCCTGATCTGAACTAAGTACCATCACATATCCTTGTCTAAAAAAACCTGGAGCTTCACATTTATACTCTTCCTCCCAGTGCAAAGTTATTGTTGGCGATGTCAAGTTCCTCTCTGAGGACAGATTGTCTCGTTTCCAGTTGTTCTCACATTACCCTGGATCACATTGAACAGCAGCTATTTTGTTGATTATTTTTCTCCTTTAAAATATATTTAAATATAAGGAAGAGCTGCAGGGAAATAAATGTCATTTCAGGCTCTGTGACACTGGAAGGTAGGGGGGTGACTCAGAGATTCCATCCTTCCCAACCACCCCAGAACTATTACCTTGTGTGTGATCTGTACAGAGTTCTCCCCCTTTATTTTCAGTCAGTTCCCAAAGTTTTTGGGGAGATCATGTTCTTAGCTGTCCATGTTTGGGAATGGTTCTTGGATGTCTTTGATCCTAAATCGGAGTCACTCTGACAGGAGATGAAGGTGTCACTGACCTGGAAGGGGATTTCAAATGGACCTTTAACTTATTTCTTTTATGAATAAACCTTTAGATTTTAGATTAAAAAGGATTGGCAATAGCATGATTTGTGGGCAAGATCTAATTTGTATATTGACCTGGGTCTGGGGCCTAATTCTTTGGAATTGGGAGAACTGCTTTCTTTTATTGGGGTATTTGCACTCGGCTTTGAGGATTAAGCCTGAGCTTGGATTTCTGATGCACATCCAGCGCACTCTTCGGACCACCAGCTGAACCCACTGAGGACACAAAAAATGGTTTTCAGGCAGCAGAAGGGGCTCTTAAGGCTCTGAGCATATCGTTGAGAGGCAGGGGCTATTGACATCCCTGGGTGGGCTTAAACCACGAGCCTTTTAGTTAACAGCCAAACATGCTGATCCATTGCACCAAAGAGACACACATTTAGGGGTACCAAGGCTGCTCCCTAATACCTGGCACATCTGCCTGGCAGCACTAGCGCTCACAAGGTGCTTGCATCTGACGAAGTGGGTATTAGCCCATGAAAGCTTATGCTTCAAAACTTTATAGTTAGTCTTTAAGGTGCCACAGGACTTTGTTAAGGTGCTAGTGTGGATGCTGGCATGGGCAGTGAATTAACTGGGCTCCTGGTGCCTGGGCTCCAGCAATATTCAGTGCCCAGGGGCCCAGCTCCACCAATGTTCGGAGATGGGTCTCTCCCCCAGCCCCGCCTGTCATCCCACCCATGTCCCCCGAGTGTCCCACCCCAACTTCCTGCCGTGGCACCTTCCTCTGCTCTGGAGCAGAGCGTCCCTGTCTCCCCTGCAGCTCCACGCTGCCTCCCTGCATCAACTGCAATCACAGGGTTCTAGTGCCCACCACCACTACTGCCAGGGCAGGCTGACCCTGGGCCTTCCCATCCCCCTCAGACCCTTTCATTTTCCAGTGGGACCCTCCAACAGCACAGGGGGCCCCCACCCACAGGCAATGATCCTGCCGCATGCTGTGCATGCTATTCCTCTGACCCAAGCGGACACCAGCCGCAAATGGGGTACACCAGGAATGGCATTGACGGGATATCCCTGAAGGAGAGCATGTTGACAGCCCAGTGCAGGGTAGTGCCAATGGACTGTTCGGATCACGCAGCTCTCACCGTGCACCTCAATTCCCTGACCAAGGCCAGAGGATACTGGAAACTGAACATCAAGAGCTTGCAAGATAAAGGGGAGGAGCAGCGAGTCCTGACAGTGTTGACAGAACAGGAAAGCATCAGAGGGTTCTATGGCAACCAGGGGGATTGGTGGGAGTCGATGAGGGAGGAGTTGGCAGCTTAGTTCTGGGAGTCGAGCAAACACCACAACCTTTAATAAACCAACAGTGCCAAGTCCTGCAGTGTCCTGTGGGATTTCCACCAGACCATCCAGGCAGGGGAGCGGGTCAGTGGGTGACTGCATGATCAGATGAAGAGACAGCTGGCTGAGCTCTAGGAGATGAGTCTGCAGCTGGCTGAGATGAGTGGGACACCGAGTGAAGGGAGGGGCAGCCTCCCCAGACATTTCTGAGGACTGCAGGGAACAGAGCGAAAGCAGGGGATGTGGGAACTGAGGGCAGGACCCATAGATACGGTAGAGCAAAACTATAGTTGATGGAGGAGGAGAGAGTGTTCTGTGAGAGGAAGCCTCTGGTGGGAAGCAATAAATACTGAGTGCACATGAGCCAGCTGAGAATCATGGGGAATCCAGGAAAAGCTTCCCGGGATGGTATAATGGTCAGCACTCAGGACTGAATTCTGTGATCTGAGTTCAAATCTCAGTGGGATTTCTTCGTTCTTAATTCATTTGGTGCCAATCCTTGGAGCTCAATGTACGGGCCATCCTTTCTCTGGGTGAACAACAGTCAGCTCTTTTCCTTCCCACAGGGCAAGTGATGTGGACTGCAGTTAGCTTTTAATACAGCTGGTTTGACAGGATGGCCTCTCTAGGTTGGGGTCCTAAAACTTAACCTGGTTAGAGATTCCTGGGGTCGACCGGCTGGTTGTGTTTCTCATGCTTCACCTGATGGCCACAACTGTGGTCCCTGCAGCTGCCATGCTCTTCCTTTTGCCCACATGGCTCTTGAAGAAAGGAGAGCCAGGACCAGGCTGAATACTCAGGGCTTGGCAGGAAGAGTCCCAGGCTGGAGCCCAGCTCACCTTTCCTCCTCTGGGCACCTGGAGCAGAGGCAGCTGGTGCTACAGCTCCAAGGGAAGGCTTCAAAGCCACCAAGCAATGGAGGGGAGGACAATGCCGATGTGTGGTGAACAGACAGTCACAAAACACCCAGCCGGCATGTTCCCTGCCATGCCAAACACCCACTGAAGGCCACCCCCAGACCAGCATGCTTTGTTTCTTTGTGCTCATGAGCAGAGCGAACTGAATTATTAGCTGCTGAGTAAGCTGCCAGGACAGGTGTCTGGGCACCAGATCTCCCTGCTTCTTCCAGCACATCCCTGGCTCCTTCTCTACCATAGTCACTGCTGGGTCTTATATGCACTGACAGTGAGCCTTCTTTAGGCCTTTTTAGCACAGTTGACAGCATGTCAGTCTGATAATCTGAAGGTCCTGAGTTCAAGCCTCAGAGAAGGCAACTGATTTTTGCCCCCAGTTTCAGAGAAATGAGACTAGAGCAGAGGGGTTTCTAGACACCCTCCCATCCAGCCAACACACACAGAGACTTTTCTGAGGCATTAACTTTTCCTTCTCCTTTATGACTCTTAAACGCAGCTGGAAATACCCATCTCTACAGGCCCCTTCCCACAGAGCACACAATCATAGTGCAGAGAGAAAGCTGGGGGCTGCCAGGTTGTGGGCAAGTCGTGAAAGGGATGCACAAAAAATCCACTACGGCCATTGACCCCCTTTCTCACCTCCAAGCATCTTTGACTCTTGCTGACTGTGATGCTGAGACTCCACTGCCTCAGCATCCTCGACCCCCACTGGAGGCCAGTTCCTAACACCCCTCCTCATATTTCAGCCCCCAGCTGGTGTATCCCGGCCCAGCCACTCACCTTCTGCCCCAGGTCAACCAGTGGGTGGGCTGCACCCACAGACAGACACTTATACCACTCCCCTCAGAGCAGCAGCCAAAGCTGTTGTCAGCTAATCCCCACCTAAAGCTGGAGGAAGGAGCTGGGATCACTTGTTATTTCTCCCCCACATCCAGTCTCACTGGGTTTGGACACATTTCTCTTTACACCTGATTTCAATTCACAGCCCCTCCCCCCATTTCTGCTTTATGCCTCATTCCTGGACAGATGTGAACAGAAAGAAACTTTTGGGGACCACTCACACCTACTTCCCTGAAGAGTTTTTAATGTAATAATTGCTGCCTCTGTCCCCCATGAAGAACAGCTGATTTTATCCCCAGGCGCTTCATCCTCCTCCATAACCATGTCATCAAAATCACCTGGGTGACTGCGTGAAACTCCTGACACTCCCCACTTCTCCTCGTTCATGGGTGTGACCCCCCACGTAGCTGGTGTGACATCCATTCCCCCCAGTTCCTCTACCTCTGGGGTTTTCCTCCCCTTCCTGGGCCTCCCCAGGCCCTGTTGCCAGCAGAGAGTGCCCCTCCCCCAGCCCAGCAATGTCCCTGTCTCAGGCTTTCCCACAAAACTCTTTTCTGGCTCTGGGAGATGCTCCAATGGCCCCACATGAATTACAGCATCCAGGGCACGTTTGCAGCCCAGCTCACCATCCCCTGCTTAAAATCACTTCTGCTGCCCGAAGAGTCAGACATCCCCCACACTGCTCCTGGGGCACTTGCACCCTCTCCAGCCCAGGTAAGGGATGTCTCCTAGGACAGACTGACCCTCCCCCCACCTCTCATCTTCTCCCAGCCTGTGCCTCTCAAGAACTACAGCTCACAGGCTGCCCCCCCTGCAAAACACATGGACAATCACCTGCTTAAAAAGTATCTAAATCCCACAGGCACAACTCTCCCATGAACAGCTTATGAGCTTAGCGAACTATGGCCAGCAACCCTGTGAATGAGTCCTGGGGTCACCTGCATCTATATCAAGGTAATGCAGTGGAAGCATGCTGGGCCCATAACTCAGAGGTCGATGGATTGAACCCATTCTCTGCTAGTTTGTGTTTTATTACTTACAGCCCTGGAAATAATTCCGCCTGCCTCTATTTGCTCCACATAGAAAAGAGGAGCAAATTCTCTTGCTGTTCACACTTCAAGGGGGATGCAGAGCCACATCTTGTGCACCTCCACCTAGGATCCAGACCTCCACCTAGGAGTCACCTGAGGTAACCTCATGTCCCTGCCCCCTCTCCCCAGGTGCTTTGGGGTTCCCCAGGGCCCAGCCTGGAGCTGCTGTCCCTGCAGGGTCCCTGGAAGTCACAAAGAGGTGATGTGAGGTTACTGCCCCATCTGTCCTGGGGTGGGGGACTGGAGCCCCCGGAACAGCCCTGTGGGGACTCAGCCCTGTGGAGAATTCACTGTCTGTGGAAAAGCTCTTCTAGGCATTGGGATCCCAGCTCCATCAAAGTGGCATGAAGGAGAAGAAACAGTTAATGCTTTAGAACAGTCTGGGGATGCTGAATTAGATTAGAAGGTGACAGACACACATTCTTAAGAGGAGGCAGCCGTGTCCCTGTCAAAAAAGTCATCTCCCATCTCCATTTGAATGACAGCCTAAATCCTTCCTTATCCTGGCAGAGCCCCAGAATTGGAATCAGGAGCAGCAATAAAACCTCCCGTACATAGCAGGAACCAACACAAAGTGCTTTATCCTACATAAAAGGATAAACGGACACAAATCAGATATTAGGAATGGCAATATGCAAATACCCGTAGGAGAACACGTCAGTCTCCCTGGACACACAATAACAGATTTAAAGGTCACCATTCTGTAGCAAAAAAACTTCCAGACCAGATTTCAAAGAGAAACTGCTGAGCTACAGTTCATTTGCAAAATTGACACCATGCATGAAGGGGCAGAAAAGAGAATTGCCTTTCAAAATCCCAGTCCTGCTGTTGACTGAGGTGGGACTCTCTAAGTTCCTGGTAAAGTGAAGGATTTAAAGTTAGTGGGGTTTTGTGTGCTTAAAGTCCATGCATCCTTTCATCCCAGCCCTGGCATATCTCCAGTTGCCACTGTCCCCTGGTAGCATCAAAGAAAGTTTCCACTCAACCAGGAGAACCCAGCCTGGGATTAAAGACAGATTCAAGTTTCTCCTCTCTCCCTCCTTGGAATCAAGTTCATGTTTTTACCAGGAGTTAAAGCAGCATGAACTCCCACAGTCTGGATCAATGTCACAAGATCCCAGTGTCTCCATGGAAGACAATTTGTTAAATCCCAGATGAGTGGAGTTAAATCAGGTCTCAGCCTGAGTTCTTTGATCTTAATCCTGAGGATATTGTCCCACCAAGGAGCCATGTCCCACTTCGCTTTCATACAGAAGCACAATTTTCTTTTCAGAGACACACGGACAGCAAGATCTTTCTGTGTCCCTTCTGCAAAGCAGGGTGTCAAATTCCACAGAACCTTCCTCTTCTGCAATGGAGACAATGGATGAGCAGGGGGCCCTGGGCACATCCAGCCCCGGCAGTGAGATGTTCCCTCCCCTTTTCCTTCATTCTGCTGATGTTATTTCACGGAATGTCCGGGATGGGGAAAAAGCTGAGTTCACTCCAGGGGGAGGGAAAAAAGGACCCTGAAAATCTCAGGACTTCAGGGAGAACCCAACTGATACCACCAGGAAAACTGAGGTGCTGGAGATAGGGTGACCAGATGGGAAGAGTGAAACATCAGGACACACTCTGCGAGTGAGGGGTGGGGGGTGTTGGAGAAGCAGGGGGCAAGGCCCGAGCGGGGGGGTGGGGCACGACAGGCGCAGGTGCAGAGTCCTGATCGGAGCCATGAGAGGAGGCACATAGCTCTAGGAAGCTGAAAAAAGGCCTGCAGAAAGCACAGGGGCAGGGGCACAGGGCTCCAGCTCCACCCCCCAGCCAAAGCTGCAGGACAGACAGGGGCACAGGATCCTGGTTGCAAAGTCAGACCCAGTTGCAGGGCAGGGGAGTGAAGGGTCCCAGTTCTAACTCTGGCTCCAGCCAGTGTCCCAGAGGGGAGGCCCATTGTCCTGCCTTCAGCCCAACTTCAAGTGGGCTAAGAGCAGACATAACCCTCAGGGGTTAGCAGCCAGCATCTTCTTTTGGGAACATCCTCTTTGCAGCAATGGGACAACCAACCCCCAGAGAGAAGCAGCAAAAAGGAGCAATGGACCCAGACCCAGATTTTGAATCTGGGGCAGATTTGCAGGAGAGGGAAGCTGCTATAAAAGTGAGGTGTCTTGCAGAGGACCCCTTCCTTCCTCCTGGGGCAAGGAGAGTGAACTTGGCAAAAATTTTACCTTGCGCCTCCGCCTCCCCCATTCCCTTTTCCCGGAGCACTGCTTATTTTAAACTTTTTAAATGAATATTGCATGAGGGCGCATTGTATATTAGAATTCATATATGTTTGGTTTGAAATTTTATTAATTTCATTATTTAGTTTATATATTTAATGAAAATAAATGAATAATTTGATAGTCTTGATATTGTTATTTTTATTTTACGCCCGCCACCAGACATGCTCCACACCAACCCTCACAGCCCAGCACCCCACACACACCTCCCAAACACTCATCCACACTTGACCCTGCCCCCCTTCCCTGGCCACACTCACCAGCTCTGGAGGTCCCTGGCTCCAAGGGGACTCTCCAGATAAAATCATTAGCTCCATGACTCCCATTGGGAGCTGGAGCAGGGCTTGTAGGTAATCACTGCTGCATGCAACAAGGCGCCCCCCCCCCCAAGATCCAGAGGGACCTGTCACCTGCCAGGGGCCGAGGTAGGGAGTCCCGGGCTGGGGGTGCTTACCTGAGGCAGCTGTCCTGTCCTGGGAAGTCTCCGGCAAGCAGGCAGGTTCATTCGTCTGGCTCTTGTAGCTGCTCCTGGGATCCAGTGGGGTCAGTGGGGTGGCTGGGGCCAGCCAGGAAGTATCCAGCAGGTGGGTCGGTGGCTGGATCTGGGTTGGGGAGGTGGGGGGGTCTCTTCCCCCACCCTCTTCTGCTGGTGCCTGCAATCAGGGCCCACACCCCTGCACCATGCACACCCCGCAGACAGCAGGAAGGTGAGAGACTTGTCCTGACCATCATGCCTGCCCCTGTCTCTGCCTGGGGTCAATGGGGCCAATTATGGACTCAGTGGGGGTGGGGGGGGGAAGCAGGAGTGGCAGCTGGAGGCTCTCTTTCTTTGGGGGTCAGTGGGATCTCTGCCCCCTCCTCCCCTGCAGCATGCTTCTCCGGGAGGCAGGACAGAGAGAGCTCTCCTGGCCATTGCCGCAGCCTGCCCGCCTACCCCTGAATGCTGTCTCTGCTGGGGGAGGTGCCGAGGGGGGAGCAGTGGGCTATCTGCTGCTGCCACCCTTGCTCCCCTCTGCCTGCCGGTGCTGGTTGCATGCAGGGAGGGTCCACTCCCCACCAGCCCTGCATGTTTCACTGCCACCTGTCTCTGCCATCCAGGGGGGGGGAGGATGGGAGTGGGCTGGGCTCTCTGCCCCACCCCCACTTCCCTCTGCCAGCCGGCACTGGCATGCCAGCAGCAGCAGGTCCCCCCACCCCTAACAGCATGTGGCTGCCTGGCCCTAGGGCAGTGGAAGGTCCCCAAATTGGGACAAATGGCATCCCGACCAAAGTGTGGTCAGGACACGGGACAAATGGATAAAAATCGGGACTGTCCCGATAAAATCGGGAGGTCTGGTCACCCTACCATCTCTGCACAGGTAGGAACTGTGTTCTGAAACAATACCCAATGTGCACTTGATTGCAAAAGAGAGATCTTCAGAAGTAACCTCCTGGTAGGCCCGGGCCACAACTGCCTTGAGAACCAAATACCTAGTTTAGGTATTTAGTGAGGTCTACAAGTAGTGAAAAGTGGGTGGAAGTGGGATAGAAATGTACAAGACTGTGTTTCTCGGTGCTTGGTATGCTACAAGTGGTGCAATTTATTGTAATGATTTGATGCTGTGTGTGAATTAACAATCATGCTTCTGTGTAATTCTTCTGCTTCTGCAGATGTGACCGAGAACGTGGAAAAAGCTAATGCACTCAATAGTTTTTTTGCACCTCTGTCTTCACAAACGAGGTCAGTTCCCAGACTACTGCACTGGTCAGCACAGTGTGGGGAAGAGGTGACCAGTCCACTGTGGAGAAAGAAGGGGTTCAGGACTATTTAGAAAAGCTGGACGAGCACAACTCCATGGGGCCGGATGCATTGCAGCGAAGGTGCTGATTGGCATTATCTTTCAAAACAATTGGCAAACGGGGGAGTCCCCCATGACTGGAGAAAGGCTAATGTAGTGCCCATCTTTAAAAAAGGGAAGGAGGAGAATCTGGGAACTGCAGACCGGTCAACTTCACCTCAGTCCCGGGAAAAATCATTGGAGCAGGTCCTCAAAGAATAAACTTTGAAGCACTTGCAGGAGAGGAAGGTGTTCAGGAAAAGGCAACATGGATTCACCAAGGGAAAATCATGCCTGACCAACCTGATTCCCTTCTATGATGAGGTAACTGGCTCTGTGGATATGGGGAAAGCAGTGGACGTGATATATCTCAACTTTAGCAAAGCTTTCAATATAGTCTCCCAGGGAGTTCTTGGCAGCAAGATAAAAAATAAGGAATTGGATGAATGGACTAAAGTGGACAGAAACCTGGCTAGATTGTCTGGTTCAACGGGTAGTGATCAACAGCTTAATGTCTAGTTGGAAGCCGGTATCAAGGGGTGTGCCCCAGAGGTCAATCCTGCACCCGGTTTTGTTCAACGTATATATTAGTGATCTGGATGATGGGATGGATTGAGGTACAGAGAGACAGGGGTGGGGGAAGTCTGCCTTCAGCCGGGGAGGGTGAAGGACAGAAAGCAGCCTCCAGGTATCTGACTTTGAATCCCAGGAAGGGGTACAAAGTTAGGGTCTGGCTCTCAGGTTGAGAGAGACAGGGTTAAGGGAACTCTGCCTTCAGCTGGTCAGGGTGAAGGGAAGCAGTTTTCTGGTTTCTGACTTTAAAACCCAGGGAGGGGGTACAAAGTCAGGGTTAGGGGAAGATCAGGGGCCCCTCCAAGGTTTTGGAAGTATACCCGATTGGTGGCAGCGATTGGTGACCCCAAGAACCCCAACTGGCAAGGTGGGGGTGTGGGGGGAAAAGGACTTGTTGGTCTGGCATAGAAGAGGCCCAGCCTTTGTACTCAGGAGCATAGAGGCTGGGGGTAAGCCCCTCTTACAGACGTTAATGGGAGCAACACGCTGATAACAACAAGATGAAGTGTGCTTGTGAGTGTATGTAAGTGTATAAGTGTAATATACATCATATGCATATTACACTAATATACATGTATGACTAATAAAAGTGGCGCTTTGCCTCATTCCTTTGAAGAAAGTCCTGTGCAGTACTTTAAGTACAACATACGGACTTAGCATAACCCACAGCCAGCTTGTAGGCTCAGCCACCATAAATTGGAAACAAAAGCACAGAATCAGGGGAATTTGGCCATGTCAGACAGACAGAAAAGTATGAGCTGCAGCACTACCAACTGGAGAGAGATATTCACAAAGTCATGAGAATGGGGAGAGGAGGGAGAAGTTAGCTTTGGGTCTCTGAAGTTTCTCTCTGAGAATATAAAGTAGGACATTTTCCTGTTGCTGAAGAAATTTTAAATAGTTTGAAAATGTACTTTAAAGAGGCAAAGAGTCCTGGTCTACTGCTGCATGAGCAATTCTGCCCCGACAGTGTATTCCAATAACAAAGCGTAAAAATAAGACGACCTTGAGTACTTTTAACTAACTTTGAAAAACACAAAAGTTAATGCGTAGGTGCTCTTAGGTACGTGAACCCCTGTATAGTGAAAATGATTGGTTAGTGTTTTTGCATCACCAGGTCTTAAATAAAATCATTGGTTAAAGTAGAGAAGAGAAATCCTCATTTGAACTATGTAATGGGGGTCAGAAGACGGGCTCATTGGAACATAACTCCGAGATACAGCTCAAGACCAAAGGTGCCAGGACTGTTACCCCCCCCACCCCAACTGTTACTCTGCCCAATGGTATAGGGCAGAAGCCAGAGCCCTGGACGTGAACCGATCCTGACTGGCCACTGGGAGATGTCCAGCTGTCCTTGCTGGGAGGGGGGAGCATTAGATGCTTGGCGTGTGTGTTCTGTTGATTGGTTGCTTATAAATACACACCCATGTTTAAGGATAGGACTGTGTAAGGCTCTTTCACTGGACAAGAGCCCTGCAGACCTGTACCACCCTGAGTATACTAGGAAGGGAAACTGACCCTGAGCCCAGGGACAGGAAAATTTGGGCCCCTTGTTGCTGCGTACCCAGAAGGATGGGATGGGGGGATGGAGTTTTAAATCATGTGGGTTACTTCCTGACTAAATAAAGAAAATGGGTCCCCACGGCATCACCAAGGCTGAGGCGACAGCAGAAGCTCTGACTTGGACCAGGCGGCGGTGAGAGGGAAAACCGCAAGGCAATTCAAGGGTGAACAGGTGAACCACCTGACACTACTGTTTTAAAAAGCTCCAGCTCTGGGAGGATGGCGCATGTGGATTAGCCTGTGATGAAGTAGGAATACTGTGTGTGCATGCCTCAGTTTCCCCTATGCAGTTCTTAAGGAATAGGGGCTGACACTGGAAGCAAGGAGGCAACCCCTCCCCCTCAAGGAGGCATCCCAGATGCTGTAATCTGACCCCAGGTGTTGGAGAGAGGTGAGGTGATACCTCGAGCCCGGGAAAGGGACAAAGGAGAGCAGGGAGGGGCTGGAGGGGATTTGGGGAAAGCAGTCTGTTTTTTTAGCTGGAGCCAGGCAGGAGAGGGGAGAGCAACTATCTCGCTCTCTGGCCCCCAAGATGGATCCAGCTGAGGGCTCACGCTCACTGTCTGGTCTGTTAGACCAGATAGAAGTCATCAAATAAACCTGTTTTACTGGCTGGCTGAGAGTCACGTCTGACTGTGGATTTGGGGTGCAGAATCCACGGGCTCCCTCAGGACCCCACCCAGGCGGGTTCGCTGGGGGAAGCACACGGGGGGCAGAAGGTGCTGAATGCTCCAAGGTCAGATGCAGGAAGGTGGAAGTGGGTACTGGTGAAGCTCCTGGCCTGGGAAACAGGCTGTGTATGGAGAAGGGGCCCTTCACCTGAAGTCCTGTCTCGCTTCCTAGGGAGCGGTTCCAGTCCATCGGCCGGGTACTCCGTGACAAGGCGGTGGTGAGAAGGAAAACCGCAAGGCAATTCAAGGGCACACAAGTGAACCCCCTGACACTACTGTTTTAAAAAGCTCCAGCTCTGGGAGGATGGCGCATGCGGATTAGCCTCAGTGGAATTCAAGAGGGACCATCACTCAAAGAAGATCCTGCTTTAATCAAAACACACAGCATTGACGAAACTCTAGTGTAGATGTAGCCATAGTTAGATCAGCCTAGCCCCCACTTTAGACACAGCTAGGTCTACAGAACAATTCTTGGCTGGTCACTTTCAGTGTAGCACTGGTAACGTAGACATGCTTTTAGTTCCAAGTGATCTCTCTGGGTGAACCTGTGAGGGCCTGTCACTCTGCCAAGTAGAGGGAGGCCCCTCGGGCCAGGTCAAACCAGCCGGGCCCAGAGTCGGTACGGCAGTCCAGTGTCCCTCAGCAGTGCAAGTCAGCCACTTAGGCCTGGTCAGGCCCTTAGTCAGGGCCGGGGTAGTGCCATGGGGTAACCTGGAACAGACTCTTTGGTTGCTTGGAGCCGGGACAGAGCCCAGATAGCCAGGAAGCAACCAGTTTCTCGGGGCAGTGGGGGGAGGAGGGGGCTGGCTCTGGCCTGGGCATGGCTCAGGCAGCCAGCAAATACACGACAGTGTTTAGGGTGGCTGGGGCCAGGGCTTACAGGGGTGCGGACAGCATATACAGCAGTCTATAGGGGGCTGGCTATAGCCTCGGCGTGGCTCAGGCAGCCAGCACACACACTACAGTCTATGGAAGGCCGGGATCTGGGCTCACAGGGGCGCAGCCGGTGGTTGGGTCTCCCCGGGTTGCCGCCCAGCAGACAGAGCATCCTTCCCTTCATCTGGTCTTCCCCCCACTGGGCTGCAGGGACCGCCATTTATACTTCCAGCTAAATACCTTGTGACTGTGCTCTTCATGGTGGGACCAACTGTGAGTGTCAAATCAGGACAAATTGCTTCCAAATGGGCAACTACAGCCCAAAGCTGGGGTTTCTCCACCTCTAAGGCACCAAACCAGCCAAACAGAAAAGACTTTGGTTTCACCCCACTGGCTAACCACAAGTTACACAAGCAATTCCCTTAGACACTCCAGCTTCTCAGTATCAACCACCAGCAGCCACCTGTCCTGGGGACCAATGGTTATAAAAACCAATACCCCATAAAGAAAATGGTTCTTCCAAATTCCAAAGAATCAGGCCCCAGAACCAGGTCAATATACAAGTCAGATCTTACCACAAATCATGCTGTTGCCAATCCTTTAGAATTTAAAATCTAAAGGTTCATTAAACAAGGAAAAAGATATAGGTGAGGGTTAGGAATGGTTAAAAGAAATTAATTACATACTGTAATGGCAAATCTCTTGGTTCAGGCTTGCAGCAAAGGTAGAATAAACTGCAGGTTTAAATCAATGTCTCTGGAATACATCCACAACATGGATGGGTCATTCAGTCTTTTGTTTCAAGCTTCTGTGTGAAACAAAGTCCCATCCAGAGGTAGGAGCAAGACTGCAGACTGGAAACTGACGATCAAGATGGAGGGTCTCAAGCAGCTTTTATACCTTTCCCCAGGTGTGGGAATTTTCTGTGTCTTTTGCTGTGCAGCAAAATGGAGTATTGAGTCACATGGCAATCCCTGCCCCCTCGATAAGACACAGGGTGTGTCCACCCTCTCTCAATGAGTCCATTGTGTAGCTGATGGTCCTTAATGGGCCAACCAGGCCAGCCCAGCTAACAGCAACTTGCTTGAGATTTCACCCAGAAGCAAAGCATAAGTTTGAAATACAGCCAATATTCATAACTTTAGCTACAAAAATATACACCCATTCAGAAAACATAATCAGCAGACCATAACCTGGTCGTAGACACCTTATATGACCCCCTTAACATATGATTTGGTGACCCTACAGGACCTTGGTTGCACCAATGAGCTATATGATCCCAGATAATTACAGTAACATGACAGCCCTGCACTTCTGTCAAGAGGGGTGGGGCAGCCGGGGCTCCACACTCCCAGGGACATGTAAGGGTCCCTCACTCTCCCAAGTGAAGGGAGACCCCTCCAAAGTCCTCCCAAAAAAGAAACAAAAAATCTTTAGGCAGCCTACTGAATACAAGTATAGTGTTACTCTCCTGCATAGATTCTCTGATGTGGGATAATCTGTGAACTATGACTGAAACCTTTGCCACACACACGGCATGACTAGGGCTTCTCTCCTGTGTGGATTTTTGGATGTGACACAAGCTCTGAGCTCCAACTGAAGCTTTTCCCACACTCATGGTAAGTGTTGGGTTTCTCACCTGTGTGGGTTCTCTGATGAAGGTTAAGGTTGAAATGCCAAGTGAAGCTTTTCCCACACTCAGGACACTTGTACGGTTTCTCTGCTGTGTGGGTTATCTGATGAACTTAAAGGTGGGAAAGCCGAGTGAAGCTTTTCCCACACTCACGACAATGTTTATGGCTTCTCTCCTTTGTGGGTTGTCTGATGATATTTAAGGCGGGAGCGCTGAATGAAGCTTTTCCCACACTTAGGGCACGTGTACGGTTTCTCTCCTGTGTGGGTTCTCTGATGACATTTAAGGTTGGGGTGCTGAGTGAAGCTTTTCCCACACTCAGGACACGTGTACGGTTTCTCTCCTGTGTGGGTTCTCTGATAGTTAATAAGCTTGGAACTCATATGGAAGCCTTTCCCACACTCAGTACATCTGTAGGGTTTCTCTCCTGTGTGCATTCTCTGGTGCCTTTTAAGCTCTGAGCTGCAAGTGAAGCTTTTCCCACACTCAGGACACATGTGGTTTCTCTCCTGTGTGGATTCTCTGATGGCCTTTAAGGCTGGAGCACTGACTGAAGCTTTTCCCACACTCAGGACATGTGTATGGTTTCTCTCCTGTGTGGGTTCTCTGATGTTTAATACGCACTGACCTCTGACTGAAGCTTTTCCCACACTCAGGACACGTGTACGGTTTCTCCCCAGTGTGGGTTCTCTGATGACATTTAAGGCTGGAGCGGTGACCAAAGCTTTTCCCACACTCAGGACACGTGTATGGTTTCTCTCCTGTGTGGGTTCTCTGATGTTTAATAAGCGTGGAACTCACACGGAAGCCTTTCCCGCATTCAGTACATCTGTAGGGTTTCTCTCCCGTGTGGATTCTCTGGTGCATTTGAAGTTCTGAGTTGGAAGCAAAGCTTTTCCCACACTCAGGACATGTGTATGGTTTCTCTCCTGTGTGGGTTCTCTGATGACGTTTAAGGTTGGAGCACTGAGTGAAGCTTTTCCTACACTCAGGACACGTGTACAGTTTCTCTCCTGTGTGGGTTCTCTGATGTTTAATAAGCTTGGAATTCACATGGAAGCCTTTCT
Source organism: Sternotherus odoratus (assembly GCA_032164245.1). Taxonomy (NCBI): domain Eukaryota; kingdom Metazoa; phylum Chordata; order Testudines; family Kinosternidae; genus Sternotherus; species Sternotherus odoratus. The sequence goes on from JAVMKO010000011.1 coordinate 4,438,662, forward strand.
CACACTCAGTACATCTGTAGGGTTTCTCTCCTGTGTGGATTCTATGATGACATTTAAGGTGGGAGAGCCGAGAGAAGCTTTTCCCACACTCAGGACACGTGTAGGGTTTCTCTCCCGTGTGGGTTCTCTGATGACGTTTAAGGGTGGAGCGCCGAAGGAAACTTTTCCCACACTCAGGACACATGTACGGTTTCTCTCCTGTGTGAATACTTTGATGTTTATTAAGCTCGGAATTCCAACGGAAGCCTTTCCCACACTCAGTACATCTGTAGGGTCTCTCTCCCGTATGGATTCTCTGGTGCTTAGTAAGATGTGCGCACCGAGTTAAACTTTTCCCACACTCAGAGCAAGTGAAGGCTCTCTCTGCTGTGTGGGTTATCTGATGATCTTTAAGGTGGGAGCGCAGACTGAAGTTTTTCCCACACTCTGGGCATGTGTAGGGTCTCTCTCCAGTGTGCAGTCTTTGATGTCTAATAAAGTCTGAGTTATGTCTGAAGGTTTTCCCACACTCCGGGCAGATGTAGTGTTTTCCTCCACTGTTGATTCTCTCATGTCCAATAAGGTTAGCGCCTCCACTGAACTTTTGCTCAGGTCTGTGCAGATTCTCACAGGCATTAGGCTGTGCACAACTCCAGGAAACATTCTCTTTGGATCTTTCTGATAACGTCCCATGTGCTTCTACTTGCTCAGCATCATCTTGTTGAGGATTCTCCTCCTCATTCACCCTCCCATTATCTGATAGCATAGAGAGAGAAACCAGAGAGATGTCACTCCCTTTGCCAGAGAAAAAGAAAACCTCAGAGAGCGGAATGGAAGAAAGGGGGGGAACAACATTCAGTAAGTGATGGAAAGGTCAAGCAAAGAAAGAGCTGAATCTCCCCCAAACCGTACCCCAGAGGAGAGAGAGGAGGGAATCAATTCTGGGTCCAAATCTCAACCAAACACTCAGGGAGAAAGTAGATTAGGGAAGGACCTACTATCAGGCACGAATCAGGACAGGTAGGAATCCGAGAGTGAAGTCTGCCATGAGGATGCCACATCTCCTGAAAACAATCCTGAACTCAGAGAGCTCTCAAGGGCTTTGTAGGAATCTCAAATGTTTCCCTATTCAGGGACCCATTTTGTGTTGGTTTAACGGATTCCTCACCTGTGCAGGCATGCCTCAGGGTCTCTCTTTCCTCAGAGCCCTGCAGGTCTGGGACCCAGGGCTCCTCCCCTCTTTCCAGCCAGGAGATCACATCAGGTTTGGAGAATGGAAACCCTACACAAGTGACAGAAAACAAGCAAGATCAATTTAATTTGTGAGGTACTTGTGTAACATTCTGGGGGTGCAAGCCAGACCCCTGAATCATTGTGTCACCACCTGCCCTGGATCCTGGGTGCCTCACAATGCTTTGCTGTTGTAGCTCCCAACCTGGGATGCTGACAAACGGCCGACCATAAGAACGACCATGCTGGGTCAGACCAAAGATCCATCCAGCCCAATCTCCTGTCTACTGACAGTGGCCAATGCCAGGTGCCCTGGAGTGAGTGAACCTAACGAGCAATGATCAAGTGATCTCTCTCCTGCCATCCATCTCCACCCTCGGATAAACAGAGGCGAGGGACACCATTCCTTACCCATCTTGGCTAACAGCCATTAATGGACTTAACCTCCATGAACTGATCCAGTTCTCTTTTAAACCATGCTATAGTCAGAGTCTTCACAACCTCCTCAGGCAAGGAGTTCCACAGGTTGATTGTGTTCTGTGTGAAGAACGTTCTTTTATTTGTTTTAAACCTGCTGCCCATTAATTTCATTTGGTGGCCCCTAGCTCTTCTATTATGAGAACAAATCAATAACTTTTCCTTATTCACTTTCTCTACACCACTCATGATTTTATAGACTTCTATCAGATCCCCTACATAGATCAGCACTTCTGGAGGAGGGGAATAATGTACTAGACTGTATTGCCAATTGAGTAAGTTTTGTAGGACATAGAGGCAATAAGCACACAAGTGAGGAAGAATTCAGGCTATTTATTGTGTAGCAGGCAAATAAGAGAGACATGGAAGCCAATTCTACTAAGCAAGCATATAATCTTACACTCCTCCTTTCACTCTTCAGGAACTCGGGAGGTGACGACAGAGGGACCCCCAAGCCAACACACTGCACCGGTCTCAGGTCTGCATCGAAGTTCACTGAACCAATGTTTCTGGGGCTTATTTACACCTAAACTCCACTTAGGCTATGTGGGAATTTGCAGTAAACAAGCCCATTAATTATGCCTGTTTTGATTTTAGGTACCCAACTCTTATCAATGCTTACAACTTCCTTTCTAGTTTCCCATAGATTTAGGAGAAGCAGCTCTCCACTCGAATTAGATAACGACTCCTCCAACATTCCAAAATCATGCTAGCTGAACACGCAGGTGTTTAAACAAAAAACTTTCCCAGGCAAGAGTAAGCCAGAGGCCTACTTGACCAAAGCCTACATGGAAGTCCAGGTATGAAAAGGGCAATTGTACATGCCATTCCTAGGAACAACATCTTCCGGTATGTTTCCACTACATAGACAAAGCTCCTTTTCTTCTTCAAAAGATGGTCCCTATTGTATTCCACCGAGGGGGAGTAACAAGCAGTTCCTAGATAGGTGGAGGGGGAGAGCAAGATGTGCAGCAGAGAAGCTTTGCACCGAATGAGCTGTCAGCCACAGAACCACGCTCTGTCACATTAGGAGAAGAAAAGATGAGTACCCAACTCCACGTGGCCGATTGCTGGCACTCTCTTTGAATGGGCCCATATCCCACTGGTTCAGACCTTCCTGATAATTGATAGCAGAGCTCAATTCACCCCGAGACCCACTTCGAGAATGTATAAGTTAGCCTGGAGTTTCTGCAGCCACGAAACTCCACGAGTTTCTGCAACTTTGGTTGCATTCTATGCATCCGATGAAGTGGGCTATAGCCGACGCAAGCTTATGCTGAAATAAACTGGTTAGTCTCTAAGGTGGTACAAGTATTCCTCATTTCCTTAAAGAAAATTCTGGTTGCTGTCTGATCGTGTGCAACGTGTATTTGCTTTCATGGACAAACTGCAGTTGTTTCATGAATAATTGCTTGAGGGAGTGCTGACACACTTTCCCTCAATGTCACAACTTCCAGACAGATCAGAAGATGATGCAGAAGAACCCCTAAAATAGAGCACAACTAGATACACAAGTCTGATTAAAGATCTTAAGGACAGTTTTGAGGAAAGTTTCCAAGATTTGTATCAGAAAAGACCTGAAATCAGATTTCTGATTGACCCTTCTAGTGCTGAAGCCAATTGTCTGAAGCCCCCTTTAGTCACCGATGAAGAAACATCCCAGATGAAAATAATAGATCGGAAAATAATAGATTGAAATCTCTTCAGAACACACAAGGGCATCCTGACTTTCTGGAAATCTTTACCAAAGGATAAATACGCCAACATCAGAGGTGCAGCCCCAAAATGAATCTATATATTTGCCTTGACCTATCTTTGTGAGTCTGTTTTTTGACACTCAAACATGTGAAATCCAAGCACCGATCCATTTTGATAGACAACCACTTAACACCAACTGAACTTCAGAGGGAATTGTTGAAATCAAAGATTGTCAGAAGTCATCTCTCTCTCTCTCTCTCTATCCCCACACACAGATATATGAATATAATCATTACATATTACTGTGGCTCTTAAGCAATATACATTGATGAATACTGGCTCTTGCTCAGGTTGGCAACCTGGTACAGCCATCGTGAGCCTTCAAACAGGCTAGGCAGTGCCTGGATTTTCCCTCAATATCTATAATTCACAAAACAAAGGGGATACAAAAATAAAAACAAGATTCTCATACTTGGCAATCCAGACCAGTCACGACTTGTGTCATCTGTAATCCTGGGTGAGTTTCAATGTTCTGCTGCTGGTGCTCCCTTGTCTGGATACCCCCAGTCAGCATTCAAGGATGTACTGAGTGTCTGTGTGATAAGTAACCCTGGACCAGCAGCTCTGATTCCAGATGCCGGCTTGTTATATCCTAAGCATACTCTGGTCTGGGTGGAGCAGGCTCAGGGTCTGAAGAGAAGGCCAGAGGTAGGAACCCTCTGTTACTTATGCCGCACCTAACCCTCAGTTTTAATTGTACAAACTAGGGATATCTGACACTGTGATAAACTGCTCCTGTGCTCTGTTCCCGAAGTGTTCTGCAGAAGGGGAGGGTCTCTGGCAGCGTGTGTGTCACTGGCATATTGGGGTGATTCCAAAACAGGGCAGAGGAGAGGTGGCATTGTGGGGCTTGTGTGAACCTTAAGTCTTTATTTCCCCTTCCAAGAACTGAGGGGACAGGAATCCTTACCCAGCGAGGTCACATTCTCATAGTTCTCCAGCATCACTTCTCTGTAGAGGGCTCTCTGAGTGGGGTCCAGCAGAGCCCCCTCTGCTCTGGTGAAATACACAGCCACCTCCTCGAAGGTCACCGGCCCCTGAGAGAACAAGAGTCCAACACTCAGTACCTGCTGCCCCACTCACAGCCCCTCTATTTGAGGGGGAGAGGAGCCAATCAAATGGAAGCTCTGGGTGGATTGCAGTAAACAGAATCCCACCCCAACCCCACTCAGAGAATCCAGGAAACACCAGGGTGAGGGAATGAAGAGAGAGTCCCTCTATCCCAGCAGAGTCATCACATACCTTCTAGCCACAGACTGATACAGGAGATGGATTCCATATCAGGATCGAGGGAGAACTCCCTGGTAGGAAGCCCAACATCCTCCTCATTCAGAGGAGCTGTATATGAAGGGAGGGGAATCTCCCCTAAACCTCACTGGTGGGTGCCCCTTCAGATCTCTCAGCAGCCACTGATTAGTTGAATCAGTCTCCAGCACTGGGAGTCTGGTCAGTTTTCCTAGCCCCATGTAGCTGGATTCTTTTCTGCTTCACAAATTAGTGTATTTCCACCTCTCCCCTCATGGGTCTGTTCCTAAAATCTGGGCCACTTATTGAACAACTCCCAGCAGGTTTGCCAGACCCTGTCCTCCTCCCTTTCCCACTCTGCATTTCCTGTCCCACTAGAACCCCCAAGCCAGACTGTGCAAAACTTCCCATCTATGGTGTATTTTCTGTCCCTCTCCCTCCAGCAGGAGCCCACTAGCAGCCCCCTGATAATCCCTACCTGAACTGGCTCCTCTGCAGCCATTTCTCTCCCCTGTCCCATGGGAGGACGAGATGATCTGGAGCAAAACATGGACGTCATTCTGCAGCCTGGGAGGGTTAAGAAGGGTTAATTGTGGAGGTTTCAGAACAGGCTTTAGTTAATTTCACATCACGATTCCCCAGGCTCTTTCTCTGCAGACAGACAGACATAGATTGTGCCATGTTGGGAAAATGCTCAATGTCTTTATTAAAGTGTAGAACTGGTCCCTTCTGCCAGGCTAAGCCCACAGACACTGACCCCAGGGCAGCCACACCCCAGCAGGAGGGATATGGAGTCAGGAACTGGCTTTTCCTCTGTCTGTTCCGTTTCTTCTTCACATGGGCCAGGCAGAGAAGAAGCTTTAATTTAGGTCACTTCCCAGCACAGAACCCCACTGGGGGAGCAGCAGCTGCTGAGCCTGGTCTCCCAGATCACAATGGAGACTTCAGCATTGGACCCAGGAAGCTGAACCCCAATATCCTGAGCAGAGAGGGACAGAGTTTGAGCAGTCTTCACTCCTGCAACTCTCTGGGGAGAGCAGCTAATAAGAGCCCCTCCTCACAGGGAGAATTGCGGATCTCATTTGCTCCCACTGTCCTAGAGTCACTCCTTGTCTTTCCATGCAGTGATACTGGATTAACATTGGCCTCAATGAAACCAGGTTTCAGAAAGAATGAGTGCAGAGCACTGTGGAAGAGACTATTGTGTGGCAGTGCTAACCCCCTTCCCACCTCCCTCACCCAGCAGATCTAGGTCAGGGAATTGGAGCACAAATTTTCCCTACAGAACCGGAAGTTCCTGCAGTTGTCAAAAGAGGAGAAAAGCAAAATCTGTGATTTCACCTCACAGTGTGTGATAAGTGGATAGAAAGTGATCATGGTGACTGGGCATCTCTGCGATTCCCCAGCTGCCTCCTTAGGGTGCCCACCTGCCCTCTAGCACAGGAGTTCTCAAACTGAGGAGAACCGCGACCCTTTTTTCAGAGCAGCTTCTCCGAGTGACCCTCGCATGTCCGCCAAGAAGTTGCTGAATTGATTACTTCTGGATTCTGTGGCTTTTTGGTGGACATGCTGAGCGCTCCCGACTGTCAGTGGAAGTGATTGCTTAAGCTTTCAGCAGCACTTTGGCGGACAGTCGGGAAAGTGGGTATATCCACCGAAAGGCTGCCAAATGTGGAAGTAATCAATTTGGTGGCTTCACAGTGGCCACAGGGGCTTGCAATTGCTTGGGAGGTGCTTGGTGACACCTCAAGGGGTTGTGACCCCCACTTTGAGAACCGCTGCTCTAGCAGGACATGCCATGCTGTTTGCCTGGACTCCCTTCTCCCCCCATAGGATCCCCTGATGCTATACAGAGGGACCCCTCACACACTGCTTGCTTGACATCCCCTGGGCTAGCACTAGGGATTCCCCCCCAACACTTTGTGCACTGGACATGACAGTGATCCCAGGAGTCTGGGGGGGGGGAACCAAGACAGAGCCCCTAGAACAGCACCAGGCTCCCTCTAACCTCTGTCCTGCCTTCCCAAGAGATGCTCACCCCACTGTTCTGCAGCTAACAGGGCACCAGTGATACCCATCTCCAAGACCCAGAGCCTCAGGACTGGGTACATCAGAACCACCTGAAACCTCAAAGTTCCAGAACCCACAAATCTGACAATGTACCCCCTGCCCAGCCACTCAGAGGCCTTCCCCTACCATGATGTCCCTTCAGCTCCAACTGCAATTGCTGAACACAGATGCACACCCCAGCAACAGTGTTACTTCACAGTGTCTGATAAATGGATAGGAAGTTCTCACCGTCCCCTGCTGGCCAGTCACAGACGGGAGCCCTGGGGGATCTCTCTTGAACAGGAGACTGGAAGGTCTGGAGGGGCAAAGTAGGTAAGACATTTCCATGCCCTGTCACTAGCAAATAATGGCCACCATGGATCCACCCCAGAGGTGGCTACGTCTTTGAACTGTGGGAAGCAACCCCTCATGGAGACCATTTGTCATGGGGTTTGGGATACTTCTGGTCCCACACTGCACTCAGAATGACCTCCTCATCCCATGCCAGCTGGATAGAAGTAAAGAGTCCAGCCAACTCTTCTGTTACAAGTTGGAACCACTGATCCCCCAAACATGGAGAGGCCTTTGCCTTTGATGTGTATTAAGTATGTGGCTGGTCTCTTTCATCAGCAAACATTTTAACTAAGATGAAGGTGGGAAGAAATGATTCTCAAAGGAGAGGGGAAAGATGATCACTGGGAAATTTAACCCCCTGCAACCTCCAGGATGGAGAAGGACTCAGGGCAACAGGTTCACTCCAAGGAAGGAGAAGTTGCTGGGATTTAGAAACATTGAGAACAGCCCCAAACCCAACAGCATTTTAACTGATATTTCATAGTGACATAGAAAGAGGCAAAACCTGACTTTTGAGATCAATGTTCAAAAATGAAAAAGAAAGGTTGGAAATCTGAGAGATTTTGGATCCATTTCTGTAAATTATAGGGAGGAAAGTTGAAAATCAGAGGGATTTTCTATCAGTTGTTGATATGATGTAAAATTGGAGTGTTTCAGATGAATATTTGATAAATGAATAAAGAGGAAATGGGCAACATTTGCAAATATTTTATATCCATATTCAAGAATCTGAGAAAAGGTGTAAATCTGAGCTGCTGTCTCCGCAGGAGACCAATGATCCCCCCCGGCTTGGTTCTGCCCTAGGGGGGTGGAGGGAGGGGACCAGACCTCTGGGGTCCCTGCATGGGGTGGGGGGAGGGACCAGTGCCACAGGGTACCTGCATGGGGCAGGAGGCTGCCGGGCAGGGGGAGAAGTGAGACCGGGCGTGGGGGACCTGGGGAAAGGGGTGGGTAGAAAAATGTCTGATCAGCCTGGACATGGGGGGAGAAGAACAGGTGACCCCAAGGGGAGAAAGGGGGGCTGAGATCCCCTCAGATTTACTGCTGCCCCCTGCCCTGGGGACCCCCCTCCCATCCTGCCCCTTTTCTCCCTAGAGAGCTATGAGCAACATCCAGGGTGACCCCCCTTTCTCTCCCATCCCTGGGAAGGTCTCTGTTCCCTCCCCCAATTGTACCCCATTTTCTCCCCACTTTTCCAGTAGCCAGTTCACATCTCAGGTTTGGGGTCTCCCCCCCCCCCCCATTGTTCCCTGCAGGGATTTGTCCTTGTTCAGGTGGGAAATCATTCCCCTGGGTGATTTCTGAACTGCGAAGAGGGTCAATGGGCAGAGGCTGGGGGAGCCCTGAGACCCGGATACCTCTGGGCTGGGGTGGGGGGGCACTCTCTGCTGTCAAGTGCCCCCACGGAGACAGTCCAGCTCCAGGTTTCCCAATCCCAGCTACTTCCCCTCCCCCACTCTGTGAAATGCAGCAGCCTTCCCTGCCCCCCCTGTGAGTCACATTCCCAGACCCCACTGCCAGCCCCTCACCACAGCCAAGGACCTTCTCACTCCAGCCCCACTCCTTTCCCCTCTGAAAGCCAAATCACCCAGGACTCCCTGCCGGCCATGCAAATGTGAGGCAAGAAGAATCCATCCCATTCTGTTGTTGTTTTACTATCGCTGTATAATCCCCTCCAATTTCCCTTCTTTTCTTTTGGGTGAATGACACACAATCTCCCCAGGCATTGGCGCTTCTCTCTTTTAGTGGCAAATATAGAGTTTTTGCCCTATTTTCTCCTCAGGTCTGAAATATTGATGTCAAATTCTTGAAAACTCTTCCCACTTCTCTCTCTCCAGGTGTCTGACTGATTTTTTATTTCTGGAGATTTTCCTGTCTAATTATCTGAGAACACCCAACCTTCTCAGGTATTGCCATGTGGAGATGGGGGAAGGGATGTGATTAAGCTGACCAGACAGCAAGTATGAAAAATTTGGACAGAAGTTGGGGGTAATAGGAGCTTGCATAAGAGAGAAACCCAAAAATCAGGACTTTCCCAATAAAATTGGGACATCTGATCACCGTCATTGTGGTATGGGAGGTGTGTCTGGGATTTTGATTTGTAGGAGTCCATGTCTCTGCTCCCTGTTGCCGCGGTGCATTTTGTACCAAAGCAGCATGTCAGCAGAGCAAACACACACACCTTCGCTACATCTCAACACGCAGCATTCACTGCTAGACGGGACTGATGACTTTTCATGGGCCTGCTTGATATGCCTGGCTGGAGTGAATTTAGTTGGACAGGGGCCTGGGACTCTAATAGTTTGGGATGTTCCTTTCTGCATAGTCAGATCCCCAAACTTCTCCTCCTTCCCACCACTCCACCAAGCCCACTTCCTGGGTGCCCTTACTCCACACTCTCCTCCCCTACTTCCAATTACTCTCAGCCAGCAGCACCTTGGGAGCTTCTTGTATTCCCTCCTCCCCTCTCACTACCTCCTCCCTCCCTGTTCCCTCTTAGCTCTAATCCTGCACACTCCCTCCCCATGTCCTGGCACCCCAGAATTAGCTATTCCTCTCTTCTCCTCCCTGCCCACACCTCTGTTCTCCCTTCACCTGTGGGGTCCTGAATGGCAACATTATGCGCTCTCCTATCAAAATTTGGAGATTGTCCAAATTTGATTGTTACACAAACCAGGCATCATACACCTATTTATTCAATTTAGAATTCTACAGGTGGCATATTTTCCTCTTAAAATGAGGGAAAGGCAAGAACGCTGTACTTATAATGTATCTAATAATGGAGGAACTTTTACTACAACAGAAGCTTTCAACCAAGGACTGAAGGACCCATCCCTGCCATGGATGTGTGTACTCCAGAGACTTGATTGGAACCTGCAGTTTATTCTACCTCTGATGCAAGCCTGAACCAAGAACTTTGTCATTACTGCATGTAATTGATTTCTTTTAACCTTTCCTAACTCTCATCTCTTTTTCCTTTTATGAATAAACCTTTTTTTTTTAGATTCTAAAGTACTGGCAACAGTGTGATTTGTGGGTACGATCTAAGTTGTATATTGACCTGGGACTGGGGCCTGATTCTTTGGGATAGGGGAGAACATTTTTCTTTTCTTGGGATACTGGTTTTCATAACCATTTATCCCCAGAACAAGTGGCTGCTGATGGTGAAAAGCAAACATCATTCTGGGATGTATTAGCGGAAGTATTTTAAGCAAGACACGGCAAGTAATTCTTCTGCTTTACTCTGCACGGATTAGGCCTCAACTGGAGTACTGTGTCCAGTTCATGGCACCACATTTCAGGAAAGATGTGAACAAACTGGAGAAAGTTCAGAGAAGAGCAACAAAAAAGATTAAGAGGTCTAGAAAACATAACCTATGAGGGAAGAGTGAAAAAATTGGGGTTGTTTAGTCTGCACAAGAGAAGACAAATGGAACATGATAACAGTTTTCAAGTACATGGAATATCAGGGTTGGAAAGGACCTCGGGAGGTCATCTAGACCAAGCCCCTGCTCAAAGCAGAACCAACCCCAACTAAATCACCCCACCCAGAGCTTTTTAAGTCTGACCTTAAAAACCTCTACAGGATGAGATTTTACTACCTCCCTATGTAACTCAATTCCTGTGCTTCACACCCTCCTAGTGAAAAAGTTTTTCCTAATATCCAACCTAAACCTCCCCCTCTGAACCTTGAAGCCATTACTCTTCATTCTGTCATCTGCTACCACTGAGAACAATCTGGAGCCATCCTCTTTTGAACCCCCTTTCAGGTAGTTGAAAGCAGATATCAAATCCCTCCTCATTCTTCTCTTCTGAAGACTAAATAATCCCAGTTCCCTCCGTCTCTCCTCATAAATCATGTGCTCCAGCCCCCTAATCATTTTTGTCGCCCTCTGCCGGACCCTTTCCATTTTTTTCATATCTTTCTGGTAGTGTGGGGGCCAAAACTAGACAAAGTACTCCAGAGGGGGCAGATAGCTCAGTGGTTTGAGCATTGATCAATTAAACCCAGGGTTGTGAGTTCAATTCCTGAGAGAACCATACAGGGTGCTGGGGCAGAAGTCTGTGGGTGAGAATATGGCCTGCATAGTGCAGGAGGTCAGACTAGATGATCATAATGGTCCCTTCTGACCTTAAAAGTCCATGAAAAAAATTGTTATGAGGGAGGAAATATTGTTGCTCTGAACTTCTGAGGCTAGGATAAGAAGCAGTAGTTTTAAATTGCAGCAAGAGCAGTTTAGGTTGGATATGAGGAAAAACTTCCTCCCAGAGAGGATAAACACTGGAATAAATTGCCTAGGGAGGTTATAGAATATCCATCATTGGGGAATTTTAAGAGCAGGCTGGACAAAAACCTCTCAGGGATGGTCTAGATCAGGGGTTCTCAAACGGGGGAAGGGGCTGTGAGTTATTGCATAGGGGGTCACAAGCTTCCAGCCTCCACCTCAAACCCCATTTCGCCTTGAGCATTTATAATGGTGTTAAATATATTTAAAAGTGTTTTTAATTTATAAGGGGGTGTCACACTGAAATATGACTCATTGGACTGTGAGCCTCTATGGTTCTGTAAATCACCAGACAGGAGAGAGACTTTACCTGTGTGAAGTGCTGACTGGTAACAGAATGCCCACCCCTGAGGTAGGGTGTAATGCAAAGTTTTTGGCCTGAGGGCCACATTGGGGTTAAAAATTGTGCGGTGGGCCGGGTAGGGAAGGCTGTGCCAACCCCAAACAGCCTGACCCCACCCCTTATCCAACTCCAAACCACTTTCCACCCCAAAGGCCCCCTCAGAACTCCTGACCCATCCAACCCCCCTGCCCCCTGTCCTTGTCCTGATAGACCCCTCCAGAGACCCTCCCACTCTAACTGCTGCCTCAGAAACCCACCCCCATCTAAGCCCCCCGTGCTTTGTTCCCTGACTGCCCCCTCCCAAGATTCCCCCACCCTAAACACCCCCCACCCTATCCCCATCTAAGCACCTCTGTTTTGTTCCCTGATTACCCCCTCCTGAGATACCCCCACATTAACCACCACCCCTGGACCCCACCACCTAACTCCCACCCCTTACCTTATTCAGCCGTGCAGTCCTCGACCTGGCCCCAGCACTCCACCCAGCCCCTGGCCAGGGAGCATGGGGCCCCGTGGCTTCCCGTGCTCAGCCGAGCCCCCATGACTCCCCATGATCAACCTGGCATCCTGGCAGGCTGGGCACCCACGGCTCCCCACCCGGAAGCATGGGGCACAGTGGCTCCCTGCGCTTCACCCAACCCTCGGCCAGGCAGCATGGGGCCGGCCCAGTGGTGCACAGGAACCCCTGGCCTGAGCTCACGGGCCAGATGCAAATGGCCGCTGGGCCACATGTGGCCCACGGGCTGTAGTTTGCCCACCCCTGCCCCACCTGGCAGGAAAAGTCCATCAACACCAGAAAGACTATTATGAGATGTTCAAGACGACAAACGACTGCTGTGCTCTTGAGTTCCCATTAGCTGAGTTTGCAGCTCAGAGCATATGGCAGGAAGGGGATTAAAAAACCCCATACAGAAGGAACTGATTATCTGTATGCGACTTGGACTCTGGGGTGCAAAATTTCTAGGCATAAGCAAGAGACCCCCAGCTGCTTAGCCTGGGTGAGTCCTAAAGAATATGTAGAGCTTGCTTATTATAGAAGCTTTTAGTACCTTTTGAAATTTAAGACTGTAATTCGTCCGCATCTGTACTATTACCTGCTTTAACTTTGTAAAGAACTCCCACTTCCTTTGAAATAAATCTTAATAAAGGTATTACAGGCCTGGCTAGTGTTGTCTGTTGGGAGATCTAAAATTCAAGTGACCCAAAGAAGTGATCAGTCCTTTGGGAGTGGCAATAACCTGATGATTGCTGTGAGTCATCAGGTAAGACAGTGGTTCTCAACCAGTGGTCTGGGGCCTCCTGGGAGGACCATGAGCAGGTTTCAGGGGGTCTCCAAGCAAGGCCAGCATTAGACTCCCTGAGGCCCAGAGCACAAATCTGAAGTCCCAGTGCATGGGGGTGATGTCCGGGGCCCTTAGCACCCCACCCAGGGCTGCAGCCAAAGCCTAAGCAATGTAGCTTTGTGGGTGGTCCTGTGGCATGGGGCCCCAGGTAGTTGCCCTGCTTGCTACCCCCTAATGCCAATCCTGGCATTTATACGGAGAAAATCAGTTATTGTGGCCCTTGTGGTCCGTGGAGTTTTTCTTTCTGAGCCCCCATCCCCATGCTATAAAAAGGTTGAGAACCCCTGTCCCAGAGGTTCTAACCTGCATGGTGAGATATATAGGATGACCCAAGGGGACTGCCCTAGAGCCCACCCAGACTGCTCAGAGCCCCCCTAGAGCCCCTCTAGAGCCCCCAACCACCTCCCCCAGCGACCCTCAGCCCAGGTTCTGCAGCCACTGCACTGACTTCATCTGGTGAGACCCCCCCCACCCCGTCCCATTTTTGCCATCCCAATGTCCCGTTTTTGTCTCAAGGAAATATGGTCAGCCTAGTGTTAACGCTGTTCCAGTGCCTTTGTCGTTTACACTGGATACTTGGTGGGTGAAATTTACATATAAACCTCACAACCAATTCGGGGTTTGTGTCCTGCTTCTTCCCAGTCTGCCCGAGGCTGGTGCTCAAGCTCTCGGGTCACTGAGGACAGCGTTACAGAGACTTATGGGCACAACGCCACCAGCAGCAATTTGCAGCAACACAGAGCAGGCTTTACAGTGACACAGTGGGGAGGGGGGGACAAATGGTCTATGCCCCAGTTCTCCCCCAGTGCACATCAGCATCCCGGCCAGCTTCAAGGAGGGTCAAGGTACAACTCCTTCGGTGATGACGGATCTCCAGCATAGCATCACCCGCACCCCATTACCCACCTCTTCTCCGGAGACAGAGTTGAGTGACAGACACACTGGCTCCTGGGGGGTTAGGGAAATGGATAACAAAACACACCTTCTGGGGGTCCCCCCTCAGGAACTGAAGGTGACAGGCATTGTGGTGGCAGTAAAGGGGGAGCAGAGGGATTGGGAGCAGCACCCTCAAAGGCAATGCTGCCCCGAGGCCTCAGCCAGAGGGTTGAGCCCTGACACACTAGAAGGACATGCCCTTACACCACCCCTGGACTCACAGTAATACGTGTGTAATATGTGTATTCCTGTAATATGTGTGTGCAGGAGCCTAGGACAGGAGACAGCTACTGGCTTCTCCTGTGCTAAGAGAGGACTGGAGGGGATGGACGACAAGGGGAGGCTGAACTAGAAATGGTGGCAGGAGGAGGAGGTGGAGAAGGAGGGAGACATTTGTAGCATGACCATTATTCCCATTCCACTATAACAAAAAGTACAGGAGAGGGGAGCTGTACTTCAGAATCACCCAACATCGACGTGGAGAGAGCACTGGACAGGGGCTATTCCTGGCTCTGCCACAGGCCTGCTGGGTGACTTTGGGTAAGTCATTGCACCTCTCTGTGCCTCCGATTGCAAACTTGTGAGAGACTCACAATTGCCAATAGGACTGCTAAGTCCTCCTGCCAACATCGCTCTATGCAAAAAGTTAGGAAATACACTTCCAACAAGCTTTATGAACGCAGGATGTAAGGTTGCCTGGAGCTGTCTGGTGTCCCTCCAGAAGATACAGCAGCAAAACTCAAACTTGTATCTCTGCATTTTGTGATCATTAGGATACACACCAGCATAATCCTAAAACCGACCCACATGAGCAATGACCCTTCCACTCCTACAACACACCTATGTGCACCTGGTCATTTGAGATAGTGCCTGTCACAAAAGTTCTAGGGAAAACAACAACCGTGGAACAGAATCAAGCACTTTATCTTTGCTAAGGCAGAATTTGACTTTAAGTGAGTTGCACTGTGCAGGAGCTACTGATACCTGTTCTACACTCAGACATTGAGCCTCTCCCCAGAGACAGCCGCACACTTGGTCAACTGAAATCTCTCTGCCTCTTTTTACACTTCTTCCATCTTAACTCACCGAAGTTCCAGTTAACATTAAACATTCACTTACCCATCGTTAGGCACACAGACTGTTCTCAGATCCCATCTCACTGCTGACTATCCCCATGGCAAACAGTCCCATTTCCTCCTGACAACATGCACAGCTCAGTGCAGAAATGATACAGACTGGAAGCTCAAGGGACACATGCAGCTCTTTCCTTTCATCACACACATGGGGGACTCAGACCAGATCCTCTCATATCACAACACCACCTCCACCAAGTTGCTCTAATGCCTCTACCTTTCAATGCAGCTACACCTAACACTGAGTGTGGCTGGACTGCAGGCAGATAGCACCCACTGGCTATTGCCAGCTCCAGGGGGCAGAGTTAAGATTTCACCGGGTGTATATTAGCTCTCTCTTCACTAGTTTTCAGAGTTTTGCTGACCTTGACATTCTGGCAGGAGCAGACCATTACCAGCTGCACTCTACAGCCAGCCCCAGGCCTCACTGAGGTCACTGTTTCCTGCCACCAGAAACCTTCAAACTGCAACAGGGTGCACCAGTGCCGGAGTGGTGCACTAATGTCAATTCTACCTATACTACCAGTTTGCACCAGTGCCTAAAACACCAGTGTGGCAGAGACCTTCAGTACCTGGAACAGCAGTACAGTGGTGCTAGAACTGGGATCTATTTCTAGCTCTGTCACGGACAGCCTGGGTGACCTTGGACATGTCAATGTTTTGCCTCCCAACTTTAGTCTCTTTACCCAGCTGCCCACTCACTGGGGTCTCCTCTCTCTCCAGAGCTGCTCACCACTAAAATCTGAGTGGGTGTCACCAGAGCTAAGGTAATTGAGCTCTGGAATAGTTTTACAAGGGTGGCTGTGGAGTCTCTTTCCCTAGAAGTTCATAAGCACAGGTAGGACAAACCTCTGTCAGAGATAATCTACATATACTTGGTCCTGCCTCAGCAGAGAGATCTGGATTTGATGATGTCTTGAGGTCCTATCCAGCCCTACATTTCTATGATGCTTTGCAATACATACGTATAAAAACAAACACTACATAACTTCAGGGAAATCAGGAAAAAAACAAAAAACATCCTATAGCATAAAATGACAATACAAAGGAAAAGGAAGCAACACAATGCAACTAACACACCGTACAGTACACAATGGAAAAGAGCTCAACTCAAATCAGCACAAACACAGGCACCAAACACACTGAGGCAAAACAATGCACCATAAATCTATGCAACACAACATGATGCATCACAGTTCCAAATGGCAACATGCCAAACAGTGCAGCATAGAACAGGACAGAGCACAAAAGAGAATTATTTCAATGAACACATATGGAAGGGATCTGGACAGGTCATCTATTCAAGCCTCCTGTGCTGAGGCAGGACCAAATATCCCTAGACATTCCCAGACTGGTGTACCTCTAACCTGGTCTTAAAAACCTCCAATGAAGGAAATTCCACAACCTCCCTTGGAAGCCAATGCAATGCAAACAAAGAGCAAAACAACACTGTACACACACAAACTGGGCTTGGGGTAAAGGGGAGGCAAGAACTCGAACAATCTGGGTTCACTTCCTACTTTTAACCAAATTCTCCATGCAAACTGGAGCAAATTACTTCAGTTCTCTGAGCCTCAGTGTCCCCATCTGTCAAGTGGAGAGCAGCCTCCCAACATTTGCCTATTTAGCCTTTGCGCTGTTTGTGGGAAGGACTCTCTGTCACCGTGGGCATGTCTACACTGAGGTTAGACACCAGCGGCTGGCCCGGGCCTGCTGACTTGGGCTCACATGGCTCAGGCTGCAGCACTGTTCATTGTGGTGTAGATGCTCCAGCCCAAGGTCTGTCACCCTCCCACCTCACAGAGTCCTGCAGTCTGGTTCCAGCCTGAGCCTGGACATAGTGCAATTAAACAATCCCTTCACCTGGGCCCTGTGAGCCTGAGTCAGCTGCCATGGGCCAGCTGTGGGTTTTTAATGGCACTGTTGACAGACCCTTGGTGTCTGTTCAGTCACTGATCTTGGTCAGTGTCTGTGCAGAGCCCTGCACAACAAGAGGCCTGCCAGGGAATTACAGGATCTCTGATTCTGTTTGGGATCCCTGCAGAAGCTGGAAAAATGTGGGGCCAGGATCTTTGCCATGGTCGGTGCAGTGCCCAGTACAGTGGTGGGGTGTGATCTTTGTCAGGGTTGGTGCAGTGCCCAGTACAGTGGTGGGGTGTGATCTTTGTCAGGGTCAGTGCCATGCCAGGCCCAACAGGGACACAGATCTCAGTCGGGGTCTCTGAAGTGCTGAGCACAATGGAGGTAGCAATGTGGGCAGCAGTCATGCGCTGCCTGGCACAAGGGGGTCCATGATCACAGTCTGGATCTCAATATTACCTGCCACAACAGTGGGGTCTGAGCTCACTTGGGGTCTCTGCAGCACTTGGCAGAAAGGAGCCCGGATCTCAGTCAGACACCTGGAGAGAAAAACAGGAAGATTTTCAAGAATTTGATATCAATCTATCGAATGGCCATGGGGTCTGGGGACGTGACTTGCAGGCAGGGGTGGGGATGGGGGGGCTGCTGGGTTGGGCAGGGTGGCGGAAGTAGCTGGGACTGGGAAACCTGGGGCTGTGCTGTCTCCATGGGGGGCTCATTCTGGACCTTCCCAGTCCCTGCTGCCAGCAGAGAAACACCCCCCCCCAGGCCAGAGGTATCTGGATCTCAGGCTCCCCCAGCCTCTGCCCATTGACCCTCTTCCCAGATCAGAAATAACCCGAGGAAACGATTCCCACCTGAACAAGGACAAATCACTGCAGGGAACAATGGGGGGGGGGACCCCAAACCTGAGATGTGAACTGGCCACTGGCGAAGTGGGGGAGAAAATGGGGTAGGATGGGGGGGAAGGGAACGGAGACCTTCTCAGGGGTGGGAGAGAAAAGGGGCGGGGGTCACCCTGGATGTTGCTCATGACTCTCTAGGGCTGTGGTTCTCAAACTTTTTGTAGTGGTGACTCCTTTCCCACACCGGGCCTCTAAGCGGGACCCCCCTTGGGGTCAGGTGGGGGGAGGGGTGTTCCTGCAGCCCACTGCGGCAGGGGCTGGGATGGGGGGTTCCAGCAGCCCCACAAAGGTCCCCCCGGACACTGGGGCGGAGTCACCGCCCGGCCCCAGCCCCGGGGCTCGCACCGCTACCTGGAGGCTCCAACCGCCCCGCACGGGCCAGGCAGAGCCGCAGTGCCCCGTTCACAGCCTGGCTCCTCACTCCCCCCTCAACGTCACTTCCGCTCCCTGGAACTACATCTCCCAGCCTGCCCCGGGGCCTTCTCCAGCCTCACAGGCTTTCAGTGGCTGGCGCGTCAGAGCCCCGCCCAGCTGACTGTTCCGCTGCCCCTTCCCTGATCTGTGCTGGGGAAGGACCGTTATTAACCCCTCCGCGCCCAGCCGCACCAGTGATGAGAGACCCGGGGGGGGGGGGGGAGGGGGCGTGAAAGTGACTCAGCCCCAGTGGATCCGCCCCCACCCCCGCTGGAATGGATATGTGATATGCATGTGCCTTGTAAACCCTGTACCTGTTACTTACAATCGCCCATAACCCCAGCCTGACTCCAGACGTCCAGTACCTTACCTCCCAATCTGTGTATGTTTTCATGTTAGCTTTAATAAAAATTTTAAATCTGTTCTTATCAGTTTAATATCTGATAGGTCCTTAATTTGAGGACTGTATATTAAATGGTTTTTTGAAACGGGGATGGAATAGTAGCTTGCTCTGTCTACTCCGTGCATCAACTTGGTATTGCAGTGTTTCCAGGACCGGTGTCTCTCCTTTTGGAGAAAATCTTCTTGTTAGAAAAGCAGAAAAAGTTCTACTGTGATAATATTTTTTGAAACAGATTTTTCACATAACTGAAGAATCTGAAATCTTTAGTACTTTGATTGCTATATGACAAAAAGATTACTACAAATTCTTGTGAAACTATATGTGAAGTTTGGGTTATACCTGGGTTAGTGTTTTTGTTGTGTGGTGTGTGGCTGCTGGTGAGTATTTGTTTCAGGTTGGGGGGCTGTCTGTAAGCGAGGACTGATCTGTCTCCCAAGATCTGTGAGAGTGTGGGATTATCTTTCAGGCTATAGCCCACGAAAGCTTATGCTGAAATAAACTGGTTAGTCTCTAAGATGCTACAAAGTCTTCCTTGTCATATTTACTAACACGGCTGCTAATCTTAAAACTGTCCTAGATTCTGCCATCCTGGGAAAATGTTCAATGACTTTATTACAATGTAGACCTGGCCCTTCCAAACAGGCTAAATGCAAAAAGATTTTCAACCCCCCTTCTCCCTCCCCCATCTCATAACAAAGCCTTGATCTACAGTGGGCAGGGGGGAGTTGATCTTAGATAAAAAACCTTCAGCTGTGAGAATAGCATAGCTGAAGTCAGCATACTTAGATCGAGTGTGACATCTTCACAGTGGTGAGTCAACTGCTGCTGCTCTGCCATCGACTCACATGCGCCTCTTGAGGCAGTGGAAAACTGGAGTCAATGGGAGAGCACTCAGGGATCAATTTATCACATATAAACTAGACATGATAAATCAGCTCCCAATAGCTCAATCTGGTGGGTAGTGACGCCCTGCCCTTTATCTCTGAACACAATGCTGAAAAAGAGCAGAACCAAAGGAGTCACCGTGGGGGATTCCATCGAACATGGACCACATGACACCCACACCCCAGCAGGGGGAATATGGAGTCAGCAACTGGTTTTTCCTCTGATCCTCTTGTTCACTAGGAAATTATTCTGGCCAGGGATGCTGCAATACATGTGTCTGGCTGGACCAGAGAACTGGAAATCTCCCTCCCCATTCATTTCTCCCAGCTCTCTGCTGCTTTAGACTTTCCCCGCAGACTCCTGTCAATGGGGGTCTCAGCTCCCACTGCCAGCCTGGGCTTCCTACACCCAGGCTGGCAGCGGGAGCTGACTGGGGCAGGCAGCAGAACCCCGGCTGGCAGGAGCCTGGGGAGAGAGCCCAAAGCGGTGGCGGGCTGAGCAGTCAGCCTGCCGCCGCTTTGGGGTTTCCCCCGGCGGATCCCTTGCCAGCCGGGGTCTCAACTTGCTGCCAGCCTGGCTGTAGGAAGCCCAGGCTGGCAGTGGGCTGAGACCCAGGCTGGCAGGAGCCTGGGGGGAAAACCCCAAAGCGGCGGCAGTCTGAGCACTCAACCAGCTGCCATTTTAGAGTTTCCCTGCAAGCTCCTGCTAGCCGGGGTCTGAGCTCCCGCTGCCAGCCTGGGTTCCCTACAACCAGGCTGGCAGTGGGAGCTGACTGAGGCAGGTGGTGGGACCACCACCATCCCCACCCCCCACCCCAGGGCAGCTGGCGAACCCCCCCATCCCCCATAGACGCTTGATTATCTGGGATTTTATTAACCGGGATTAAGGTTTTCCCGATCATCCCGGATAATCGAGAATCTACTGTATTACAATATCCTCCATTTTTCTGCCCTCTAAACAAGGCTTTTGCCATCTTGGGCAATTTTTTATTCCCAAGTCTCTCTCTCTGTTTAGGAGGCTGGGTTGGGAGTGGGAGGAGGTTAGGTTTGGTGGGATGGGATGGGCCGGGCCAGGAAGGGGTGGGGGAGGGAAGGCGGTTAGAGATGGGGGGAGGCTGGGTGGGGGTAAAGGAAGATCACCCCCAACAGTGAGGTGGGCCAGGCAGGGATGGGTGGGGAGGGGAGGAGGTTAGGCTGGGGGAGGAGATTAGGTTGGGTGGGCCGGGTCAGGCAGGGGGGGGAAGGAGAATAGGCTGGGGGCCCCAATGATCAGAGTAGGGCCCCCCCCCCAACGATCACAGTAGGGGGCCCCAAAATTTCTGTCACCGGCCCTGCTGGAGTGAGTGGGAAGGGAGGCAAGATAGCTGAAATGGAGCAGCACTGGGGAAGGGCAATGGGTACTG
Organism: Sternotherus odoratus; assembly: GCA_032164245.1. NCBI lineage: Eukaryota > Metazoa > Chordata > Testudines > Kinosternidae > Sternotherus > Sternotherus odoratus. The sequence goes on from JAVMKO010000011.1 coordinate 4,459,664, forward strand.
GGGAGCTCCAGCCTGTTAAAGCCCCAGGTTGCAGGCCTTGATGAAGGCCTATGAAAAGATACTGGGACACAGAAGGGAACCCCCGTGATAGGCAAAGGCAGCAGGTCCTAACCCCTTGCCAGTGATGAGTGGCCATGACAGACTGCAGTCTGCCCCAGTGAGCAGGGGCTAGATGATGACTGGACATAGCCACTGAGGCAGGGTGGGTTTAGAGGGTTGGGGAGTTATGCTGGGAGGGAGAACCCAGAATAAGGGGTTATTGCAGGGGCAGCACCCCAAGGTAAAGGGCACTGGGGTCCAGCAGGGACGGGTGTCACACCCCACATGTATGTTTGCTGATCTGCAAATAGTGTAGGAACATCCACTTGAATGAACAAAGAATTAGATCAATCACTCAGGATAAATACTTGGCTACTAGTCAAGTGAATCAGGGGTGCAGACCCTGCATCTCATTGATGGATTGAAAAAGACCAGAAGTTCAGTCAGAGTGGAAGTCAGATCATCCAAGAGAATAAACATCTGCTCTAAAAATGAGAAGAAAAAATTAGAATTAAAAATTCAGGGAATCCCAGCAGCAGATAGGACAACTTGGGAAACTGCTCGGAGACTCTATGCATTCAGAGAGTGATAAGGGATTATTTGTTTCTGAGGGGATCTGTGTAAAATGTTTCACTGAATTAAGTCTCAGGGATTATCTACACTGGCAAGTTAAATCGCTCTAACTTGCTGGCTCAGGGGTGTGAAAAATCACCTCCCTCCGAGCACAGCAAGTTTGAGCACTTTGAAGCCCTCTAGTGTGGACAGGCTCAGCTCCCAGTGCTCAGAACTAATCCCCTGGTCGAGGTCGATTATCAAGAGCACTGGCACCATGACAGCGCTTTGAACTTGGTAGTGTAGACAGAGCCTCAGTAGGTTAGACCAGAGGAAGCAGAGATGAATTGAGGCCTGTGCCTTTAAGAACCCAGCCCTAGAAACCAAAGCGGAGAGGTGCTGTCTGTGAGAGGGGGAAATAACCCCCCATGCACCATTTTGGCCAAACCCCCCATCACCCTGTCTCTGTCCCACGGGGTCCCTGCTCCCTGCTGTGCTGAATTTTGCTCTGACACCTTCTACCAGCGCCTCACTCCCGGGCTTAACCCCCCCTCCTCCCCCCGCCCTGATTCACCCCCCGCCCCTCGGGGGTCACCCGCTCCCCTCCCCCGTCCCACCCCTCGGGGGTCACCCGCAAACCTCCCCCCCCCGCCCCTCGGGGGTCACCCACTCCCCTCCCCCCCCCCGCCCCTCGGGGGTCACCCGCTCCCCTCCCCCCCCCCGCCCCTCGGGGGTCACCCGCTCTCCCCCCCCCCCGCCCCTCGGGGGTCACCTGCTCTTCTCCCCCCATGTCCGGGCTGATCAGACATTTTCCACCCGCCCCTTTCCCCAGATCCCCCCCCCCGCCCGGTCTCACTCTCCCCCCGCCCGGCAGCCTCCCGCCCCGCCCCGCGCAGGGTCCCGGGGTCTGGTCCCCCCCCAGGGCAGAGCCGGGCCGGGCGGGGGGGTCGTTGGTCTCCCGCGGGGACAGCAGCTCCGACCCCCCCGCGGGCGGGGCCCCCCCGGGAGCAGATCCCGGCGCTGCGCGATGCCGGGTCCCCGGACACTGGGGCGGAGTCACCGCCCGGCCCCAGCCCCGCCCCCGGGGCTCGCGCGCTACCTGGAGACTCCAACGGCCCCGCGCGGCCCGGCTCCTCGCTCCCCCCCCCCCGCTCAACGTCACTTCCGCCCCCGGGGCTCGCGCGCTACCTGGAGACTCCAACGGCCCCGCGCGGCCCGGCTCCTCACTCCCCCCCCCCCGCTCAACGTCACTTCCGCCCCCGGGGCTCGCGTTGGTACCTGGAGGAGGCGGCTCCGCAGCGGGGGGGGGGGCAGAGCCCGGGGCGGCCCCAGAGCAGCTCCAGCGGGGGCGGGGCCGGGCGCGGGGGGGTCATGAAGGTCTCCCCGGCACAGACCCTCCTGGCCCCCCCAGTGCCAGGGAGCAGCAGCGGGAAGCCCGGCTCGTCCTCCCCCTGCCCAACGTCACTTCCGGTCCCGGGAGAGTCAGGGACTACATCTCCCAGCCTGCACTGGGGGCGCTTCCGCCTTCTTCAGCCCAGCTACTGGAGGGTCTCACTAGCTGTCACTGCGCATGCTCCGTCCACTAACGCTTCCGGCTGGGGGGGCCGGGGGGGGAGTGACTCTCGGACCCGGGAACCGGGAGAAACCTCGGAGCTGCCTCAGCCCCAGTGGATCCGGCCCCGCAGGGATGGGGAGGCAGAGACTGGGGCCTGCGGGGGTCCCCTGTGGAGCGGTGGGAGGGGGTGTCGGGCGGGGGGGTTGAACGATCTCTGCGCAGCCAGGAAATTCCTGGGGGGGAAGTGGCGGGGGGGGGGAGTTGCCCCCAGACCACAGTTCCCAGCCACCTGCCCATCCCCCACTGCTGCCCCCTCCCTCCCCCAGGGAAACGTCCAGCTCCCCCTCCCCCACCCTCTTAAAGCAGCTCCTCAAAGGGCTCCCTGCCCCCCACGTGAACTGTGGCTGAGGGAGGAACTGTGGATGTGTTGGACAGTCCTATAAAATCCAGTCAACTCGTCTCTTTTCCTCCAGTGAGTGAATAGCAACAGATCATCCCCTCCGATCTCGGTGTGTTTCTCTCATGTTGTCAGTGGCGTAGTGATGTGTATTCTCTGCAGATCTCCCAGGTTGATCTAAAAAACCCTAAACATTTGCCCCACTTTTTCTCTAGTCCATTTCTAACTCAATATGCCCTGAGAATTCCCCCGTCTCTCTAAATATAAACTACAAAGAAAATATCAGATTTACACCTTTTCTCAGATTCTTGAATATAGATATAAAATATTTGCAAATGTTGCCCATTTCCTCTTTATTCATTTATCAAATATTCATCTGAAACACTCCGAATTTACCTCATATCAACAACTGATATTAAATTCCTCTGATTTTCAACTTTCCTCTCTATAATTTGCAAAAATGGATCCAAAATCTCTCAGATTTCAACCCTTTCTTTTTAATTTCTGAACATTGATCTCAAAAGTCAGGTTTTGACTCTTTCTATGTCATTATCAAATATCAGTTAAGAATCCTGTTGGGTTTGGGGCTGTTCCCAATGTTTCTAAATCTCAGCAACTTCTCCTTCCTTGGAGGGAACCTGTTGCCCTGAGTCCTTCTTCATCCTCGACATTGCAGGGGGTTAAATTTCCCAGTGATCATCTTTGCCCTCTCCTTTGAGAATCATTTGTTCCCACCTTTATCTCTGCTAAAATGTTTTCTGATGAAAGAGACCAGATACATATTTAATACACATAAAACCCAGAGTCCTTTTCTTTGGGGGATCAGTGGTTCCCAACTGGTAATGGGAGAGTTGGTTGGACTCTTTACTTTTCTCCAGGTGGCACGGGATGAGGAGGTCTCTCTGAGTGCAGCATGGGACCAGAAGTACCCCATGCCCTGTGACTAATGGTCTCCATGAGGGGTTGCTTCCCACAGTGCTAAGATGTAGCCACCTTGGGTGGATCCATGGTGGCTATTATTTGCTAGTGACAGAGCATAGAAATGTCTTACCTACTTTGCCCCTTCAGGCCTTCCAGTCTCCTGTTCAAGAGGCATCCCCCAGGGCTCCCTCTGCCTGTGTGACTGGCCAGCAGGGGGCACCGAGAACTGTCCACTTATCAAATGATGTGAAGTAACACTGTTGCTGGGGCATGCATCTGTGTTGGGTGATTGCAGCTGGAGTTGAAGGGACATCCTGGTAGTGGGAGGCCTCTGGGTGGCTGGGCAGGGGGTACATTGTCAGATTGGTGGGTTCAGGAGGTTTGGAGTTTCAGATGATTGTGATGTGCCCAGCCCTGAGGCTCTGGGTATCTCCTGGAGGTGAGTATCACTGGTGGCCTGTCAGCTGCAGAACAGTGGGGTGAGCATCTCTTGGGAAGGCAGGACAGGGGGTTAAAGGGAGCCTGGTGCTGTTCTAGGGGCTCTGTCTGGGTCCCCCCACAGACTCCTGGGATCACTGTCATGCCCAGTGCACAGAGTGTTGTAGGGGAATCTCCAGTGCCAGCGCAGGGGATGTCAAGCAAGCAGTGTCAAGCAGGGGATGTCAAGCAAGCAGTGTGAGGGGTCCCTCTGTAAAGCATCAGGGTATCCCCTGGGGGGAGGAGGGAGTCTAGGTAAACAGCATGGCATGTCCTGCTGGAGGGCACGTGCGGGGATCCCATAGATGCCCAGTCACCATGATCACTTTCTATCCACTTATCAAACACTGTAAGGTGAAATCACAGATTTTGCTTTTCTCCTCTTTTGAAAACTGCAGGAACTTAGGGTCTGGTCTGTAGGGAAAATTCATGCCCCAAGTCCCTGTCCTAGATCTGCGGGGGGCAGGAAGGGGCTTAGCACTGCCACACAGTGGTCAGTGGGGCAATGGAGATTAGCAATTCTCTCTGTGAGGAGGAGCTCTCATTAGCTGCTCTCCCCAGAGAGTTAAAGGAGGGAAGGCTGCTCAAATGCTCTGTCCCTTTCTGCTCACAATATTACTGTAATCCACTCAGAGCTTCCATTTGATTGGCTCCTCTCCCCCACAAATAGAGGGGCTGTGAGTGGGGCAGCAGGTAATGAGTGTTGGACTCTTGTTCTCTCAGGGGCTGGTGACCTTCGAGGAGGTGGCTGTGTATTTCACCAGGGAAGAGGGGGCTCTGCTGGACCCCACTCAGAGAGCCCTCTACAGAGAAGTGATGCTGCAGAACTATGAGAATGTGACATCACTGGGTAAGGGTTACTGTCCCCTCAGTCCTTGAAGGGGAAATAAACACTTACAGTTCACATCAGCCCCACAATGCCACCTCTCCTCTGCCCTGTTTTGGCATCACCCTAATATGCCAGTGACACACACACACTGCCAGAGACCCTCCCCTGCTGCAGAACACTTTGGGAACAGAGCACAGGAGCAGTATCACACAGTGTCAGATATCCCTAGTTTGTACAATTAAAACTGAGGGTTAGGTGCAGCATAAGTAACAGAAGGTTCCCTCTCCTGAACTTCTTTTCAAACGCTGAGCCTGCTCCACCCAGACCAGAATCTGCGGGTTCAGGGTTACTTATCAGACACCCAGTGCATTCTTGAATGCTGGCTGGGGGTATCCAGACAAGGGAGCTCCAGCAGCAAAACATCGAAACTCAGCCAGGATTACAGATGACAACTCCTCACTGATCTGGATTGCGCCTCAGCATGTGAAAATGGCCTAGGTTCATTGAGACATGGAGAGTCTTGCTCCCCCATCACCATGTATAACAGCCACAATCTCTCTTCTCTGCAGGCTCCTTGGATCCTGGAGTCCCTCATGGCCAAAATCCCATGACCCTGATTCTTTTTCACATTCTGCTTTTCCAGACTTATTAGAGTCTGTTGCTCCTGCATTGTAGCTTCTAATTTCCCAGTGTTCTCCACAGCCAGGTTCTGGTAATCAGTGGTAGGGACATGATCCCTGCCCATCTTGGCTAATGGCCATTCATGGACTTATCCTCCATTAATTTATCTTGTTCTTTTTTTTTTTTAAACCCTCTTCTAGTCTTGGCCTTCCACCATCCTCCGGCAAAGAGTTCCACAGGTTGACTGTGTGTTGTGTGAAGAAATAAATCTCTGGGTTTTTTACACCTGCTGTCTATTACTTTTATTGGGTGACTCCTAGTTCCTGTGTTAGGTGGAGGAGTAAATAACACTCCCTTATTTACTTTATCCACATCAGTCTTGATTTTATAGACTTCAATTATATCTCCCCTTTGTCAGCTGAAAAATCCAGTGTTTTTAATCTCTCCTCTTGCAGAAGCTGTTCCAAACCCCTAATCATTTTTGCTGCCTTTTCTGAACCTTTTCAAATTCCAATAGGTCTCTTTTGAGACGGGATGATGACCTCTGTATGCAGTATTCAAGATGTGGGTGTACCATGGATTTATGTAGCAGCAATATGATATTTTCTGTCTTATGATCTACCCCTTTCTTTATGATTCCCAACATTCTGTTCCCTCTTTCGACTGCCTCTGCATATTGAGTGGATATTTTCATAGAACTATCTACAATAACGCCAAGATCCCTCTCTTGAGTGATAACAATTAATTTAGACCCCTTCATTTTGTGTGTACAGTTGGACTTATGTTTTCCAAGGTGCTGCAATATGGGCTAGCCTGTCATCTAGCACCACTGAGATCTTGCTGTGATAAAACCTGTCACCGTGACCCCCCTCAGACTGTCGCCTGGTGTTCTGAGACTTCCTCTGAGCCCATTTTCTCTGCCAGTAGGTCGAAGACTAATACACTTGAGAAACTGATCACAGTTGAAGTCTCATTCCCAGAGATGTTCCAATAACCTTCTTTCAAAGAGTGGACTTCTTCCTACACTGGGTCCAGCAATCACTCACAACCTCATCATAACTGTCCTTTGTTCCAATTTATTTCAGGCATTCCTTGGAGGTGGAGAGGCCATCTCCTGAGCCAGCTGAAGAAAGTATAGAGCACTTTCTAGGGCCTTTTATATTCTCTCTCTCTTGGGGGCGGAAGCCTCTGTTCTCCTGTGCAAAATCTCAGTGACAAGATGGAGTTTTCAATCACCTGGGCAGGTCACATATCCATGAATTATTTAACTTTTTGCAGGTCGACACCATTTTTTACATGCTAGTTTGAATATTCCAAGGAAAAGTCAGATGTGGATTGGCATCTCCCAAAGTTAAGTGTTTTTTTGACTGGGCACTTACCAAGAATAGTCCTTTCTCAAGAAGCTGACCAAATGCTTCACTGAGGCTATTTAGAATCAAGCAAATTGAGATACAAGCACATAGCCAGTATTCATAACTTCAGATACACAACTGATCCATACAGACAGCATAATCCTAACCAGCAAACTACAACCTTTCCATAGTCTCCCCACTTGACCTCCCCTGTACAAGATTTGGGGCTACTATATGATCTGGGTTGCAACAGTGATCTATACGGTCACAGTTCATGTTAATAACATCACACCTGCATTCAGTGATATCCCTGCCCTTCCTGTTCTCTTTCTCCACTGAACCCCACCAGGCCATGCTACTGTTCCCAGCTTCCCCAGGACTCTCTCATTGTCTCTGGCTGCTGTGTCAGTAAGAAGCAGTGCCAGGGAGACTTACCCTCTCTCTGGAGTCTTGAATTTCTGGGACATGGATTTACCTTCTCGGTGTTGTAAGAGGCTCTGTCATGCGTGTCTCTGAAGTTACCCACAGTACAATCTGGACCGTTGAACAGCTGTGTCCCCTCACTTCTCCAACCTGGGGTGCCTTTTCCACTGTTTTACTGGAACAGCCCCTCTTGACCAATTAACACACAGTCTCCAGCAAGTAACTCCCTCCCAGCTACACAGTCTTGAGTGCTGCTAGTCAGCCACTCATGAATTACACCTCAGGAGAACACCAGCAAATTCTCAAGTGCCAGATTTTCCCCAGAAATGTGTCTTGCCCTGTCCAGCATGCTACTGAACAACACAAGCTCATATCAAATCTTTCATTTCATCAGTGGAAAAGGACATGCACCAGCCTTGTTATCCCAAATAGAATTTCCCTCAGACTTTAAATCAAACACACTGGTTAGATAAAACAATGAAACAACATTAACTACCACAAAAAAAGTTAAGTGACTAGAGATAGAGGCATGAAAGTCAGAATTAGTTACAAAAGAAATGCAGGAAAAAACACAAACTATTTGTGACAAAGTGGCCTCTCGGACCCCCCCTGACTCAGGTCCTTTGGGCTTCTGGTGAGGCAAATGCCATGCCAGCAGCCCACATAGAAAGCCCCAAAGGCAGGCTCTCCCTTCCCCATAGCACTTCTTTCTGGCTGGGTTTTGCTTTTCTCTGGCTAGGAAAACTATCTCCCCTCTGGGATAGACTCCTTGTCCTGCTGCCCCTAGTCTGCAGGCAGCCTCACTCCATCTATCTCTTCCCCCCCCCCTTCCTAGCTGGGGGGGGGGAGGGTTTAAAAGGTCTTTGACAGCTTTTTAATTGGGCTCAGCTGATCCTGCTTTGGCCAGTGGCAGCCTTACTCAGCTGAACCCAATTAACCTGCAGTTACCTCTCTCACCACAAACCCCTCTGGCAGTAGCCTGCCCTGGGTTTACCACATAATGTTTAACTTAACAAGCTGAAATGGATTCAAAGTAAATGTTTCTCTCACCATATGCTGTGACAGGCTGACTTTCCGTTCAGCCAGGACTCTCTCTTACCCACACTCCTGCCCAAGTTCAGTTCTTCAGGAGTTGTCATGAGCAGAGGAAAGGGGAGAGCGAGTCTCAAGCATTTTCCCACCTCTTTTTAGAATTCAGTCCTTTGTACTAGAAACATTTTCAGTTTTCACCTGAGTCATGGTGACAGGCTGTCTGTTGTGGATTTGATCCTCAAGCCTTCCATGTGATGCAATGTAAATATCCTTTTCACACCTTCCCCCTCCCAGAGAATGGCTGTTTCACCAGTTGTTTTCTTTGCTGTCTCTGAGGAACTGGTCTGGTGTTCCCCAGAGTTGTAACATTTTCAGTAATACCATAGAGTAAAATCTCATCACTTTACATACAGTGTTGCTACCCATATTTTAATAAGAGGATAAGACCTCACTGCCCCCTCCAGAGACCCCCTGCCCCCTAATCATGCCCCAGGACCCTATCCCCCTATCAACCCCCCCTGCTCCCGATCACCTAGCCACACCACCAGCCTCTGACAGACCCCCTGGGACTCCCACGTGGCATCCAACCACCCATTCACTGCCCCCGACACCCTCTGCCCCCTTATCCACCCCCCTGCCCCAGGCCCAACCCCGCCACAGCCCGCTTTCCTGCCACCACTATGAATAGCGTGTCTGGCCCACAGCAAGGAATGCCGCTGATCCACTGGAGCGCTGATCCACTTCTGTCTGTCCTGGAGCCAAACATGTGGTCGTTCAGCCCCACACCCGAGAGCTGAGTCCAGGGGAGGGAAACAGCAGGGGAGGAGCTGGAGCAGCCTCCCCAGCTGGCTATGCAGTCGCGCAGCCCCGCCCCCGACAGCAGCTGCTCCTGTGGCTGCGGGGGAAGCAGACAGCGGGGAAGCGGCTAGAGCAGCCTCCCCAGCCTGCCACATGGTTTAGCAGCTGTGCCCCCCAGAGCTTCTGTGTGCACCCCACAGAGGCCACGGGGGAGGGAGAGAACTAGGGAGGGGCCGGAGCAGCCTCCCCAGCCACATCTCAGGGGCCAGTTGGGAGGAGCATGTGTGGGGGTATGTATATATATAGATGGGGACTTCTGACAGTCTTTGATTTAAACAATTCCCTTGAAGTTTGGTTTGTGTTAAATGGTTGTCTGTCAAAATGGATCGGTGCTTGGATTTGACATGTTTGAGTGTCAAAAAGCAGACTCACAAAGATAGGTCAAGGCAAACATAAAGATTCATTTTGGGGCTGCACCTGTGCTGTTGGCGTATTTCTCCTTTAGTAAAGATTTCCAGAAAGTCAGGGTGCCCCTGTGTGTTCTGAAGAGATTTCAATCTATCATTTTCTGATCTGTTATTTCCATCTGGGATGTTGCTTCATCAGTGACTAAAGGGGGCTTCAGACAATTGGCTTCAGCACTAAAAGGGTTAATCAGAAATCTGATTTGAGGTGTTTTCTGATGTAAATCTTGGAAACTTTCCTCAAAACTGTCCTTAAGATCTTTAATCAGGCCGGAATATCTAGTTGTGCTCTATTTTAGGAGTTCTTCTGCATCATCTTTAATCTGTCTGGAAGTGGTGACATTGAGGGAAAGTGTCTCAGCACTCCCTCAAGCAATTATCCATGAAACAACTGCAGTTTGTTCATGAAAGCAAATACACCTTGCATGTGATCAGACAGCAAACAGAATTTTCCTTGTAAGTCCATATTTACTTTATCCAACTCCAGCAGCATGTCTGCAAGAAATGATTGGTCGAGAACCCATCTTCAGGATGTATTCTGTGCCTTTCCTCCATAAACAATTTTACTGCTTCTGGAAGATTGGGGAAAAAATGGAAATCACTTTAGCTTTCAAGAGCCATCAAACTGCACAGTGAAATCAGCAGGGGAGTCCTCTTCATCCAGTTCTTCAATTAGATGTTGAAATTGTCTGTGATTTGAGTGCAGTTGAGAGAATGAAATTCACAATGTGCAAGACAAGTTTCATAATCCAATTAAGTTTGAGATGTATATATATCCATTGCACCCAATGAATAATAGTGAAATGTCCAAAATTCAGGAAAGCTCTCATTAGATTTACAAAGCCCCACTAATCCATTCATAGATCCCCACATGGATGGGGCTCCGTCCATTGCAAGGTCTGTAAAGACAAGTGACTTTTCACAACTACCAACATCAACACCTCCTTTAGATCTGGTCCGCGAGTTCTGGTCTTTAGGGACAGGATATTGAGGAGTTCTTCCCTTACAACACAGTCATCAGACACAGTGCAGACAAATACTGATAATAAGGTAACAAAGAGTTCTGTGGCACCTTAAAGACTAACTAAAGTATTGAAGCATAAGCTTTCCTGGGCTAATACCCACTTCGTCGGATGCAAGCAGTGGAAGTGTCTAGGGGCAGGTATAGATAAGTAGGCAAGAACTAGGTGGGAGGTAACAAGGTTAGTCCAATCAGCCTGAACCAGCTTGTTATCTCAAATCAGGGAGGGTGAGGTATTCCTCTAGCAGCTGAATTGGAGGTGTGAACTCGGAGAGAGGAGAAGCTGTTTTTGTATTTAGCAAGCCATTCAAGATCTTTGTTAAGTCCCAGATTGATTGTGTCAAATTTGCAAATGAATTGCAGCTCTGCAGTTTCTCTTTGCAGTCTGGTCTTGAAGTTTTTTTTCTGCAATATGGTGAATTTTAAATCTGTAAGAGTTCACACCTCCAATTCAGCTGCTAGACGGAATACCTCACCCTCCAGTAGAGGGGGACCTGGTAAATTTTAGGGGGGGCGCTGAACAGAGAGTCCATGCTGAATAATGGAGTAGCGCATTAGTGGAAACATATAGGGAAATTGACCTGGGACCCAGGTGGAAGACCCCAACTCTACATTCAGCAGAGTAACCAAGCTCCCACCTTAGCCCTAATTGCACTGGAGCCTTGGTTTCTATAATTAAAGCAACCCCTCCAAAAGGGAAATAAGGGTCAGCCAGTGGTCCTGCAATCATTCCAAGGAAAAACCAGTACTGGACAAGAATGGATACAGGTCCCATTTACAGGGCAGGGTTTCCCTTTTTCGGTTTCATGCTTCAAGACATCAGGGGATCAAATTCATACCAAGTATATGACTAACAAAGTCATTTGGGGCACAGATTGGCAATTTAAAAATAATATTATAATTGATTTACCTTGAGGCTCTTTCTGGAGATTAGAAGATCTTCCCCCATATTTATCCGCAAAAAGATATAACAGTATTGTGGAGAAGGGGAAGAATGAGACCATTGCGGCTCTTACAGCCAACCAGAGGGAAGAATGGCATGTAAAATTTCCAACAGTCTGGACCAAAAAGAATGTGGAAAAATAGATGCTTGTGTTAGAATTGTAGGTGAATGGGGACCCCTCAGACACAGTATCGGTGCCCCAGGGAAGCTGAGGAGCAGCTGGTTCAAATCATTAAGGACCATTCTACAGCAATGTAATTAACCACAAACAAGTTCTCATTATGGTCCAACGAGAAGGGAAATGAGCAGGAATTCTTGCTGTTCAACCATGGACAGACTTACACAATGGCACAGCAGTGAGTGTGTTGTGGAAGCTGGTCTGAGAAAATAATTGGAAGCGATTACTCAGAGAAAAAAAAAACTAGTGTCATGAGAAGCCATGGTCAATTGTGGCTGAGTGGTTGGGGATGGCGTTGAAATCTAGTGGGGTCTCTCTGCCCTGGTTCAAATCCTGTCAACTTCAGAGGAAAATGTGGTTCTTTAGTTTCAGTGCCTGAGCATCCATTGTGTGAATGGGAGCTAAATCTTGTCTCATTCTCAGGCTATATCTACACAGCAGTTATGCTGCTTTAGTTAAAGTGTTTTAATTCAACACTAAGCTCCTTGTGTCACCACAGACTGCATCCCCTCTAGCAACTCTTGCATCGCCCCAGAGAGCAGTGCACTGTGGGTAGCTATCACACTGTGCAACTGGCTGCAGGGTGCTTTGGGAAAGGTTTGAAATGTCTCATGGGCCGGTACAGCATCACATGATGCAGGTTTCTCTATCCCATTGTTCCATGAGCATCATACTAGATTGCCAGCTGCTTTTCAACTGAAGTGTGTGCGGCAGGACAGAGAGAGAGAGAAAGAGTGTGTGTGTGTTGTGGAAGAGTGAATGTGTTGGCACACCATCTCTATGTTCAGACAGCTGCTGGAAGCAACCAATCCTTAGGCAAGGGGAAGGGGCCAGCCCGACATCAACTCCCACTTCTCTCACTGGCTCAGTACAGCACAGCAATCTCTGTGACACACACACACACTCTCTCTACTCTCTCCTTTGGGGATCCAGCAGGACAGGGGAAGGCAGCAGGTGATTCTAATTCCTTAAGGCTATTGGGTGTAGTTGTGTAGTGTGTGCAGAGAAGGAACATGCTACATGCCCAGAGGCCTTTATTCTCCAGCCTGGATGCCAGGAAGTTGCTCCTTCAACTTTTCATATAACTTTCTGTTAGAAACTCTGTGTTAAACTTTTGGCAATATATTATAGCCCCTAAGGTAGGATAATTAAGGTAGAAGAAAAATGTCTTTTTGCTAGGAGTAGAATATGATCTTTCCCCCACTTCATATTCAATTGCCCAGTTGAATGAATGAGGTGTGAATGAATGAGGTGTGAATGAGTGTCTGGGGCCTGATTCTTTGTAATTGGGGAGAACCATTTTCTTTATTTGGGGTATTGGTTTTCATAACCATTGATCCCCAGGACAGGTGGCTGGTGGTGGTGATACTGGGAACCTGGAGTGTCTAAGGGAATTGCTTGTGTGACTTGTGGTTAGCCAGTGGGGTGAAACCAAAGTCTTTTCTGTTTGGCTGGTTTGGTTTGCCTTAGTGTGGAAAAGCCACAGCTTTGGGCTGTAATTGCCCCTTTGGAAGCAATCTGTCCTGATCTGACACTCACAGTTGGATCCCACCAGGAACAGCACCATCACACCTGGGTAAGGGGATTTATTTTCCATTGTGGAGCTGTGAGTGCCCGCCTCTCCTGGAGGAAGCTGGAGCTGAGAGAGGTGGCATCCTGTGAGATGGTCAGTTTGGAGGGATCGGATGAAGGTGGATTCTTATAACCAGAATCTCTATAGCTCCAGCCTACTTTACTTATTAAAAGAAATATGACTCAATCTCTTTTATACAGTTTATTAAAATGAACTAATCAAATCAAGAATACACATCGAAGGCTAACCTGCTACAAACCCAACTCAACTAGGGGAGGTTTAAGCATACAACTAGAAAGTTGAGGTCATATCAGCCAATCCATGAATTAATTGCATTGGAATCAACTCATCAAGTTGTCAAATCATCAGATTGATGCGGAAGAAAATCAACCCTTATGAATTTTAAGACAGCAATGCAAAGAGGTGGTGTGACACCTGGAAAGGGTAAAGCGTCCTGCAGGATAAATGACCCAAATTCAACCTTCAGGGCCATACAGGGAGATAATGTGTTTTTGTGTGTGTGTTTACAGAGATATTCTTAGAGGTTAGCGATCCTGTCTATGCCGTATTCTGCTAATTCAGAGGGCAAAAGGAGCTCTTACATTTAAATGAGCTGTAAAGATTGTGATATCATTGTATTAATCTCTCTTTGAGGTAGATAGCAAATCACCTGTGAAGGGTGAAAGCAAGCAATTGCCTTATGTTATCCTGTGTGGCTAAGTACTAGTGATGCTTAGAAAACAGGTCTACTTCAAAATCCTGATGATTGCCTGTTGTTTGCCTAAAGACTCCAAGCTGTCAGGAGAAGGTTGCTTGAGTCCTGAGACTGTTTCTCTCAGATCTGCTTCATGTGTTATGCAGGGAAAGCTTGAGTTGTAAGACTGAGATCTGCAGTCACTCTGGATATTGGCCTGAACTTATGGACCAAGAACTCTTTGCAACTCTAAAGCTCAACCATCTCTACTCGGAAATGGATCTCACTACTGTACCCGTGCCTGTCTATATTATACTGATCTTTTCACCCATACTCGCTCTTTTCTTTTTAAATACATTTTAGTTTCATTACTAAGAATTGGCCCTAAAAGTGAGTGTGGGTAAGGGCCGAAATATTCATGTACTTGGGAGGTAATGTGTCTCTTCCTTTGGGGTTGGTAGAATTTTCTTATGTGATTAGGATTTTCAGTAATCCTAATCATATTTGACTTGGGTGTCTGGTGGAAGTTTAAGGCTGGGTTGCTTTATGGGAACGGTGTTTTGGCTTCTGTGTAACCAGTATTGTAGATGCTGTTTTGTGCTGGTTGGTAAATCTGGGTATTGGAATAGCCACCAGTTTTGGGGATTCTCTGCCCTATTCTTTGGAGTTTGTCCTAACTGAGGGAGCTCAGTGTGGCTCCCTTGGGACCCCACTCATAGGTGATTGTACATTTATTTATACTACCCAACCGGAGAACTTCACCCTCCCAGTGCAATCCAGATTTAGCCCTTTGAATATTTCAATACCAAAACCAAATTAGTTCTTATGTTTAAGCCACACCCTCCAAGCCATGCAAAGCTTCTTCCTTAGCTTTTGTATTCTGTGGCTAATCCTTCTTCTCACTCTTTCTCTCCCAGACTTTCCTAAGTGGAGGTTTAAACAGCCCTCCCTGAACAATTCAGAGCTAACAGCATAGCTATTTTTTAACGCTTTCGCAGGTAAGGAACATTCAGTCATTTCAAAGGGCAGTCAGGGCTATTCAGATTTGGGGAACTATCTTCATAGCCTCTTCCCCATGTGGATTTTACTAGTGCTCATCATAGGCACCAACTTTCCCAGGTGCCGGTGGGTGCTCCCACCCCAGCCTCACCCCAACTCCCCCTGCTCCCTGCCCCTATTGAACCAAACCCCTGCCTCCCCTGAGCATTCCCCCTCCTCCCTCCCAGTGAAGCGAAACAGCTGTTTCAAAGTGCAAGTGCCAGGAGGGATGGAGGAGACACAGGACGGGGGGGCTGCACTCGGGAGGAGGTGGGGAGTTGCCAGTGGGTGCTGACCACCCACCAATTTTTACCCATGGGTGCTCCAGCCCCAGGGCACCCACAGAGTCGGCGCCTATGGTGATCATAGACAAACATCCGGACTGAGCCACACTCTTGCAGTCTGATAGGACAGACAGGCTAGACTGTCTTCCAGCACATAAAAACAAAAGAGAAACAATAGAAAAAGGAACAGTATGTTACTACAGTGCTAAGGGGGTGGAGTAGGGGAGTAGCTGGAGCCAAGGCACCAGGTGATTGCTCAGCTAGACCAGCACTCTAGGCTTGGGGGCTATTTTGGTCCAGGCAGACTAGTCCAGGCTGTTCTAGCCTGTTGAGGATGTGACTCCCTTCCCCAGAGGGGATCAGTCTTGGGGTCATGGTATATCAGTCTCTGTTAGATAGCGCGTTGATCTCAAAGGTTAAGGGCTTCCACCTTCATCTTGATCTTTACAATTGGTGATTCCATCTTACCCTATTGTACAGTGACTCCCTGAGGTCTCCAGGTTAATCAGGTGTGAAAACTCCTTTGAAACAGACAATGTGTCCGGAGCTAGTGTCCCGACCCCCACTTTGAGAACCAATGCCGTAGTCCAAGGAGGGTAAATTACATCAACTAAACTTTACAGGATTACTCACCATTTCATATACTACTCGGGGGGAGGCAGGGGACAGAAACATAAGAATGGCCATACTGGGTTAGACCAATGGTCCATCTAACCCCCTATCTTGTCGGCTGACAGCGGCCAATGCCAGAGGCTTCAGGGGGAATTAACAAGTCAATTAGTGAGTGATCCATCCTGTGTCATTCATTCCTAGCATCTGACCATCAAAACCTTAGCCATCTTGGCTAATAGTCATTCATGGACCTATACTAGATGAACTTATCTAATTCTTTCCTGAAACCAGAAAACCATCAGTATTACAAAAGTAATTTAGGTTATCACATAATCAGTCTCTTATTCTTCAATACACTTTTATGTTTCATTCCATTTTCACTGGTAACAACATATTTAAAGGTTACACAATTTTATCCTTGGTGTTAGTTCTCTCAATCCCTTTTTCCACAAAGTGAGCCTTGTGTAAAATTATTTTCTGTGCCTTCTATTTCTGGGAACTCATTTATCTCAGGGTCTTTGGACATAAGTGTTGGTGGAAGTCATCTCAAATGGGTTCTCATCCTGAGAAAAAAGCACTTGTAGTCAATTTTCACAATTTCTAATCTTTCAAAGTAGCAGGAGGTGGAGAAGTGATGCAAATTCATAAGACACATGAGCAAAACTGAGAGACAGATCCATACAATCATGACTCAGCATTCGTCAGTCCTGCCGACTGAGCTTTGGAGTCTGATCTTCATTCCCTTCATTGGTTATCATCACTCGCACAGCATGGAAGTGCTTCTTCTCCAACAAGACAGACTGCAATCCATGGGGAAGGCCTGGCCTCTGAAGGCATCAACTGTTTCTTCTTTGGCTCATAAAACTTTGGATCCCAGTGGAAAAGGACAACTCTCCCGTATCTAACCACAGCATCCTTTGAACCATAATCACTACCACTGAACTAGGAGGTATTGTTCTACAAATAAACAATTAACCTGGGCCTAAAGTTTCTGTATTTTCCATCTCTGGGGTAAAAATCAACCACTAGGTGTCTATTATTTCTGCTTGAGGTCATTTCTTGGCCATGGCAGGGTAACTTTACTTCTCTGGAGTAGAATCATTTACCACATCACAGAAAATCTCAGTAGTCATAGAGTGAGGAATCACTTCCCCAAACAAGCATGCCCAGTTTATTTCATCTGGTGGCACAGACACAGGCATATATCAAAAGCCATGTAAGTTTCCACTGCTTGCATCCGATGAAGTGGGTATTAACCCATGAAAGCTTATGCTTCAATACTGTAGTTAGTCTTTAAGGTGCCACAGGACTCTTTGTTACCTCTGCTATTCCAGACTAACACAGCTACCTCTCTGATTCTTAACAAGAAGATGAAGTGTGCTTGAGAGTGTATGTAAGTGCATAAGTGTAATATACATCATATGCATATGATACAGTGTTAATTAATACATGTATTACTAATAAAAGTGGTGCTTTGCCTCATTCCTTTGAAGAAAGTCCTGTGCAGTACTTTTAAGTACAACATACGGACTTAGCATAACCCACAGCCAGCTTGTAGGCTCAGCCACCATAAATTGGAAACAAAAGCACAGAATCAGGGGAATTTGGCCTTATCAGACAGACAGAAAAGTATGAGCTGCAGCACTACCAACTGGAGAAAGATATTCACAAAGTCATGAGAATGGGGAGAGAAGGGAGAAGTTAGCTTTGGGTATCTGAAGTTTCTCTCTGAGAATATAAAGTATGACGTTTTTCTGTTGCTGAAGAAATTTTAAATAGTTTGAAAATGTACTTTAAAGAGGCAGAGTGTCCTGGTCTACTGCTGCATGAGCAATTCTGCCCCGACAGTGTATTCCAATAACAAAGCATAAAAATAAGACGAGCTTGAGTAGTTTTAACTAACTTTGAAAACCCCAAAAGTTAATGCGTAGGTGCTCTTAGGTACGTGAACCCCTGTATAGTGAAAATGATTGGTTAGTGTTTTTGCATCACCAGGTCTTAAATAAAATCATTGATTAAAGCAGAGAAGAGAAATCCTCATTTGAACTATGTAATGGGAGCCAGAAGACGACTCGTTGGAACATAACTCCGAGATACAGCTCAAGACCAAAGGTGCCAGGACTGTTACCCTGCCCGACCGTTACCCCGCTCGACTGTACTGTGCAAAAGCCAGAGCTCCAGACACAAACCAATCCTGACTGGCCACTGGGAGATGTCCAGCCGTCCTTGCATTAGATGCTTGGCGTGTGTGTTCTGTTGATTTGTTGCTAATAAATACACACCCAAGTTTAAGGATATGACTGTGTAAGGCTTTCACTGGACAAGAGCCCTGCAGACCTGTAGCACCCTAAGTATACTAGGAAGGGAAACTGGCCCTGAGCCCAGGGACGGGTAAAGTTGGGCCCCTTGTCCCTGCATACCCAGAAGGATGGGGAGGGTGAGATGGAGTTTTAAATCATGTGGGTTACATCCTGACTAAATAAAAAAAATCTGTCACTATGGCATCACCTTGGCTGAGGCAACAGAAGCAGCTCTGACTTGGACCAGGCGGCGGGGAGAGGGAAAACTGCAAGGCAATTCAAGGGCACACAAGTGAACCCCCCGACACTACTGTTTTAAAAAGCTTCATTTCTGGGAGGATGGCGCATGCGGATTAGCCTCAGTGGAATTCAAGAGGGACCATCATTCAATTCAAGACAACCCTGCTTTAATCAACACACCCGGCATTGATGAAACTCTCTAGTGTAGACGTAGCCATAGTTAGATCAGCCTAGCCCCTACTTTAGACACAGCTAGGTCTACAGAACAATTCTTGGCTGGTCACTTTCAACGTAGAGTTAGTAACGTAGACATGTTTTTAGTTCCAAGACAGCTCTCTGGGTGAACCTGTAAGGGCCTGTTGCTCTGCAAGTAGAGGGAGGCCGCTTGGGCAGGTCGAACCAGCTGGGACCAGAGTTGGTACGGCAGTCCAGTGTCCCTCAGCAGTGCCGGGCAGCCACTTAGGCCTGGTCAGGCCCTTAGTCAGGGCCGGGGTAGTGCCATGGGGTAACCTGGAACAGACTCTTGGGTTGCTTGTAGCCGGGACAGAGCCCTGATAGCCAGGAAGCAACCAGTTTCTCAGGGCAGTGGGGGGAGGAGGGGGCTGGCTCTGGCCTGGGCATGGTTCAGGCAGCCAGCAAATACACTTCTGTCTTTAGGGTGGCTGGGGCCTGGGCTCACAGGGGTGCAGCGGGTGGTTTGGTCTCCCCAGGTTGCCGCCCATCAGCTTCCCAGTATCACCACCAGCAGCCACCTGTCATGGGGACCAATGGTTATGAAAACTAATACCCCGATAAAGAAAACGGTTCTTCCCAATTCCAAAGAATCAGGCCTCAGACCCAGGTCAATATACAAGTCAGATCTTACCACAAATCACGCTGTTGCCAATCTTTTAGAATTTAAAATCTGAAGGTTTATTATGCAAGGAAAAGGGTATAGGAGATGGATAGGAATGGTTAAAAGAAATTAATTACATGCTGTAATGGCAAATCTCTTGGTTCAGGCTTGCAGCAAAGGTAGAATAAACTGCAGGTTTAAATCAAAGTCTCTGGAATACATCCGCAACATGGATGGGTCATTCAGTCTTTTGTTTCAAGCTTCTGTGTGAAACAAAGTCCCATCCAGAGGTACGAGCAAGACTGCAGACTGGAAACTGATGACCAAGATGGAGGGTCTCAAGCAGCTTTTATACCTTTCCCCAGGTGCAGGAATTTTCTGTCTTTTGCTTTGCAGCAAAATGGAGTATTGAGTCACATGGCAATCCCTGCCCCCTCGCTAAGACACAGGGTGTGTCTGCCCGCTCTCAATGAGTCCATTATGTAGCTGATGGTCCTTAATGGGCCAACCAGCCCAATCCAGCTAACAACTTGTTTGAGATTTCACCCAGAAACAAAGCATAAAGTTTGAAATACAGTCAATATTCATAACTTTAGCTACAAAAAAGATACACATGCTTATAATCATAATCAGCAGACTATAACGTGGTCATAGAAACCTTATATGACCCCCTTTACATAAGATTTGGTGCCCTTACAGGACCTTGGTTGCATGAATGAGCTATATGATCCCAGATAATTTCAGTAATGTGACACCCCTGCACTTCCGGCAAAAGGGGCAGGGCAGCCTGGGTTCTGCCCTCCCAGGGACATTTAAGGGTATCTCACTCACCCAAGTGAAGGGAGACCCCTCCAAAGTCATCCCAAAAAAACAAACAAATCTTTGGGCAGCCTACTGACTACAAGTATAGTGTTACTCTCCTGCGTGGATTCTCTGATGTGGGATAATCTGTGAACTATGACTGAAGCCTTTGCCACACACAGGGCATGACTAGGGCTTCTGTGCTGTGTGGGTTTTTTGATGTGACACAAGCTCTGAGCTCCTACTCAAGCTTTTCCCACACTCATGGCAAGTGTAGGATTTCTCACCTGTGTGGGTTCTATGATGAAGGTTAAGGCTGAAACTCTGATTGAAGCTTTTCCCACACTCAGGACACTTGTACGGTTTCTCTCCTGTGTGGGTTCTCTGATGTCTAATAAACGCGGAACCGTCACGGAAGTCTTTCCCACACTCAGTACATCTATAGGGTTTCTCTGTGTGGGTTCTCTGATGAGATTTAAGGTGGAAGGACCGAATGAAGCTTTTCCCACACTCAGGACATGAGTATGGTTTCTTTCCTGTGTGGATTCTCTGATGAAGTTTAAGGTGGGAGCTCTGAATGAAGCTTTTCCCGCACTCAGGACACGTGTACGGTTTCTCTCCTGTGTGGTTTCTCTGATGACATTTAAGGGTGGAGTGGTCAGTGAAGCTTTTCTCACACTCAGGACACTTGTACGGTTTCTCTCCTGTGTGGGTTCTCTGATGTCTAATAAATGCGGAACTGTCACGGAAGTCTTTCCCGCACTCAGTACATCTATAGGGTTTCTCTGTGTGGGTTCTCTGATGAGATTTAAGGTGGAAGGGCCGAATGAAGCTTTTCCCACACTCAGGACATGAGTACGGTTTCTTTCCTGTGTGGATTCTCTGATGAAGTTTAAGGTGGGAGCTCTGAATGAAGCTTTTCCCACACTCAGGACACGTGTATGGTTTCTCTCCTGTGTGGTTTCTTTGATGACGTTTAAAGGTGGAGCGGTCAGTGAAGCTTTTCCCACACTCAGGACACATGAACGGTTTCTCTCCTGTGTGGGTTCTCTGATGAGTTTTAAGGTGGGAGAGCAGAGTGAAGCTTTTCCCACACTCAGTACACTTGTAGGGTTTCTCTCCTGTGTGGGTTCTCTGATGATCTTTAAGGTAGGAGAGCCGAGTGAAGCTTTTCCCGCACTCAGGACACGTGTACGGTTTCTCTCCTGTGTGGGTTCTCTGATGACGTTTAAGGTTGTAGTGGCCAGTGAAGCTTTTCCCACACTCAAGACACGTGCACGGTTTCTCTCCTGTGTGGATTCTCTGATGAACTTTAAGGGTGGAGCGGTCAGTGAAGCTTTTCCCACACTCACGACATGTGTAGGGTTTCTCTCCTGTGTGGTTTCTCTGATGAACTTTAAGGGTGGAGCGGTCAGTGAAGCTTTTCCCACACTCAGGACATATGAACGGTTTCTCTCCTGTGTGGGTTCTCTGATGAGATTTAAGGTGGGAGCTCTGAATGAAGCTTTTCCCACACTCAGGACACGTGTACGGTTTCTCTCCACTGTGGGTTCTCTGATGTAATACAAGCGCTAAGCTCAAACTGAAACTTTTCCCACACTCCGGGCAGATGTATTGTTTTCCTCCACTGTTGATTCTCTCATGTCCAATAAGGTCGGAGCCTCCACTGAACTTTTTCTCCAGTCTGTGCAGATTCTCATAGGCATTTGCCTGTGCACAACTCCAAGAAACATTCCCTTTGGATCTTTCTGATAGCATCCCATGTGCTTCTACTTGCTCAGCATCGTCTTGTTGAGGATTCTCCTCCTCATTCTCATTCACCATCCCATTATCTGCCAGGAGAGAGAGAGAAATCAGACACAGCTAACTTGCTTTGCCAGAGCAAAAGAAAACCTAACAGAGAGGAATAGAAGAAAGGGGACAGGGGACAAACAAAAGCAAGTGATGGAGAGATCAGACAAAGAAAGATCTGACTCTCCCCCAAACCTCTCCCCAGAGGAGAGAGGGCAGGGAATCAATTCTAGGTCTAAACCGAAACCAAACACTTGGGGAGAAAGAAGATTGGAAGGAAGCTACTGTCAGACACGAGTCAGGACAGGTATTAACCCCAGAGTGAAGTGTGCTATGAGGATGCCACATCTCCTAAAAGCATCTCTCAGGGTCTCTCTTTCCTCAAAGTCCTGGAGGTCAGGGACCCAGGGCTCCTCCCCTCACTCCAGCCAGGAGATCACCTCAGGTTTGGAAACTGGAAACTCTACCCAAGTGACAGAAAACAAGCAAGAAAACAAGGAGAAAGGGGTCAAGAGTGAGGTGGCAAAGTTTGCAGATACTAAACTGCTCAAGATGGTTAAGACCAAAGCAAACTGTGAAGAACTTCAAAAAGATCTCACAAAACTGGCAACAAATTGGGCAACAAAATGGCAAATTAAATGTAATGTGGATAAATGTAAAGTAATGCACATTGGAAAAATGATCCCAACGATACATACAATATGATGTGGGCTAATTTAGATACAATTAATCAGGAAAAAGGTCTTGGAGTCATCGTGGATAGTTCTCTAAAGACATCCACATAGTGTGTGGCGGCAGTCAAAAAAGCAAATGGGATGTTAGGAATCATTTAAAAAGGGATGGAGAATGAGAGAGAATATCTTATTGTCCTTATATAAATCCACAGCTTGCCCACATCTTGAATAATGTGTACAGATGTGGTCTTCTCATCTCAAAAAGGATATAGTGGCATTAGAAAAGGTTCAGAGAAGGGAACTACCATCATGAGGGGTTTGGAAACAGAGCCGGATGAGGAGAGATTAAATAGGCTAGGACTTTTCAGTTTGGATATGATAGAGGTATATAAAATCATGATTAGTGTGGAGAGGAATAAATAGGGAAAAGGTATTTACTTGTTCCCGTAATATATGAACTAGGGGCCACCAAATTAAATTAATGGGCAGCAGGTTTAAAACAAATCTAAGCAAGTTCTTCACACAGCACACAGTCAATCTGTGGAACTCCTTGCCTGAGGAGGCTGTGAAGGCTAGGGACTAGAACAGAGTTTAAAAAGACAACTGGATAAATTCATGGAGGTTAAGTCCATTAATGGCTGCTAGCCAGGACGAGTAAGGAATGTTGTCCCTCGCCTCCGTTTGCCAGAGGGAGGTGATGGATGGCAGGAAAGAGATCTCTTCATCTTTACCTGTTCGGTTCACTCACTCTGAGGCACCTGGCATTGGCCACTGTTAGTAGACAGGATACTGGGCTGGATGAACATTTCTCTGACCCAGTACAGCCATTCTTATGATCAACTGATTTTGTGGGGTACTTGTGTTACATTCTGGGGGTGCAATCCAGACAACTGAAACACTATGTCACCACCTGCCTTGTGATGCTGGGTGCCTCAAAATGCTTTGCTGTTGTAGCTCCCAACCAGGGCCGCTGACAAACACCCTACCAGCACGCAGGTCACAGCTGCAGTGTGTGTGTCTTGCTACAGCTCTGGCCCAGCAGTCTGTCAGCAACATTTCCAGTCCCAATCTGGCCTCCACCAACCTGGGTTACAATGTGCAGAGTGGCCCCAACCCACTCCCAGTCCCAAATTTTCCACAAAGCGTGTGTTCTGTACTGGAGAGACCTCTCCTGTACAGTTCACATGTTAGAGGTCCATTGCCCCTCAAGAGACCAATATTCAAGAATTTGCTACTTGAAATGAGGTTAGTAAACAATTCAGTTTAAACACCACAACTGGATTAGTTTGGATTACAAATAAAACAAGTTTATTTAACTGTAAAGAGAACGATTTTAAGTGAGAACAAATTTAATGTATTAAAAAGTAAGAAATAGTTACAAGATAAGAATTAAAAGGTATTTTATCTTAATTTAACAAGCACAACTTCTATCAAGGTAAAATCCTTAGCACGTGTTCCAAGGGTTGATCAAATTGTCAGATCAGGATCTCCACCAAAGTCAAAGGGCTGGTCCCTTTGTCTTCTTCCTCTCTCTCTCTCTCTCTCTCTCTCTTTTACCTAAGAAATGCCCTAGAGTGTTTTTGCGAACATCCTGTTTCAGGGGACATTCAACAGACCTAGTGTCACGGAGTGCCCGGGCGATGGTCTGGAACTTGCTCCGGGTGAAGCCAGTTGGGACTGTGAGGGAAAACGTCCCCTCTCCGTACACAGCCTGTCTTCAAGGCTCGGAGCTTAGAGGTCCCCGTTTACACCTTCCTGGGTCTGACCTCAGTGCATTCAGCACCTTCTGCCCCTCCATGCACTTCCCCCAGCAAGCCTGCCCAGGCGGGGTCCTGAGGGAGCCTGTGTTTTCTGCACCCCAAATCCACAGTCAAACGTGACTCTCAGCCAGCCAGTAAAAAAGAGGTTTATTCGTCGACAGGTACATGGTCTAACACCGAGCTTGTAGGCTCCCGAACTCCTCAGCTGGATCCATTTTGGGGGCCCAAGGGAGGCCAGACTCTGACTGGGCCTGCCTCCCTTCTGCTCACCCAGTTTCAGACTCCAAAAAACCCTCTCCAGCTAGCTGCAGACTCCAAACTCCAACTCAATCTCTCCAGCCCCTCCTCTTCCATGGCTCAGCCAGGTCAGGTGACCTCCCTCCCCCACTTGGGGTAAGATTACAGCTTCAGGTATGGACACCTGCAGAGAAACTCTCCTTTGCATCAGCTACACATCCTTATCCCTTCACATAGATGCTCAAGAAATGCATAGGGGAAAGTGAGGCACACACACAGTATTCATACTCCGTCACACTTAGTGCTTGGGAAATATGGCTTATCAAGACATCCCACTAACCTTTTACTGCTTGTGTAATTGTCTCTCAAATAAATTGCTGTGAATTGGGCAAATTCTATCCAAATTTTCACTGGTACTGGTAATGATCTGCCCACCCATGGGCCAATATAAATCGGTTTCAACAACGTTTATGATGGTATTGCCCAAGAGTCAACAAGGAACAGGGCCGCCCCATTGTACCTGGCACTGTAGAAACACAGTAGCGGACAGTCTCTGACCCCTCCAAAACATGAAAACTCCAGAGACTGTTCTAGTGAGATGGGTCAGAGGATAGCAGCCCGTTGAATATCACAACTCTTCTTATCAATATATGTGTCTATGGATTTGTGTGTTCCAGGCTCACTGGGGGGTGGGGTGGGGTGTGGGGGGGTGATTAATGCCCAATCTGAAGGATGGGCATGCAGCCATTAAGCTCTTTGGGCTCTAGCCCTGCAGAAAAGGGCAGTTAAAATTTTTACCTGTTTCCACAGAATAAAGAACAAGGACAGATTTGGGGATATAAAAGACTGAGTGGGCACTGTCTGAAGTGGCTAAGGGGACAACAGAAGCTCTGACTTGGACCAGGAGGCCATGAGGGGGAACTGAAGATGCAGGCAAAACCACAAGTGACCCCCAGACACTATTACTTTAAAAAGCTCTGGGAGGATGGTGCGTGCGGATTAGGTTCAGTGGAATTCAAGAGGGACCATCACTCAAAGAAGACCCTGCTTTAATCAACACACACAGCACCGATGAAACTCTCTAGTGTAGACGTAGCCATAGTTAGATCAGCCTAGCCCCACTGTAGACACAGCTAGGTCTACAGAACAATTCTCAGGTGGTCATTTTCAGCTTAGTGCTTGACGTGTAGACATGCTTTTAGTTCCAAGAGATCTCTCTGTGGGAACCCCACGACAGCTGTGTAACAAAAACACCTCCTGTGTTCCCGTCTTTACACTCTAATTATAGTACTACCAAGCAGTGATGGAAACAGAGGTATGTATTGGAATCAGAAATATTACCAAAATTCCGGAGAGAAAACAAAGGCATGGAGATGGACTTTAATTTAGCCAAATTATATAATAAATTAAATATTTTTTAAAATTATTTTTGTGCCATTAGCCATTTAAGTTTTGGGTAAGTCTAAAACTGATACTAGGATTGGACATAAGCCCAGGGCAAAGGGGGGCAAGACATGGAATTCAGTCTACACATGTACAAATAGTAAAGGTATAGACTGCGGTCCTTTTTTCTTCAGATGCCGGGTGGCGCGACCCTTGTATGTCCTCAAAAAGTAATCCTTTCGGCAGCTTTTAAGCGGCACTGGGAGCTCGCAACCCCGCAGGGAGCGTTCAGCGAACCCCTCCCCCCCCCCGGGGGTTGCGACCCCTGGTTTGAGAAACCCTGGCATAGAGTTATTACTACAGAGGGTCTTTTGAAAACCCACAGCTTCCCATAACCAAGGGAACAGCTTCCCATAACCAAGCTTACCCAGCGAGCTCACATTCTCATAGTTCTCCTGCATAACGTCTCTGTAGAGGGCTCTCTGACTGGGGTTTAGCAGAGCCCACTCTTCCTGAGTGAAATACACAGTCACCTCCTCGAAGATCACCAGCCACTGAAAAATCAAGAACCCCCAACTTAGTACTTGAGTATTCATGGGAGAGCAGGTGCAGGAAAGTGGAAGCTCGGGGAGGGCCACGGTAGCATGATCCCACCCTGAGCAGCAGGGAGGCACCAGACTGAAGGGAGAAAAAGAGAGCCCCTCACACTGCCTAGTGGTGCCAAGGATAATGGGGAGAGGAGGAGAAATGTTAAAACAGAATTAAGAGAGGATAATATTCATTCCAATCAACATAAATTTAGGGAAAACAGAGCTTCACACACTAACTGGATTTGTTTTGAAAGAGATCAGAAGTTTGGTTGATAAAGAAATAGCGTTAACATAATAGACTTGGATTTCTCTAAGGTATTAGACCTGGTGCAGCAGGATACTTAAACAACTACAACAATACAAAATTCACATGATAAGCATTAACTAGATTCCAAAGCAGCTGATACACTTTAAAACGTAACTCTAAATGCAGATGACACACTTTGGGAGAGTGGTAAATAATGAAGAGTGTCAGTGGGTTCAGGCTGCAGACCTGGGAGTCTGGGAAGTTTTTGCAGCCCTGGCCAGGGGGTTATTTCCTGTTCCACAAAAAGGAGAAAGTTCCACCTCCAACCCCAAGGAGTCGGCTCCTTCAATATGGGGCCTAATCTGAACTCGCTCTGGCAGGTTTGTCCCCTCCCCTTCCCCAGCCTGGGTATGTCCTGCCCTCTTCCACCTCCAGCAGCTCCCACTCTCCTGTATGTTTACTGCCCATCTCCCTCCAGACAGACCCCACCACCAGTCCCGTGACAATCCCATACCTCTGCTAACTCTGCTGCAGCCATTGTCTTTCCCCTGGAAGGACGGGACGATCCGGAGTGACACACGGACATTATTCTGTAGCCTGTCGTGATGAAAAGAGCCGTTAGAGAGATTTCAGAAGAGGCTTTTCTCCATTTCACACACAGGACCCACCAGACTTTACTCTCTGGAAACTGACTTTCTAGGCTCTGCCACACTAGAAAACAGCGACTTTATTAGAGGTCGGTCTTCCCACCAGGATTAAACCCTCCCTGGCCTGCTCTACATTACAGAGACCTGGACCGTGTTATCTGTGCCGACGTAACAGTTCTCTAGCAGCGATCCCACCATGGCTCAGGGCTCCCATTTCCCACCTAAACAATGAGAAACTGCTGCAGATCAAATGGGTTGTGTCAGGATTCCATCCCCACTCTGAACTCTGGGGTACAGATGTGCAGACCTGCATGAAAGAATCCTTAAGCTTATTTCCACCAGATTATTTTAAAAACTTCCCCAAGGCATGAATCCTTCGTTGTCCTCTGATAGGATTTCTGCCACCACCACCAAGTGATTTAGACAAAGATTCAGGGAAAGGACCACATGGGAGTCCTATTCCCCCCCAATATTTCCCCAGGTCCCTTCACCTTCTTTCCCGGGTAGGTTTCAGGATAATATCCTCACCAATTAGTTACAAAGAGTAGAGATCAAAACCATAGGTCTTTAGGAACTGAAGCTCAATCAGGTTCTTAAAAGAAGAATTTTATTTAAAACAAACATCAAAGAATCATCTCCGTTAAATCAGGATGGAAGATAAATTCATAGATTAACAAAAAAATTTGAAACAGAGGATCCCCCTCTAGGCTTAAGTTCAAAGTTACAGAAAATAGGAATAAAACCCTCGTAGCATAGGGGAAATTCACAAGCTAAACCAAAAGAATCTAACACCTTGCCTTGCTTACTTACCCCTTCTAATCTTACAGACTTGTTTCAGGATTGTCTGTAGGAGAAAGATTTTCCTGCCTTGGCCCTTCTCTGGCTCCAAGAGAACACACACAAAGAGCACAAAAGAAAAACCTCCCATCACATTTGAAAATATCTCCTTTCCCCATTGGTCTTTCTGGTCAGAGGCCAACTAGGTTAATTGAACTGATTAACCCCCCTTACAGGTAAGTGATTCTGTACATCTGGCCAGGAGGGATTTTATATTACTGCATACATAAGGGTTGTTACCCTTCCCTTTATATTTAAGACATGCGCCCTGAAATCAGACGGTGCTGAACAGTCTGTTTTACACTGGCTGTGATTCTTCCTGGATTTCTAGGAGAAAACAAAGGTAATAAGACACATGCACCTTTGGATATACTACTGATTATATAAAAACTAACAATATTTCCCACATTTCAAGGGTGATTTTAACCAATTGATTCTGGGAAACTTTTACAGGGGAGTGCATCAGCCACTTTGTTAGAAGTTCCTGGAATGTGCTGTATTTCAAAATCAAAATCCTGGAGAGCTAAACTCCAACAAAGACGTTTTTTGATATTTTCCTTGACAGTGTGTGTGATGGAGTAGGAATGTTCTTAATGTCCTCTCTGCACACTGTGTGAGTGCCTCAGTCTCTCCAATGCAATTAAGTCTCGAGAGGCTGAGATTGTGGCAGAGCAAAGGACCAGTTGAAAGGAGTGGCCTACACCTGCCTCTGGGCAACTGTTGGCCTGGGTTCTTCCCCCTGCAGGGTGTTAGCTGGAACTGTTGGAGAACAACAGGATCGGATGACCTCCTGGCCCAGGAAAAGAGACAAAGGAAAAGGGGGGGAAGGGCTGGAGAGTGAGTCAGTCTGGAGCTGGCTGGAGACGTAGTCGTCTGGTCACTGCTGACGGGTCCTGTTCTTTGTACCTACAAGCTCTGTTTAATAAATCTCTGTTTTACTGGCTGGCTGAGAGTCACGTCTGACTGCGAAGTTGGGTTGCAGGATCCTCTGGTTTCCCCAGGACCCCGTCTGAGTGGGCTCGCTGGGAGAAGCGCACGGAGGGGCAGAGGATGCTGAATGCTCCAAGGTCAGACCCAGAAAGGTGGAAGCCTTGTGAGATTCTTGCCCTGGAGACAGTCTGCTCGCAACGATGAGGCTTCACCAGGGTCCTGACTGACCCCAGGGGGAGCAGTTCCTGAGCATCGCCCGGGGAGTCTGTGCTGTGACAGTAATAAGCCACTTTGGTGCTGCATGGTCGGTTTGCGGGTGGAAAAGCCGCCCCCAAAACATATGGGCGCAGCTTCTCCAGAGCGTACTGTGGCAGGGTGCTGGCCAGGAGTGCCTGAGCCAGCCCTGCTGGCCCTTTAAGAGGAAAAAAAACCCTCTGAAAACCTCCCTTGTAGGGAAGGCTAATCAGCCACCTGGGCTGCAGAGGGTTCAGGGTTATGAGTTGCACCTGGAAGCCTCCTAAGGGGATATAAGCCTGCCAGGAAGGAAGCCCTGTGTGGTGGGGGAGAGCCAGCCAGCCGGGAAGTAGAGCTGAGGCTGGGAGCCTGTAAGGTATGACTATTTCCAGGGACCAGCCAGGTTGAGGGCTGGGACTCAGCTGAACTGTCTAAAGCTGTATTTCAGTGGTGGGGCCTGCACTGTGAATAAATAGCACTGTGAGTCACAGAAGAGTCTCCTGCCTGCTGTGACGTGGGGGAAGAGCGGATCTCTTACACGTGGTGTTAGAAGTGGGATCGTGACACCAGCAACTCAACTGGTGGCCCAGAGATGGAGGGGACCCTACAGTGGCTGATCGAGCAGCAGAAGCAAACCCAGCAGGCCATGCTGGCCATGCAGCAGGCCCAGGCCGAACAACAGAAGGCCATGCATGCCTTCATCCAGGAGCAAGCAAAGACTCAGGCAATTCTCCTGCAACACCTGGTGAGTTGAGGGGCAGGAGAGGGAATGTGTCTGCGGGGCTGGGGACTGTGTAAGATGAGCCCGGCGGATGACCCCGATGCCTTCCTGGGGACTTTTGAGAGGGTGGCCACCACAGCCCGGTGGGAGTGGACCACCTGGGCCCTCCGGCTTGCTCCCTACCTCGTGGGTGAAGCC
Organism: Sternotherus odoratus; assembly: GCA_032164245.1. Lineage (NCBI taxonomy): Eukaryota > Metazoa > Chordata > Testudines > Kinosternidae > Sternotherus > Sternotherus odoratus. The sequence continues at coordinate 4,489,892 of JAVMKO010000011.1, forward strand.
CAGGCAGCCTATATGGCCCTGGGCACTGTAGAGGCCCAAGACTTTGAAACCGTGAGAGCGGCCATCTTGGACCGGGTCAGCTTATCAGCTAAAAAGTACCAGCAGAAGTTTCAGGCAGCCCGCTGGTCGCAGGCGGTGCGGCCCCGGGCGTTTGCCCAAAGACTGAAGGACTGGGCCACGCATTGGCTAAGGCTGGAGGCCCGGTCAGGGGAGGAAATCATGAACTCCCTGATCCTGGAGCAGTTCCTGCTCAGCCTCCCTGAGGCTGTCCGCACCTGGGTCCGGAGGCACCAGCCAGAGACGGTGGAGTCTGTGGTGCGCCCGACCGAGGAGTACATGGAGGCAGAGGGACCTTGGGGAGAGGACCGACCGCGATGGGCCTGGGACTTGGGGCGTCGGCCCATGAACCTCCCCCCCCCCCGGCCAAAGGCAAAGGGACTAATGGGGAGCCCAGAGGGGCGCCCGAGAGAACTGCCCGGCTTACCTGCTGGCAGTGCAGGAAGCCAGGGCACATTAAGTGGGACTGTCCAGCCATGGAATGTGGCTGGACTGACTGGTGTGGGTGGACTGAGGTGTGGGGGCAGAGGCAGCGAAGGAAAATACCCACTCTCTGGGTGCAGGTGGGGAGGAAGTCCCACCAGGGGGTAGTGGATTCCGCCTCCCCCTGCACGCTCGTCCACAGAGTGTTGATTTGCGCTGAGTGGTTGATCCCGGGGGCTACCATGGACCTGCAGTGTGTCCACAGGGACAGGAAGTCCTGTCGGGTGGCCCAGGTCCCCCTAGAAATCAGCGGCAGATTCTGCTGGCAGTGGGTGGGGGTGCCAGAAGGGGTACCCTGCCCAGAGATCATTGGGTGGGACTGGGGCACAGTGGGAGGTAGGAGGCCCCGGGCTGCCCCAAGGCCGAGGGTGGGAACCCATATGGGGTGGGGGGGTTCGGCCGAGCGAAGGGGCAGGTCTCAACCCAATGACCAAAAGAAAGATCTGGATAGCCCTGAACAACTGAGACCAGGGCAGGAGGATCCCCAGGAAGCCTGTTTGGGGGAAGTCAGGGACAAGAGCTCCACAATAGACCAGGTAGATCACCCTGAGGGCCCCGGAGAAGTGAAGTCAGGGGAATAAGCCCCGAGCTCAAGTGGGAGCCAGGGGGAAACTGAGGCAGGGGAAGTGGCCCCTAGTCTCAAGGCACAGACTGGTCAGGGGTTGGAAACGCAGAAACCTGATGACCATGCTGCTGTGCTGAAAGAAAGAAGGAAAAGCGCGATGGCCTTCCTAGAGTGAATTAGGAACGCTTGAGGGGTCCTAGCCAGCCCGATGGGGCTAGACTAAGGGGTGAGGTGTGTGGCAGGGTACTGGCCAGGAGTGCCTGAGCCAGCCCTGCTGGCCCTTTAAGAGGAAAAAAAACCCTCTGAAAACCTCCCTTGTAGGGAAGGCTAATCAGCCACCTGGGCTGAAGAGGGCTCAGGGTTATGAGTTGAACCTGGAAGCCTCCTCAGGGGATACAAGCCTGCCAGGAAGGAAACCCAGTGTGGTGGTGTGTGGAGTGAGAGAGAAAGAAAAAGATACAGATACAGACAGCAGGGAAGTAGAGCTGAGGCTAGGAGCCTGTAAGAGCTGACTACTTCCAGGGACTAGCCAGGTCAAGGGCTGGGACTCAGCTGAACTGTCTAAAGCTGTATTTCAGTGGTGGGGCCTGCACTGTGAATAAATAGCACTGAGAGTCACAGAAGAGTCTCCTGCCTGCTGTGATGTGGGGAAACAGCAGATCTCTTACAGTACACAATGGCCTAACACTTCTTTTCGGGTACTGACCAGTGGCTTTCCCCCTCAGACAGTTTTTTGCTGAGAAACACGACAGGATGGAATTCTTGAGCCAGTCCTTCCAGCATTCAAACTGCTCCCACACCACACTCGGATGCATCTGTGGTTATTTGGAAAGGTTTGTCAAAGTCTAGAGCCCTTAGCACAGGGTCAGACATGAGTTTTGCTTTAACCCGGTTAAAGGCCTTCTGACACTCTTCAGCCCACTGAATTGTATTTGACTTTTTGGTCAGGTCCGTCAGGGCACAGTGATTCGGCTGTAGTGTGGTATAAGTTGCCTGTAATATCTGGCCATGCCTAAGGAGAATTGGACCTGTTTCCTTTGACTTTGGGACAAGCCACTTTTAGACAGCATTCACTTTGGCCTGCAGGGGGTGAGCATCCCTTGACCCGCCTGGTGTCCAAGGTAAGTCACTCTCTTTAGGCCTACGTGACACTTTTTAGCCTTAACAGTTAATCCTGCCTCCCTTATGCATTTGAAGACTTTCTGGAGATGTTCCTGATGTTCTGCCCATGAGTCAAAAAATATGGCCACATGGTCACATCTGATGAAGTGATCTCTAGCCCACAAAAGCTTATGATTAAAAAAACTGGTTAGTCTCTAAGGTGCTACAAAATCTTCCTCTTTTATTGATGGTCAAGATAGTCGACTGCACATTATCCCACTCCCGCCATGAGACTATCTACCACTTTCTGGAAGGTGGCGGGTGTACAGGCGTGTCACATCTTACGTGAGGGTTACATTCTGTGGTTACCACATAAAGCGGAAATGGCATATAGTGAAACTCCTTGAGTTCAATGGTGGGTGGAATCGCTCGCACTATAGACCACGGGTTCTCAAACTGGGGATCGCGGCCACTTATGTAGAGGGTCCCAAGCTTGACACTGGGCTGCCAGCTGCGACCCCTGCCACAGGCTGTCAGTGGTAGGCTGCCACCAGCCCCGAGCCCAACCCTTTTGGAGGGCTGCCAGCATGGGCTCCTGCTGTGCGCTGTCAGTGGTGGACTGCCGCCAGCCCCGGCCACAGGTTATCACTGGCTGACTGCCGCTGGCCCAAGCCTCTGGGGCTGCCGTTCCCCGTGGCAGGCTGTCAGTTGCGAGTGAACCCTTAAATTAGAGTGTATAAATGAAGACACTGCACACCGCTTCTGAAAGGTTACCGACCCCTGATCTAGTGGTACTCGCCAGTACCCCTTCGTTAAGTCGAAGATAGAGATGAACTGGACATGTCCCAATTTCTCCTATAGCTAATCTGTGTGAGGCATTGGAGAGTTGTCTGGGCGAGTGACAGCATTTAGCTCACGGTAGTCCATGCAAGAGCATATTACCCATCCAGTTTGGGAACTAGAACCACTGGAGAGGCCCATCACTGTTAGAGGGGTGGATTTCCCCCCATCTGTAGCATGCCCTGGATCTCCCATTCTGGAGCAGTTTTGACTTGAGGAGCCACACGGTAAGGTTGGGCTCTAATTGGGCGAGCATTACTGTGTCAATGGAAATCTGTTAAAGCCTGGCACACACTGTTAGCCCTGGTGCTGCTTAGCGCTACTGCTTCTGACCATCAGGTGGCAAAATCCCTGAAAGTCAGTATGTACTGCTTTCCTCTGGGTGTCTTTTACTCAAAAGGACCCAGAATATCCACAGCTACTCGCTGAAATGGAACCTCAATTGTGGAGAGGGGCTTTTACCTGGTCTTGGGGTTTTCCTATTCTTTGGCACACCTCACAAGACCAGATATAAGTAGAAACCTCCTTGCCCATTCCCTCCCAGTGGAAGGACTTCCCCAAACACTCTTCGGTCCTGTTCATCCCAGCATGGCCACTAGGATGATCATGGGCTAAGCTCAAGAGCTTTACCCGGTACATAGTTGGAACTACCAACTGTCTCTGGGGATGCCAGTCTTCCCGGTGACCACCAGAAAGAGTCCTCATTCTACTACAAAAGGGGACCGATTAGAAGAGCTGAGAGGCAGCAGATTGCTCCATGCCACCGTCCAGGCTTCCATCTGCTTCCTCCGTGGCCTGGAACTGTTCCCTTGATGCTGGAGACATTCGTTCCTCATTTGACCGTGGACTTTGGCTTGGTCCTTCAGGAAGTGATGTAAGTGACGGGGCTGTTTCCGCTGACTGTGAACTGCTCTCTGCTGGTGCACTATATTATATTTCAGGTTCGGGCTGAGCCTCTTGCATCGGATTACCTGCTGCTGCCAGTGTGGGCTGGGTGGTACCCTCTGATGTTAGAATTGTAGACACGGTTGCAAGCACTGGATTCAGTGTTGACAATGCTTCTGGTGCTGTTTGCTTCACAAGTTCCGGTTCTGGGACTGACTCTGCAACTGGATCCCTTGCTGCTGTCGCAGACGGGGTCTGGTTCCACCACCTCAGTCTGGGCCTCTGGTAACACAGACGGGGCCCTGGTGGAAGGCTCTGGAACAGGGAGATGTGTGAAAGCTTGCTTAGCCTGGCTGCGGGTGACCATTCCCACCCCCTTGGTTAGCTTCACATGGTTGTCCAAGTCTTCCCCCAGCAGCAGGCCAATGGGATAATCATCACAGACTGCAGAAGTCCACATTCGTGACCAGCCCTTCTACTGGACAAGTAACTTGGCTGTAGTCAATTCAAAAGAGTTTGACTTGAAGGGTTTAATCATCACTTGGGCCTCTGGGTTGATTAAGTTGAGGTCCACTAAGGACTGGCGGATAACCGATGAATGTGTGCTCCAGTGTTCCTCCTCGCTGTAACCTTCTTCCCGCCCACACTCAGTTTAACTTCGCTCTGAGGATATCTGGGAAGCATCTGGGCCTGAGGATCTTTGGTGTGACCCCAGTGTAATGCACGGTAACCTACTGGGGGTCTGGAGACAGTTGGCCTTTACGTGCCCCAGCTCCTTACATTTAAAACATCACCCAGGTGACTGGTCACTGGGGTGAGGTGCGTTGCTGGAGAATGGTGTGATGGGACGATAAGGTATCTGGGGTTACCTTTGGGACGTAGGTGGGGCCTTGGGATGCTCCCGCTGGTATGGTGTGGTCTCGGGGTGTCCCTTCTGGTATCTGCAAAAACTGCGACTGCGGTTCTCTCTCTCTGCTACCTCCACCCATTTTGTTCTGATTTTCCCCCACCTCTCCGGCGGTCTCTTTCCTCTTTCATTCCTTCTCCTCCACTTCAGACTTTGTCTCTCTTTCTTTTAACTCCAGTGCTCTTATGTGGACAGTCTCCTCCCTGGCTGGTTCTGCCTCCAACTCCAAGCACCTTAAGGCTAAACTTTTTTTCTGTTCTTTTTGTCTCTCTTCATCTTCCAATCTGGCAAATTCTAGGCTTTCTTGGACCTCACTTTCAGTCATCCTAGCTCTCTGCGTGAAGCCCATGACAGCTATGTAACAAAAACATCTCCAGTCTTCTGGTCTTTACACTCCGATTATAGTAATATCAAGCATTGAGGGAAACTGAGGTATGTAGTGGAATCATAAAAATATTAACAAAATCCCCACATCCAATGGTGACAGCCCTTGGAGAGAAAGCAAAGGGGAGGTGGATGGACTTTAATGCAGCCAAATAAGGATAAATGAAATATTTTTAAAAAAATTTGTGCCATTCATCATTTAATTTTCATCTAAAACTGACACTAGGATGGGACATAAACCAAGGGCAAAGGGGCACAAGACATGAAGTACAGTCTACACCTGTATCAGTAGTGTAGAAATAACTATACCTTTACAGGTTCTTTTGAAAACCCACAGCTTCCAATAACCAAGGGGACAGGAATCCTTACCCAGCGAGATGACATTCTCAAAGTTTTCCTGCATGACGTCTCTGTAGAGGGCTCTCTGAGAGGGGTCCAGCAGAGCCCACTCTTCCTTGGTGAAAAACACAGCCACCTCCTCGAAAGTCACCGGTTCCTGAAAGAGCAAGTGCCCCCCACTTAGTACTTGAGTACAACCCCAGGATTCCTGGGAGAGCAGGAAGAGGAAAGTGGAAGCTTGAGGAGGGACATGGTAGCGAGTCCCACTCCCACCCTGAGCAGCCAGGTGGCTCCAGACTGAAGGAAGAAAAAGAGGGCCCCTCACACTGCCCAGCAGAGCGAGGGGTCTTCATGTTCATCACACACTGACTAGCCAGAGACTGAGACAGGAAATGGAGTCCCCAGCAGGGTCAGGGACAGTCCTGACAGGATTCCCGATACCTCCCCCCACCATAAAATAGTATATAAACAAACACCAGGAAGGAAGAGGAAGTCAACAGAAAAAAAATAGGAAAAGCTGGAAATTGTAGAACATTAATAAGGTGAAGCAAGGAAAGAAATGGAAAAATCTCTGGCCAGAAGAATTAAGGAAACAGGAAGGAAGGATTTTTCACTATATCAATAAAAAAAAAATCCTAACAGTTTTATTGGTCCATTACTAGACAGAAAAGGAAGACACATCAATAATAACAACAATACAAAAGAAATAAAAATTTTCGGTGAGTATTCCTCTCCTGGATTTGGGAAAACAAGCAAATGATGTTGTGATAGGTCTATGATGACAACACTCTTTTCATTAAAATAATAATTCACAAGGATGTTAAACAGAAGCTACTCATGTCAGACATTTTAAACTCGGCATTTCCAGATATCTTCCATTCCAGAGTTTTAAAAAAGCAGACTGAAGAGCTCTCTGGACCATTAATGCTGCTTTTCAATAGCTCTTGGGACATTGCGGAAACTCCAGAAGACTGGAAGAAAGCTAAAGTTGCCTCTAGATCTAAAAAAAATTGTAAAAGGGATGACTAAGATAATCGGCCTGACATCGAACCAGGGCAAGATAACGGGGATTGGAGGGGGAATATTAATAAAGAATTAAAAGAGGGTAATATCATTCAGTCCAATCAACATAAATTTAAGGAAAACAGATCCTCACAAACTAATTGGATTTTTTTAAAGAAGATCAGAAATGTGGTGGATAAAGGAAGAGCATTAACATAATAGATTTAGATTTCTACAAGGCAGGGGTCTCAAACATGCAGCCTGCCGAGCCCTTCCCTGCGGCCTGCCAAGCTCCCCGGGTCCCCTCCTTCCACCCCCCCGAGTTCTTTCTTTCTCTGGTGGCATAGCAGTTTCCGGGAGGGAGGTGCCAGGAGAGGCAAACCTCCCACAGAGGGGAGAAGGGCCGCCATACTCCCCTCCCCACAGCCCTCCCACTCTCCTCAGCAGGAAGTTTACCGGTGCTGTCCCCTCCTTCCCGGAAAGTGCTGTGCCTCCAGAGAACTGCCTGGGGGTAGGAAGCAGCACGAGGGGAGGGGGACGAGGCGGAGAAAAGAAGTGGGAAGCAGGGACCGGGAGAGGAGGGGGAAGATGAGGCAGGGCTTTGGGCAAGGGATCTGGAGCAGCATGCTGGGAGCGGAGGGGGTGGTATTTGGGAAAGGGATTTGGAGTAGTACACGGAGGATGAGATAGATTCTATAATGGCAGAATCTATACTAAGAAGGGCGGAATCCATATGTCCGGGCTTTTGAGTTGTAAATAGTGTCCGGGCCGAAACTGGAAAAGGTCCAGACTTCCCTCACCTCCCTGTGCAGAGTGTGGCCTGGCTGACAGAGGCCGGCCAGATTGAGCCAGTCCTGCAGTGAGAACCCCTTCCCTGCATTCTCAGATGGCCGGGGGTGCAGATCTAAAACTCTTCCCTAGTCCCTCCTCCTCCTCCCCTGTATTCTCAGATTCCCCAGCCAGGGGTGTCTCTAAAGCTCTTCCCTTCCTGTCCCCTCCCCTGTACTCTCAGATCCCCGGCTGGGTGCAGGTGCTGGGAAACGTCCCTGGCAAGCCAGCCTTTCCCCTGGAGCCACATGGATCTCAAAAGATCGGTAGATTTGAGAGGCTGAAAGCTTTGCTACTTCTACCGAAGACAAATTCCACTCTACTAGATTGAAAGGAATCAGATTAAACTACAGAATGGAAAGCTTTCACTGTTGTCAGAGGTGATCTAGTCAATAGAAGAGAAGCAGATTGTTCCAGTAACATTCAAACCAATCACGATTGCTTAAAGTACATAAGCAGAATTGCTGTACGTGATCTGTTAATAAATACTCTAATTTGAACTTAGATTTTTATAGATGCCTGGAAGCACTTTTTTCTTTACAAATGCTGTTTTTGGGAGTAATTTTCACTGGGCTGTTACTGATCATACAAGTGCTATCAGTTGTCAGGCATTGGTAAAATACTGCAATCCATGAAGCAGGTGATAATCGGTCTATTTTCCCGCCTACAGGCATTCCACATCATTTGCTGATCTTAGAACTTTTCTGAGTTTCGAACTTTTTAAACTCTAGTAAAGTGGATTTTGGAGTTCATATACCAGTAGTCCAACAATGAGATAAAATGGAAACACAATGTATTTAAATATATTGTCCATTTCTAGAAGCTGGATCAAATAAGATCGTGGATTAAGTAGACACAACTCCTAGTGAAATCAGCTCCAGAGCTGAATTTGGCCAAATGTCTTTAAAGCCTTTGGCCAAGCTCCGTGTGCCCCACTGCTGCCTACCTCCAGGGGTTTCCCACTGCCAAACAGCTTTTGGTGGTGCTTAGTGCTTTCCAGGAGGGAGGGGGCAGGAGCTGTGCACTCGGAGGAGGTGGAGTGGGGTTGGGGACGGAGGCAGTGAGGGGGGCGTGTCAGTGATAGGGCCCTTGGGCCAACGCACTAGTCCTCATGCAGCCCTCATGGTCATTTGAGTTTGAGACCCCTGCTCTAAGGTATTTCACCTGGGACAAAGACAAAGACAAACAACTACAAGACAAAATTAACATCATAAACATTAAGTAGATTCAACACCCGCTGATACATTTCAAAATGTAACTCTAAATGGTCACGTGGATGTCTTTCTAGTGGGGTCCCACAGGGATGGGTTACTAGCTCTCTGCTATTGAACTTGATCATCAATGATGTGGAAGAGAACATAAGATCACTGATGAAGTTTGCAGAGGACACACTTGGGGAGAGTGGTAAATAATGAAGTGTGTCAGTGGGTTCGGGCTGCAGCCCTGGGAGTCCGGGAAGATTTTAAGAATCAGAGAGGTAGCCGTGTTAGTCTGGAATAGCAGAGGTAACAAAGTCCTGTGGCACCTTAAAGACTAACTATAAAGTTTTGAAGCATGAGCTTTTGTGGGATAATACCCACTTCGTCGGATGCAAGCACGAAGTGGGTATTAGCCCACGAAAGCTCATGCTTCAAAACTTTATAGTTAGTCTTTAAGGTGCCACAGGACTTTGTTACCTCAGGAAGATTTTGCGGCCCTGGCCAGGGGGTTATTTCCTGTTCCACAAAGAGGGGAAAGTTCCACGTCCAAACCCAAGGAGTTGGCTCCTTCAATGTGGGGCCTAATCCAAACTAATTCCGGCAGGTTTGTCCCAAGTTTGCCCCCTCCCCTTCCCCAGCCTGGGTATTCCCTGCCCTCTCCCACCTCCAGCAGCTCCCACCCTCCTGTACTTTTACTGCCCATCTCCCTCCAGACAGACCCCACCACCAGTCCCGTGACAATCCCGTACCTCCGCTAACTCTGCTGCAGCCATTGTCTTTCCCCTGGAAGGACGGGACGATCCGGAGCGAAACACGGACGTTATTCTGTAGCCTGTCGGGATGAAAAGAGCCATTAGAGAGATTTCAGAAGAGGCTTTTCTCCATTTCACACACAGGACCAACCAGACTTTACTCTCTGGAAACTGACTTTCTAGGCTCTGCCACTCTAGAAAACAGTGACTTTATTAGAGGTCGGTCTTCCCATTAGGAGAAAACCCTTCTAGGCCTGCTCTACGTTACAAAGACCTACAAAGACGCTAGGTAAACATAAGCTGAAATGCACTGACATAGTTGTGTGTGTCTCTGTCTTAAATTTATCTCCCACCGTGTATACTGTCAATTATGCCAACACAGTAATACCCGTTCTCCAGGCAACATTGAGCCAAGGTTGATGCACTGAAGTCAACAGATTGCATGTGTAAAGACCGCGTTACGTGTGCCAACCTAACAGTTCTCCAGCAGCTATCCCACAATGGCTCAAGGCCACCATTTCCCACCTAAACAACAAGAAACTGCTGCAGATCAAATGAGTGGGAAAACACCCCAAACTTGAAGAGATTTAAAGTTGACAGTGGACAGAACACAGGGAAAAATCTGAAGAGAAAATAGAATTAGTCAATCATTTGAGAGAAAAATAGAGAATTGACATGGATTTCCTATTCACATTGGATAGTTAGAGAAAGGGGGCAGAAATGAGGAGATTTTTGCCAATTCTGGGGGGTAAGGGGAAGCAGCCTTTACCCCCCCTATTCTTGTGCTGTTGAGAGTTGGTGAAATGTGCCATGTCACACTGTCTCGCTCTCCCCTCCCTCCATCTCTGGTCTTCCCCCCCTTCCCCTTCCTGACACCTCCACTCTCCAGGCACACAAAGGGTCAACCCCATTGGGGTCCAGTCTAGGGTGACCAGGGAGCAAATGTGAAAAATTGAGACAAGAAGTGAGGGGTAATAGGAGGCTTTTTAAGAAAAAGACCCCAAAATCGAGACTATCCCTAAAAAAATCGGGACATCTGTCACCGTTCCCCAGTCTCTTCTCTTCCTGAATCCCCCACTTTGCTCCCTGTGCTGGACCTGCGGCCAGCTACATCATCACTCTCGAGGCAGCTCTCGGTCCTCCCTCAAGGACAGTCACAACCAGGGAGCAGATTCTCAGGGGCTACGAAATCTCAGGTTCCCGGGAGGTTTGGACCAAGCCCAGTACTTTCCCGGAGGTCTCCGGCTCCACGGCTGGTGTTGGCCGAGCAGGGGCTACTCTAGGGGGCTAGTTCCAGGCACTGGAGAAAGTCTCTCCCCTCGGCTGGGCACCCGAGGAGTTTTAACGAAGGTCTTTCCGTGGCACAGCCCCTGCGGGGGGCGAGAAGCTGCTCAGCCCAGGGTTCCCAGATCACCCCAGAGGCAGCAGCGAGCGACCCAAGAAACTCAAACCCAAGAAAGAGCAGCTTCCCTTCCCGCTGTGGAGCTGCCGCCTCCAGGTACCAGCATGAGCCCCGCGGGCGGGGCTGGAGGCTAGGCGGTGACTCCCCCGGACCCAGCTAGGATGTCAGGGTGTGCGGGGGGAGGGGACCAGCCCCCCGGGGTCCCTACACGGGGCGGGAGGCTTCCAGGTGGGGGGAGAAGTGAGACTGGGCGGGGGGACCTGGGGAAAGGGGCGGGTGGAAAATGTCTGATCATGGGGGGAGAAGAGCAGGTGACCCCCAAGGGGTGGGGGGAGAAGGAGGCTGAGATCCCCTCGGATTTACCGCTGCTCCCTGCCCTGGGGACCCCCTCGCCAGACCTGCCCCCTTTCTCCCTAGAGAGCCACAAGCAATATCCAGGGTGACCCCCCTTTTCTTTCCCATCCCTGAGAAGGTCTCTGGTCCCCTCCCCCCATCCTACCCCATTTTCTCCCCACTTTGCCAATGGCCAGTTCACAGGTCAGGTTTGGGGTTCCCTTCCCCCCATTGTTCCCTGCAGTGATTTGTCCTTGTTCATGTGGAAAATCGTTCCTAGTAGTGATTTCTGAACTGGGAAGAGGGTCAGTGAGCAGAGGCTGGGGGAGCCCTGAGACCCGGATACCTCGGGGGGCGCTCTTAGCTGGCAACAGGGCCTGGGAAGTCTCAAGAAGGGGAGGGAGGAGCAGGTGCCCCCCTTTGAGAGATGGCCAGCCCCAAGTTTCCTAGTCCCACCTACTGCCACTCCCCCATCCTGCCCAACCCAACACCCCCCTCTGCCTGCTAATCACATTCCCAGACCCACAGCCAGTGACATTCTCACTCCAGCCCCACTCCTTTCCCCTGTTAGAGCCACATCACCCAGGGTTCCCTGCAGGCCATGTGAATGTGAGGCGAAAAGAATCCATCCCATTCTGTTGGTGTTTGAATATGGCTGCATAATCCCCTCCAATTTCCCCTTTTCTCTTGGGCTTTTGAATGGTGACATAAAATCTCCCCAGATGTTGATCTTTCTGTCCCAATCTCAGAGGGCACATTTTCTCTTCTACAAACAACTGTCTCCCCATTTGGAACAATAAGAGACCAAACCTTGTTCTCTCCTGCAAACAGAAACCTTCTCAGACTTCCCTTGCTCTAAATAAAACATGTCTAGTATCAGAGGGGAGCCTTGTCAATCTGAATCTGCAGACGCAACAAAGAGTCCTGTGGCACCTTCTAGATCTTACTGGAGCATAAGTTTTCATGGGTATTCACTCACCAAAGCTTATGCTCCAATACACCACTGTTAGTTTAGAAGGTGCCACAGGACTCTTTGTTGCTTTTGTACAATATGCCTGTACCCTTCTGTCTGTCAGAGCTGGCAGCAACAAGCGCTAGGTTCAGTATCTAGGTGTCTGTTCAAACACCACAATGCAAAACTAGCTCAATTCCCCACCTGGGACAAATATAGACCAGGCCCACTTCCAGGAGCCTCTAAGGGCTGGTCTTCACTATGGGGGGAGATCAACTGAAGCTACGCAACTTCAAGAAGTTGGCGTATCTTCAACCGACCTACCTGCCGTCCTCACGGCAGTGGTAGTCGGCAGTGCGCTCCCTCGTTGACTCCAGCTTGCGCCTCTTGGTGAGCTGGAGTTCCAGAGTTGATGGGGGGGCGCCCCTGGGGATTGATTTATTGTGTCTCGATGAGATGCAATAAATCGATTGCCAAAAGATTGCTGGCTACCCACGGTAGTGAAGACAACCGCTAAGGGGCAATACTTCCCCTCTCAGAAGCACAGACTCTGAGTGTAGTAAAAGCCTTTAAACAACAGAGAGAAACAATGTGGCTTTATGTTGGGGAAACAGGATTCATACCACAGACAACGAGGAAAAAACCCACCCCAAGCAATTTGTGTCGTGTCTCTCCCCTTTGGCTCTTGAGTCTAGCAACCCAAAAATCCCACAAAATCCCACAACCCCAAGGTCTCTGTCAAAGTCACTGCAGCCCCAGAGTTCAAATGTTCATCTGCAGAGTTTTACACCCTCCCCATCCTGTGTGGAAATGGGGTGAATAAAGGGCAACTTGTGTGCTCAGATGCCTGAATGCCCGACCTCTGCATGGGATTCTTCTGTAGCCTTCACCACAAAGCCCCACCACTCTGCCAGATGCTCCTTTCCAGTAGCCATCAAGTGAACTGCACCTTTTCAGTAGCCACTCACCAATGTATCTTTAGGTGACTCTACTATTTAACTATTCAGTGATTTCAGCTCATAGGAGAAGAACATCACTGCTGGCACACCAATGGTTTAAAGTGAATACAATCTATAACTAGATTTGTTATTACACAATAATAAAGGTGCAAATAAAAAAAATAGAAATGTTTCTCCACCTCTGTCTCTTAAATCAGTAGGTTTCAGAAGCCATGCCCCTTGCCTAATGAGCACTACTTACTTGGTGGTGAGTCCCTCCATTTTTTTTAAAAAGGCCAAGTACTGTTCCACTGTCCTTGTCTCACATAATCAGGATAACAACACTTTATTCTTCCGGCCCCAATAACAGAAACTGGGAATCCCAGTGCAGCCAAAGGACATCTAGGCCAGGTGAGTGTGCCTATGCAAATGAGATCAGCCCCTGAAGTTCTTTTCCATAACCCACCACAACTCACCACCAGATGGCAGGGTAGAGCTCGTCCTGTGGTAAGAGGACTTAACAGAGCCCTCACTCAGAAGAAAGAAAAGTTCCGTCTAGCCATGTTGCTCCGAATATCCACAGACTAAACGGCAGGGTAAGGGTTAAGGAACATAGGCTATTTATTTCAGCGCGCTGAAAGACTGACAATTCAAAACAAAGAGTCAGTCCCGCGTAGCATGATACAATGATATTTATAGAGCTAACATTTCCGTACACATCACACTAACATCTACCAATTACATTAGAGCAAGCACGTTACTATATATATGGACACTTCCGATTCTTATACTTAAGCGTGGAGCTCTAGCACCATCTTGTGGCGTAAACATATATTGCAGTATAAATTGTCAATTCCATATGCTTCACATATATATCAACTCCCCTGTAATCAATCAAAGGAAAAGCCAACCTTGAGCAGAAAAGGAGTTGCCATTCTCAAACATTCTTGCCTTAATTGGGCCATCTGGCTTTTGTATTTTCCTACTCCCTTTAAATTCCCATCCGCCTGCTTATCTACTTTGTTTTCATGGGCCTTGAGACTAGCTAGCTTAATTGATACAAAACTCACTAAGACATTGTGGTGTTATTATAGATACACTAAGTGCATATTGTTTATTTTAACTTGCAGACAAAGAAGAGCTTTATTTCCCCACAGTCCTGACTCCTCTTACATGTCTGAAGATTCTGTGTAGGGAAACCCCAATGGATTTCTAGCCCATCACCTTAACCACTCAGCCACAACTACTTAATTAGCCTGGGCTTCTCATGACATTTTAGTTTTTTTTCTCACTGAGTGATCACTTCCAATTGTTTCCTCAGACCAGCTTCCACAACACACTCACTGCTGGGCTATTGTGTAAGTCAGGGGTCTCCAAACTTTACGAGACAAGGGCCATATTAGATTTTTGAAGGGGCTTCGTGGGCCGAAGCAACAGTGGGGAAAATTAATACTTGCAAATATATGTAAAATATATGCAAATCATTAAACACTATAGTGTGTCAGTGTTGCATTAAATTCTAAATCAGGTATAAAAGTGGCTGTATAATTAATGCAGGCACTGTGAAATCATCTATGTACATAAAAGTCAAATGGGGTGTGTGTGTATGCGTGCGTGCATGCGTATATGTATGTTCATAAGAACATAAGAACGGCCATACTGGGTCAGACCAAAGGTCCATCTAGCCCAGCATCCTGTCTACCGACAGTGGCCAATGCCAGGTGCCCCGGAGTGAGTGAACCTAACAGGTATGATCGAGCGATCTCTCTCCTGCCATCCATCACCCCCCTCTGACAGACAGAGGCTAGGGACACCATTCATTACCCATCCCGGCTAATAGCCATTTATGGACTTAGCCTCCATGAATTTATCCAGCTCTCTTTTGAACCCTGTTATAGTCCTAGCCTTCATAGCCTCCTCAGGTAAGGAGTTCCACAGGTTGACTGTGCGCTGTGTGAAGAAGAACTTCCTTTTATTTGTTTTAAACCTGCTGCACGCCAATTTCATTGAGTGGCCCCTAGTTCTTCTATTTTGGGAACAAGTAAATAATTTTTCCTTATTTACTTCCTCCACACCACTCATAATTTTATATACCTCTATCATATCCCCCCTTAGTCTCCTCTTTTCCAAGCTAAAAAGTCCTAGCCTCTTTAATCTCTCTTCATATGGGACCCGTTCCAAACCCCTAATCATTTTAGTTGCCCTTCTCTGAACCTTTTCTAGTGCCAGTATATCCTTTTTGAGATGAGGAGACCACATTTGTACGCAGTATTCTAGATGTGGGCGCACCATGGATTTGTATAAGGGCAATAAGATATTCTCCGACTTATTCTCTATCCCTTTTTTAATGATTCCTAACATCCTGTTTGCTTTTTTGACTGCCGCTGCACACTGCGTGGATGCCTTCAGAGAACTATCCACAATGACTCCCAGGTCTTTTTCCTGATTGGTTGTAGCTAAATTAGCCCCCATCATATTGTATGTATAGTTGGGGTTATTTTTTCCAATACAGTAAAACCTCCATTTAACAGACTAATTCGGGCGAGGGGGTGTCCGTTAAATCAAAAAGTCCGTTATTTAATAATAAAAAAAAATGAGCTGTCGGAGCAGCAGCCAGCCCGCCACAGGGTCAGGGCGGCAGCTCCGCAGCCCGCCTGCTGCCGGGACCGGGCGGCAGCCGGAAACTGTGAGCCAGCCCGCCCGTGGCCGGGACCCGCCAGCCAACCCTCCCACTGCCTGGACCCGGGCGGCGGGCGGGAGCCGGCAGCCAGCCCGCCAGAAATGGATCTGGAATGCATCAGACTTGCTCAGAAATTTTGTCCGTTGCATCCGAAGTCCGTTAAATCGAGGTCCATTAAATCGAGGGTTTACTGTATGCATTACTTTACATTTATCCACATTAAATTTCATTTGCCATTTTGTTGCCCAATCACTTAGTTTAGTGAGATCTTTTTGAAGTTCTTCACAGTCTGCTTTGGTCCTTACTACTTTGAGCAGTTTAGTATCATCTGCAAACTTTGCCACATCACTGTTTACCCCTTCCTCCAAATCATTTATAAATAAGTTGAATAGGATCGGTCCCAGGACTGACCCTTGGGGAACACCACTAGTTACCCCTCTCCATTCTGAAAAAGTTCCATTTATTCCTACCCTTTGTTCCCTGTCTTTTAACCAGTTTTCAATCCATGAGAAGATCTTCCCTCTTATCCCATGGCAGCTTAATTTACGTAAGAGCCTTTGGTGAGGGACCTTGTCAAAGGCTTTCTGGAAATCTAAGTACACTATGTCCACCGGATCCCCCTTGTCCACATGTTTGCTGACCCCTTCAAAGAACTCTAATAGATTAGTAAGACACGATTTCCCTTTGCAGAAACCATGTTGACTTTTGCCCAACAATTTATGCTCTTCTATGTGTCTGACAATTTTATTCTTTACTATTGTTTCAACTAATTTTCCCGGTACGGACGTTAGACTAACTGGTCTGTAATTGCCAGGATCACCTCTAGAGCCCTTTTTAAATATTGGTGTTACATTAGCTATCTTCCAGTCACTGGGCACAGTAGCCGATTTAAAGGATAGGTTACAAACCCTCGTTAATAGTGCCGCAATTTCACATTTGAGTTCTTTCAGAACTCTTGGGTGAATGCCATCTGGTCCCGGTGACTTGTTACAGTTAAGTTTATCAATGAGTTCCAGAACCTCCTCTACTGATACTTCAATTTGTGACAATACCTCAGATTTGTCACCTACAAAAGACAGCTCAGGTTTAGGAATCTCCCTAACGTCCTCAGCCGTGAAGACTGAAGCAAAGAATTCATTTAGTTTCTCTGCAATGACTCTGTCATCTTTAAGTGCTCCTTTTGTATCTCTGTCATCCAGGGGCCCCACTGGCTGTTTAGCAGGCTTCCTGCTTCTGACATATTTAAAAAACATTTTGTTATTACCTTTTGAGTTTTTGGCTAGCTGTTCTTCAAACTCCATTTTAGCTTTTCTTATTACATTCTTACACTTTATTTGGCAGTGCTTATGCTCCTTTCTATTTACCTCACTAGGATTAGACTTCCACTTTTTAAATGATGCCTTTTTCTCTCTCACTGCTTCTTTTACTTGGCTGTTAAGCCACGGTGGCTCTTTTTTAGTTTTCTGGAGTTGTTTTTTAATTTGGGGTATACATTTGAGTTGGGCCTTTATTATGGTATCTTTGAAGAGAGTCCATGCAGCTTGCAGGGATTTCACTTTAGTCACTTTACCTTTTAATTTCCGTTTAACTAACCCCCTCATTCTTGCATAGTTCCCCTTTTTGAAATTAAATGCCCCAGTGTTGGGCTTCTGAGGTGTTATTCCCACCATAGGAATGTTAAATGTTATTATATTATGGTCACTATTTCCCAGCAGTCCTTTTATAGTTACCTCTTGAACCAGATCCTGCGCTCCACTCAGGACTAAATCTAGAGTTGCCTCTCCCCTTGTGGTTTCCTGTACCAGCTGCTCCAAGAAGCAGTCATTTAAAGTATCAAGAAATTTCATCTCTGCATTTCGTCCTGAGGTGACATGTACCCAGTCAATGTTGGGATAATTGAAGTCTCCCACTATTATTGGGTTCTTTATTTTGACAGCCTCTCTAATCTCCCTTAGCATTTCGTCATCCCTATCACTGTCCTGATCAGGTGGTCGATAATAGAGCCCTATTGTTATGTTCTTATTAGAGCATGAAATTACTATCCATAGTGATTCTATGGAACATGTGGATTCATTTAAGATTTTTACTTCATTTGATTCTACACTATCTTTTACATAAAGTGCCACTCCCCCGCCCCCACGACCTATTCTGTCCTTCCGATATATTTTATACCCTGGAATGATTGTGTCCCATTGATTGTCCTCGGTCCACCATGTTTCTGTGATGCCTATTATGTCAATATCCTCCTCTAACACGAGGCACTCTAGTTCACCCATCTTATTATTTAGACTTCTGGCATTTGTGTACAAGCACTTTAAAAACTGGTCACCGTTTATCTGTCTGCTCTTCCCTGGTGTGTCAGATTCTTTATGTGAAAATTTCTCATCTGATCTTTATCCTTTTCCATCCTTTCCTGTCTAAAACCTAGAGAATCTCTAACGACAGACCCTCCTGTAAGAGACGTCTCTATCCGATCCACGTGCTCCTCTGCAGCAATCTCCAGGAAGGAGTAAGGAGTTCCCTTACTCCTTCCACACCGTTTGAGCTAGAGACTTGAAATTTGGTACAGATATAGGCTTTAGGATCCTAATCAGGGTAAGAGTCGAAAAATTTTCAAATCTCACCTCTGACGCCCCCAGGGGTGAAATGCTTTAAAGCTCATTCACATCAGCTGGGCAGCAGGTTGAAACCTGCTGTTCTGTGACATAGTTATGATGTAATAATACCCCCCTACAAAGGACCCCGCACTCGCTCAGCTCTCTTCCCCCTCCCCAGTCTTTTTACATCCCAGCTTCCAATTACAAATACCCTGAGCAACATCGGGTATTTTTGCTAGTACAAAATATTTGTCAATACATTAAAAATCATTTCACATTATTTTTCTATTATTTCTAAACTCATAAAATTGTAGCATACAAAAACACATTAAAAAATAAAAGAAATATTATTTTAGGATTAGTGAGAAGTATGCTACACACTCAAAATGGTGGATTGCCCCACATCTCTACCTCCACCTTCCTGTCAGTGAGTTCCTAAGAGGGAGAGGGCACCTCTCCCTTCCTGTCTCAGAGAGCACAACGGAGTGGGGCAGGGGAAGAGAGAGAGAAAAGAGAACACTCACCCCTCTGGAAGGCCCTGCACCAAGCAGAAGCCAAGTACACCCTATCCTCCCCCCAGTCTGGCGGAGAGAAATCCCAGACATAAGAGATTTATTTTTAACCCACACACTATTTTAACTAAAAAAATTGGGGACATGTCGGGCAGAATGGGAACACTTTCCTTGTCCCACGGCTGCTGCAACCCCCCTCCCTAGGGGTACCATAGTTTGCCAATCAAAAAGGATGAGGGGAGCCCTAACCACCCCACACTCCCTCCCACTTCCCACCCCTCTCAGAACCTCCAACTCCCCCCCCCACTCCTTGTCCCTTGACTGTCCCCTCCAGAAATTCTCTGCCCCTCCTCTACCCTGCCCCCCCTTAGCACAGCTCAGAACAGTGTGGGGCTCTGCGCTGAGCCCGACACCGCTGCGCTCCCCAGCGCCACCTGCTGGGCAGAGCCCAGCCAGCAGCTCTGAGAATGCAGAGGGGGAGGGAGGATGTACCACTACAACTGTGGGGGAGAGAGGGAGAGTCCAACACTTCGCTCTGCATGGCGGAAACCCTGGGACGTGCCGAGGAACACAAGGGAGGTGGGGTGACCATTGTCCGGATTCTCCTGCTTTTGGATAAAAATAGCGGGGGGGGGGGGAGAGGAATCTGTAAAAAAGTCTTAAAATGTCAGAGATTCCCCCCTGCAGAGCCTGGTGTTGGGCTCTTCCTCTTCCCCACCCCCCCACCCCCAGCTGTAGCAGCAGGTCCCAGGGATTCCCCCTGCAGAGCCTGGTGTTGGGCTCTTCCTCTCCCCCCCCCCCCCAGCTGTAGCAGCAGGTCCCAGGGATTCCCCCCTGCAGAGCCTGGTGTTGGGCTCTCCCTCTCTTCCCTGTGTTGCACAAATTAGGCCGTCAGCTACGTCAGCTACCCGGAAGCGCAGTCAATTCCCTTCCAAATAGAGGCAGAGGCTCAAAGCGAGGTTTGAAAGACAGGCAAAGTTTATTTTGTGCACAAAAGGAGTCACAGGGTTAATACCCAAAAATGAGTGGCTCTCTGATTAGAAATTCAAGTGCATTTTTATAGGCAAAAACCACAAAGCAGTTACAGCATTTTGCTAAATCATTGTTTTTTTAGAACTTTGCATCCTGTTATTCCTGGTTCTTCCCTATTTTGCCGGGGGGCGTATCGCTTAGCGGGGCGGGGGGCGGGGGGGGGCAGAGAGGCGATTTCTCTAACCTGCTTTATGTTACAACTCCATCTATTACTAAACATACCACATTCTTTGCTAAGTATTGCTAAACTGAAGCAGCTATTCTTCATAAACAAGTTGATCCATCACTAATAATTATTGCTAATACTTATTCAATGCTAGGAGCTTTAGTGAGCACCGAGTTCCTCTTTTTCACTGACACCACTCTGTGGTTCTGCTTTTTAGCCCTGCCTCTGCAGTTTCTGCTTTTTAAACAACACAGCACACAGCTTGATATTTTCTAATGATCTGTGATCCTACACCCTGAATTGATTTTTTGGTGGGTCCATCATTTATCTAACACCTGTAGCTGCTGCTGCGACACTCCCGACCCAGCCCCAGAGACACCCCCTCCCCCCGCCCCACAGGGGACCCTCCCCGCCCGACACCCCCTCCCCCCGCCCCACAGGGGACCCCCCCCGCCCGACACCCCCTCCCCCCTGCCCCACAGGGGACGCCCCCGCCCGACACCCCCCTCCCCCCCGCCCCACAGGGGACCCCCCCACCCGACACCCCCCTCCCCCCCAGGGACCCCCCCCGCCCGACACCCCCTCCCCCCGCCCCACAGGGGACCCCCCCCGCCCGACACCCCCCCGCCCCCGCGGGGACCCCCCCGCCCGACACCCCCCTCCCCCCACCCCCCCGGGAACCGCCCCCGCCCGACACCCCCCGCCCGACACCCCCCTCCCCCCGCCCCACAGGGGACCCCCCCGCCCGACACCCCCCCTCCCCCCGCCCCACAGGGGACCCCCCCGCCCGACCCCCCCTCCCCCCGCCCCACAGGGGACCCCCCCCGCCCGACGCCCCCCTCCCCCCGCCCCACAGGGGACCCCGCCCGCCCGACACCCCCCCACCCCACAGGGGTTCCCCCCGCCCGACACCCCCCTCCCCCCAGGGGACCCGCCCGCCCGACACCCCCTCCCCCCGCCCCACAGGGGACCCCCCCGCCCGACACCCCCCTCCCCCCCAGGGACCCCCCCGCCCGACACCCCCCTCCCCCCACCCCCCCGGGGACCCCCCCCACCCGACGCCACCCTCCCCCCGCCCCACAGGGGACCCCCCCCTCCCCCCAGGGGACCCCCCCCCGCCCGACACCCCCCTCTCCCCCCGCTCCACAGGGGACCCCCCCGCCCGACACCCCCCTCCCCCCACCCCACAGGGGACCCCCCCCGCCCTCCCCCCCCGGGGACCCCCCCCCTTTCCCCCCCTCCCCCCCGCCCCACAGGGGACCCCCCCCGCCCGACACCCCCCTCCCCACAGGGGACCCTCCCAGCCCGACACCCCCGCCCCGCAGGGGACCCCCCCGCCGGCCCCAGTCTCTGCCCCTCCCCGATTCCAGCGGGGCCGGATCCACTGGGGCTGGGGCACCTCCGAGGCTTCTCCCCGCTTCCCGGGTCCGAGAGTCACTTTCCCCCCGCCCCCCCCGGGTCTCTCACTCAGTGGTGCGGCCGGGCGCGGAGGGGTTAATAACGGTCCTTCCCCCGCACGGGTCACGGAAGCGGCAGCGGAACGATCAGTTGGGCCGGGTTCTAGTGGAGCATGCGCAGTGACAGCTCCTGAAACCCGCCCATAGCTGAGCTGAAGAAGGCGGAAGCGCCCGCGGGGCAGGCTGGGAGATGTAGTCCCTGACTCCCGGGACCGGAAGTGACATTAGACAGCAGGAGGATGAGCCGCTGCTGCTCCCTGGCGGGGGGGGGGGGCAGGAGGGTCTGTGCCGGGGAGACCTTCGTGACCCCCCCGCGGCCGGCCCCGCCCCCGCTGTAGAACTGCTGCGTCCAGGTAGCGGCGCGAGTCCCGGGGGCGGAAGTGACGTTGAGCGGGGGGGGGGAGCGAGGAGCCGGGCCGCGCGGGGCCGTTGGAGTCTCCAGGTAGCGCGCGAGCCCCGGGGGCGGGGCTGGGGGCCGGGCGGTGACTCCGCCCCAGTGTCCGGGGACCCGGCATCGCGCAGCGCCGGGATCTGCTCCCGGGGGGGCCCCGCCCGCGGGGGGGTCGGAGCTGCTGTCCCCGCGGGAGACCAACGACCCCCCCGCCCGGCCCGGCTCTGCCCTGGGGGGGGACCAGACCCCGGGTCCCTGCGCGGGGCGGGGCGGGAGGCTGCCGGGCGGGGGGAGAGTGAGACCGGGCGGGGGGGGGATCTGGGGAAAGGGGCGGGTGGAAAATGTCTGATCAGCCCGGACGTGGGGGGTGAAGAGCAGGTGACCCCCGAGGGGCGGGGGGGGAAGGGGGGCTGAGATCCCCTCGGATTTACCGCTGACCCCCCCCCCGCCCTGGGGACCCCCCGTCCTGCCCCCTTTCTCCCTAGAGAGCCACGAGCAACATCCAGGGTGACCCCCCCCTTTACCCTCCCACCCCTGAGAAGGTCTCTGGTCCCCTCCCCCATCCTACCCCATTTTCTCCCCCACTTCGCCAGTGGCCAGTTCACATCTCATGTTTGGGGTCCCCCCCCCATTGTTCCCTGCAGGGATTTGTCCTTGTTCCGGTGGGAAATCCCCTGAGTGATTTCTGATCTGGGAAAGGGTCAATGGGCAAAGCCCTGAGACCCGAATACCTGGGGGGGGGGGGGCGCGCTCTGCTGGGGCGTGAGAAGGCCCAGGAAGGGGAGGGAGGAGCAAGCCCCCCCTCCCATGAAGTGGGCCCAGCCCCATGTTTTCCAGTTCCAGCTACTTCCCCTCCCCCAGCCTGCCCAACCCAGCAGCCCCCCCTTGCAACTCACATTTCCAGACCCCAATGCCAGCCCCTCCCTCGTGTCCATGTGAATGTGAGGCATGAAGAATCCATCCCACTCTGCTGGCGATTCAATATCATTGTATAATTCCCTGACATTTCCCCCCTTTTCTCTTGAACTGGGGGGGCTGTTCCAAAACTTCACTTTGATGGTTCGAAACCTTCACCTAATTAAAAACTAAAACTTATTGAATGGTGACATGAAATCTCCCCCAAGATTCTCTCTTATATTGTCAAATATTTAGTTTAGTTTGTGCCCCATTTTCTACTTAGTTCTGAAATATTGATATCAAAGTCTTGAAAATCTTCTCGCTTTTCTCTCCAGGTGTCTGACTGAGATCAGGGCTCCTGTCATACTGAGCGTGGCCCTAGGCACTCCAGAGGCCCCAAGTGAGATCAGACCGCACTGTTGTGCCAGGTAAAACTGAGATCCAGACCAAGATCACAGCCCCCCTTGTGCCAGACAGCACATGACTGCTGCCCACATTGTTGCCTCCATTCAGAGACCCCGACTCACATCTGTGTCCCTGTTGGGCCTGGCATTGCACTGACCCCGTGATGCCCCATCACTATCCTGGGCACTACACAGACCCTAACAGAGATCCTGGCCCCACAGTTTCCAGGTGCTGCAGGGACCCCAAAGTCAGGGATCCTGTAATTCCCTGGCGGGCCTCTTGTTGTGTAGCCATATAAAATCCCTGTCAGATCTTGGTGTTTTCCTCTCATGTTATCAAATACACAGTTTGTGACACGTTTTCTCTGCAAATCTCAAAAACTGATATAAAATACCCTGAACATTTTACTCCACTTCTCTCTAGTTGTCTTTCTAATTCGGTGGCATTTCAGTGGATGTACCATGCATGGAAATGCGGCCGAAACAGGAAACGAGCACTTTGGGGGCTTTTTGGCAGACACAGTGATGCACATGACACCTCCGCCGAAATCCTGCCGAAACTGGAAGCATTCGCATCTGCGGTTTCTCGGTGGTGTTGGAGGCTTGCGACCCCCTGGGAATCAGCCCATGAGAACTTCTGGATTCTACCTGTCTCAGATTCTTGAACATGAATATAAAATATTTGCCCGTTTCCTTTCTATTCATTTATCCAAGATTGATGTGAAATACACTCAGATTTTACCTCATATCAACAAGTGATAGAAAATCCCTCTGATTTTCCATTTTCCTCTCTCTAATTTTCAGAAATTGATCCAAAATCTCTCACATTTCCACCTTTTCACCTTCATTTCTGAACATTGATCTCAAATCTTAGGATCCCCCTCTTTCTATAACATCAAATATCAGTTAAAAATTCTGTCAGGTTCAGGGCTGTTCCCCATATTTCTAAATTCAAGCAACCTTTCCTTCCTTGGAGGAGATCTGTTGCCCTGAGTAGTTCTCCATCCCGGAGGTTGTAGGGGATTAAATTTCCCAATGATCATCTTTCCCCTCTCCCTTATCTCTGCTAAAATGTTTGACAATGAAAGAGACCAGCTGCGTATCTAATACACCTCAAAGCCAGAGGCCTCCCCCTATTTGGGGGATCAGTGGCCCCCCACCTGGTAACAGGAGGGTTGGCTGGACCCTTTTCTTTTCTCCAGCTGGCACGGGATGAGGAGGTCACTCTGAGTGAAGTGTGGGACCAGAAGTATCCCAAACCTCATGACTAATGGTCTCTGTGAAGGGTTGATCCCTGCAGTGCTAAGATGTAGCCACCTCTGGGGTGGATCCACGGTGGCCATTATTTGCTAGTGACAGGCCATGGACATTTCTTATTTTTTTTGCCCCTCCAGGCCTTCCCTTCTCCTGTTAAAGAAGCATCCCCCAGAGCTCCCTCTGCCCGTGTGACTGGCCAGCAGGGGGTGGTGATCATTTTCTATCCACTTATCACACACTGTGAGGTAATGCTGTTGCTAGGGGCAAGGGGTGTCTGTGTGGGGAGATTGCAACTGGAGCTGGAGGGGCATTGTGGGGGAGAGAGGCCTCTGGGTGACTGGGCAGGGGGTACCCTAATCAGATTGGTGGGTTCTGGAGGTTTGGGGTTTTCAGAGGGTGGTTCTGATGTGCCCTGTATAGGGGTCCTAGGCAGGCAGTGGGGGAATCCCAGGCAGGCAGTGAGGGACTGAGCTCCCAGCGGGGGATCCCTTTGGTGAGGTCGCTGGCTGAGAGGGCTCTGGGTGAGGGGAAGTCTTTGGGATTCCCAGCCTGTCAGTGACGGTCTGGTTGGGGGTTGTCTGGCCTGTGGGGTTCTGAGAGGTATGTGGGGTTCTTAGCTAGGGACTCTGGGGGCTGGGTCCCAAGGAATATCTGACAGGACTCAGCCTGGGGGAGGTGGGGGCTGCTCCTGACCTTGCCATGACCAGTCACCATGATAACTTCCAAGCTGCTTATCAAACACTGTGAGGTAAAATCTTAGATTTTGCTTTTCTCTTCTTTGGAAAACTGCATAAACTTCCGGTTCCATTGGGAAAATTTGTGACCCAAGTCCCTGTCCTAGATCTGGGGGGTGAGGGAGGTGGGGAGGGGGTTAGCACTGCCACACAGTGGTCTTTTCCACACCATTCTGGTTTCATTCTTTCTGAAATCTGGTTTCACCGAGGCCAGAGTCACTACATGGAAAGACAAGGAGTGACTCCAGATGGACTGTGGGCAAATGAGATTAGCTAGGGTTACCATATGTCTGGCTTTTTGTTTTTTAAATAGCCGCCTGGGAGTAATTTGTGAAAATCTAAAAAGGTCTGAGATTCCTCACTCCCACCCATGCAGAGTGTGGCACAGCTAACACGGTGGCCGGGATGGTTTGAGCTGCTCACATCGAGGTCTCTGACAGCCAGATCCCTTCTCCTGTTCCCCATCTCCCCTGCAGCCTCAGCACCATGTGGGCAGCGCTCTGGGGGGTGGAGCTGCTCCCTCTTTCTTGCTCTGCACAGCATGATAAGAGGGTTAGGGGGTTGGAGAAGGGGCAGGGAGCCCGGGGGCAGACAGGGAGCAGGGGGTTCTGATGGGTCAGGGCTCTGGGCTGGTCTGTCAGGAGACAGGAGTGTGGAGAAGTGTAGGGACAGTCAGGTGAGAGGGTGCAGGCAGAATTGGATGGGTCTGGGATTCTGGGGGTCAGGGAACAGCAAGCAGTTGGATATGGTGTGGGAGTTCTGGGGGTATCTGTCAGGGGGCTGGGGTCAGGGTACAGCGAGTAGTGGGATTCTAGGGGGTCAGTTAGGGGGGGAGCTCAGGAAGGGGCAGTCAAGGGATAAGGATAAGGGAGGCTTACATAGGGGGTGGGGTCCTCAGGGGTATGGGTGGGTTGGAGGTTCTCGGGAGCTGTTAGGACAGGGAGTGGTTGGATAGGGCAGGGGTCTGCAAACATTTCCCCCTGGCCCCTTTCTTTGGAGGAAAAAGTCTGGCGGCCCCCGGGGTGGGTATGTCTGCTGAAATGCAGCCATAAAAACCGGAAGCTGCCGGCGGTGGAGGCATTTTGGTGGTACCAAAATAGCCTGCCCAGGAGTACGGCAATCTCCCGGGTGGGCTCAGTGGCCATGCTGGGGGCTCGCACACCCCCGGGGGTGCGTGAATCCCAGTTTGAAGACCACTGGGATAGGGCATGGAAATACCAGGAGGTCTGTCAGAGGGCTGGGGTGTGGATAGGGGTTGGGGCAGTCAGGGGCCAGGTAGGGTCCTAGGTGGGCAATTGGGGGGGTCTCAGGAGGGGGCATTCAGGGGACGAGGAGCAGGGGGGGGGTTGGATCAGTTGGGGGTTCTGAGGGGGGTGGGAAGTGGGAGGGAGTGGATGTGAGCAGGGCTAACCCCTGTGGAGTGTCCTCTTTTTTGAATGTTCAAATATGGTAACCCTAAGATTAGTAATTCTCCCTGTGAGGAGGGGCTCTCATTAGCTGCCTTCCTCAGAGAGCTAAAGGAGGGAAGGCTGCTCAAATGCTCTGTCCCTCTCTACTCAGGATATTGGGGTTCAGCTTCCTGGGTCTGATGCTGAAGCCTCCATTGTGATCTGGGAGACCCGGCTTAGCAGCTGCTGCTCCTCCAGTGGGGTTCTGTGGTGGGAAGTGACCTTAATTAAAGCTTCTTCTCTGCCCACCCCAGGTGATGACTTTCTCCAGCTGGTACTTGCCCCTAAGGGCAGCCCTGGGCCCTGTTAATACTAAATTTTGAGCCACAGGCTCCATGTAACTGCAAGACCTCAGGGAAAGTGCTGGGCACTGGCATGAAAGTGACTCTGCACAAAATCCCCCCCCCCATTTCTCCACCCATTTGTAATTGCAAGGAGAAAATCCAGCCATGGGAGAGCAAAGAACCCAGGAATGGGACTTTCCCAGCCAGAGGGGCCGGGAGAGAGAACAGGGGAAGGAGAGACTGAAAGGGTCAGTGGGAGAAATGAATGGGGAGAGAGATTTCCAGCTCTCTAGTCCACCCAGACACATGTATGACAGCATCCCTGGGTAGAATCACTTTCCAGTGAACAAGAAAAGGATCAGACAGAGGAAAAGCCAGTTCCTGACTCCATATTCCCCCTGCTGGGGGTGTGGCTGCTGTGGGGTCTGTGTCCGAGAGAATCCCCCACAGTGACTCCTTTGGTTCTGCTCTTCTCTAGCATTGTGTTCAGGCAGTTTATTATGGGGAGGGGGGAGAAGGGAGGTTAACAATCTCTTTGTGGGCTTAGCCTGGCAGGAGATCTTAGGAAACACTATGTCACTAGGAGGGTGGTGAAGCACTGGAATGGGTTACCTAGGGAGGTGGTGGAATCACCTTCCTTGGAGGTTTTTAAGGTCAGGCTTGACAAAGCCCTGGCTGGGATGATTTAGTTGGGGATTGGTCCTCCTTTAAGCAGGGGGTTGGACTAGATGACCTCCAGAGGTCCCTTCCAACCCTGATATTCTATGCGGGGCCTGGTCTATAGTGTGAAAAAGATATGGAACATTTTCCCAGCATGGCAGACTCTAGGATGTCTGTCTCCAGGGAAGGGGCCTGGGGGAATTATGATATGAAATTAACTAAAGCCTGTTCTGAAACCCACACAACTGCCCTTCTCACCCTCTCAGGCTGCAGAATGACGTCCCTGTTTGGCTCCAGCTCATCCTATCCTGCCATGGGAGAGGGGAGAGAAATGGCTGCAGAGGAGCCAGTTCAGGTAGACATTATCAGGGGGTTGCTGGTGGGTTCATTCTAGAGGGAGAGGAACACCGAATACACCAGAGATGGGAAGGTTTTCACAGTCTGGTTTGGAGGGTGGAGCGGGGTGGCAAATGCAGAAGGTGGAGACAGAGAGAAGGACAGGGTGCAGCAAACCTGCTGGGAGTTGTTTAATAAGTTGCCTAGATATTAGGAAGAGACCCCTGAGGTTCGAGGGTTATTTTCTGTTCAACAAATGATCTAATTTGTTGATCAGGAAAAACCCACCTACAGGGGCTAGGAAAACTGACCAGACTCCCAGTGCTGGAGCCTGATCTGACTAACCAGTGGATGCTGTTGTTGTGGAAATTAACCACATGCGTTGTGTTTGATCAGAAATATCTGAGGCCTTTATTTGGTATACCACAAAATACAATTGCATGCAAACGGGTGACGAGTCCTTGACTGTCCAAAGAAAGCCAAGGAGTTGCACACCGAACAAATATTTCACACCTTTTTATGCAACAAAACCGCAATAAATGACTTAAGCAAGCTTCCGTTACGATGTTTTATATGGAATGAATAAGCCTGTGACTAAAAGGAAGTTTTGCAAGCAACGATTACATGTGAGACCTTGTGGTTAGCAGTGGCATAAGGCTGGTATTTAACAATCCCCTCTACCCCTCCCCACCTCCTTGGATCAGACAAGAAAAGCAGAAGTGTCAAAGATCAAGTAGTAAAAGCCAAGTAAAAGTTTTTCTTTAGACAAGTCCAGGCCTATTAGCCTGGACAAGTCTGAATAAATCTAGTCAAGTCTAGACCTATCAGGCTTTTCTCTGTCACCGTGAAATAGGAAAGGTCCCCAGTGAGGATTAGGGGAGCTGCCTCCACTTCATATCCAGCTTCTCGCAATGAGCAGGCATTGGGCTTCCTACCAGAGATCTCTCACTGGAACCTGCTGGGGCTCCAACTCCTGTACCAGTCTGTGGCTGGTAGGTATGTAATGGATCTGCTGGGAGAGACAAGGGGCTCTCTCTTCATCCCCTCACACATTGGGGTTTCCTGGATGCTCTGAGCAGGGTCAAGGTGGGACTCTTATTGTCTGAGATCCACCACAGCTTCCATTTGATTGGGAGTTTGAGTGGGGCAGCAGTTACTGAGTGTTGGGCTCTTGTTCTCTCAGGGGCCGGTGACCTTCGAGGAGGTGGCTGTGTATTTCACCAGAGCAGAGGGGGCTCCTCTGGACCCCACTCAGAGAGCCCTGAACAGAAACGTCATGCAGGAGAACTATGAGAATGTGACCTCGCTGGGTAAGGAATCCTGTCCCCTCGGTTCTTGGAAGGGGAAATGAAGATTTTAGGTTCACGCCAGCCCCACAATCCCATCTCTCCTCTGCCCTATTTCAGCATCACCCCAATATGCCAGTGACACACACACTACCAGAGACCTTCCCTGCTGCAAAACACTTAGGGAAGAGCAGGAGCAATATCACTCAGTCACCTGGTCTACACTGAAGGGTGATGGGTTTTAGGTACACAACTTCAGCTATGAAGGTGATGTGCTTAGTTGTACTCACCGTGGTGTCTTCACATCAGTGAGTTGACAGGTGAAACCCCCCCGTCGACTCGCTCAGGTGGAGTACCTGTGTGGACAGGAGAGCTCTCGATGGTTGATTTATCGCATCTAGACTAGAGGCAATAAATCGATCCCTGCTGGATCAATCGCTGCCTGCCAATCCTGCAGTTAATGTAGACAAGTTTGTTAGGATATAGCTCTTCAGGCTTGTCTGTAAAGGCCTGTACTTTTAGAATGTAGGTGTATTGCATCCTTACATTTCAAACTAGTCCCATTGAAATAAGGAAATCTGGGGCTGTTAGAAAGGTGAGTGTAAAAGGAAACTTAGTTTAATAGCAGCCTGTCAGATAAGTACTCACTTCTCAATAGCTGGGCTGTGAAATCCTCATTTCTTTGTTGTTCTATCCCTGTAATCCCCACTTCCCTATTGTTTGTCTGTATAATCTCTGTCTGGTTCTGTGATTGTTTCTGTCTGCTGTATAATTAATTTTGCTGGGTGTAAACTAATTAAGGTGGTGGCTATAATTGGTATCATTGGGCTATAATATGTTACAATATGTTAGGATTGGTTAGTTAAATTTTAGTAAAATGATTGGCTAAGATGTAGCCAAGCAGAACTCAAGTTTTACTATATAGTCTGGAGTCAGTCAGGAGCTAAGGAGGGGAACGGGAAGAGGTGAGGGAATGGGGATGGGAAATTGGAATCATGTTTGCTAAAGGGGAGAATGGGAAAGGGAACAGGAACAGAGACCAAGACAAGACTCTGTGGGGTCAGAGCTGGGAAGCAGGGACACCGAGGAAGGAAACTGGAATCATGCTTGCTGGAAGTTCACCCCAATAAACATCGATTTTTTTGCACCTTTGGACTTCAGGTATTGTTGCTATTTGTTCATGTGAGAAGCACCAGGGAAGTAAGTGGGTGAAGGAATAACCCCCTTAACAAAGCTTAGTCAAGTAGCCCTGCCCTTCTATTCAAACCCTGAGCCTGCTCAACCCAGACCAGAATGTCCTTGGGGTGTAACAAGCAGGCCGCTGGAGTCAGAGCTGCTGGTCCAGGGTTACTTATCACACAGACACTCAGGACGTCCCTGAATTCTGGCTGGGGGTATCTGGAGAAGGGAGCTCCAGCTGCAGAATATTGAATCTCACCCAGGATTACAGGTGACACAACTCCTCACTGATCTGCATTGCACCCGAGCATGTGAAAATAGCCTAGGTTTGTAGAGACACTTCTTTAGACATGGAGATGTCATATGAGACTTAACTAGGTTACCCCCCATCACCATGTGTAATAGCCACAATCTCTCTTCTCTGCAGACTCCTTGGATTTTTTAGTCCCTCATTGCCCAAGTCATGTGACCCTGATTCTTATTTTTCACATTCTGCTTTTCCAGACTAATTAGAATCTGTTGATCCTAAATTGTAGCTTCTAATTTCCCAGTGTTCCCCACACCAAGGGATTTTCATATTCCCTCCCTTTACACTGGACTCACTAGATTCCCTAACGCATAGTAACGGTCATGCTGGGTCACACCAAAGGTCCATCTAGCCCAGTCTCCTCTCTTCTGATAGTGGCTGGTGCCAAGTATCCCAGAGGGAATGAACAGAACAGGTGATTCATCTCCTGTCACTCATTCCCAGCATCTGGCAGACAGAGGTTATTAACTCCATCCCTGCCCATCCTGGCTAATAGCCATTGATAGAACTATCCTCCATGAATTTATCATGTTGCTTTTTTGAACCCTTTTATAGTCTTGGCCTTCACAACATCCTTTATGAAAGAGTTTTATGGGTTGACTGTGCATTGTGTGAAGAAATATTTCCTTTTTCTTTTAAACCTACTGCCCGTTAATTTCATTGAGTGATTCTTAGTCCTTGTGTTATGAGAAGGAATAAATAACACTTCTTTATTTACTTTCTCCACACCAGTCATGATTTTATAAACCTCTCTCATCTTTGTTGATTATCTAAGATGAAAAGTCCCAGTTTTCTTAATGTGTCCTCATACAGAAGGAGCGACAAAGAGTCCTGTGGCACCTTAAAGACTAAAGCATAAGCTTTCATGGGCTAGTACCCACTTCCTCAGATGCATGCAGGGAAGTATGCAGAGGCAGGTACAAATAAGTAGGCAAGAACCAGGTTAGAGATGACAAGGTTAGTTCAATCAGGCTGAACTACCTTGTTATCTCTAATCAGGGAGGAGGCGGTCCTCTTGTAGAAGCTGATCTGGAGGTGTGAACACCGAGAGAAGAGAAACTGCTTTTCTAGTTAGCTAGCCATTGATAGTCTTTGTTTGATCCTGAGTTGATGGTGTCAAATTTGCAAATGCACTGTAGTTCAGCAGAGTTAACAAAGTCCTGTGGCACCTTAAAGACTAACTATAAAGTTTTGAAGCATGAGCTTTCATGGGCTAATACCCACTTCGTCGGATGCAAGCAGTAGAAGTGTTCACAAACAGGCAGTTATAGAAAAGTAGGTAAGAGCCAGGTGGGAGGTGAAAAGGTTAGTCCAATTAAGCTGAGCCAGCTTGTTATCTCCGATCAGGGAGTGTGGATTATTCGTCTAGCATTTGAATGGGGTCTGTGGACATGGAGAGATGAGAAACAATAACAAGCTGGCTCAGCTTAATTGGACTAACCTTTTCACCTCCCACCTGGCTCTTACCTACTTTTCTATAACTGCCTGTTTGTGAACACTTCTACTGCTTGCATCCGACGAAGTGGGTATTAGCCCACGAAAGCTCATGCTTCAAAACTTTATAGTTAGTCTTTAAGGTGCCACAGGACTTTGTTAACTCTGCTATTCCAGACTAACACGGCTACCACCCTGATTCTTGTAGTTCAGCAGTTTCTCTTTGAAGTCAGGTCTGGAAGTTTTTTCGCTGCAGGATGGTTACCTTTAGATCTGTTATTGTGTGTCCAGGGAGATTGAAGTGTTCTCCTACAGATATTTGTATATTGCCATTCCTAATATCTGATTTGTCTCCATTTATTCTTTTACATAGGGACTGTCCAGTTTGGCTGATGTACATAGCAGAGGGGCATTGCTTGCACATGATGGCGTATATTACATTAGTAAACTTGCAGGTGAATGAACCGGTGATGGTGTGGCTGTTCTGGTTAGGTCCTGTGATGGTGTCGCTGGTGTAAATATGTGGGCAGAGTTGGCATCGAGGTCTGTTGCATGGATTGGTTCCTGAGTTAGAGTTATTATGGCGTGGTGTGCTGTTGCTGGTGAGAATATGCTTGAGGTTCATGAGTTGGCTGTGGATGAGGACTGGCCTGCCTCCCAACGCCTATGAAAGTGAGGGATCATTGTCCAGGATGGGTTGTAGATCACTGATGATGCATTGAAGAGGTTTTAACTGAGACTGTAGGTGATGGCCGGTGGTGTTCTGTTGTTTTCTTTCTTGGGCTTCTCTTGCAGTAGGAGGCTCCTGGGTACACGTCTGGCTCTGTTGATCTGTTTCCTTATTTCCTTGTGCAGGTATTGTAGTTTTGAGAATGCTTGGTGAAGATCTTGTAGGAGCTGATCTCTGAGGGGTTGGAGCAAATATGATTGTACCTCAGTGCTTGGCTGTAGACAATGGATTGTGTGATGTGTCCGGGATGGAAGCTGGAGGCATGAAGGTAGGCATAGCTGTCAGTAGGTTTTCAGTATGGGCTTCACAGTAATGTGAACATCACTTACTTGCACTATGGTGTCTAGGAAGTGGACCTCCCATGTAGACTGGTCCAGGCTGAGGTGGATGGTGGGGTGGAAGCTGTTGAAATCATGGTGGAAGTCTTCCAGACTTTCCTTCCCATGAGTCCAGATGATGAAGATATTGTCAATGTAGCATAGATAGAGAAGGGGTGTGAGTGGATGAGAGTTGAGGAAGCGTTGTTCCAGGTCAACCATATCTACTATCTATCTACTACCCAAGAACCACAAACCTGGAAATCCTGGATGACCCATCATCTCTGGCATTGGCACTCTCACTGAAGGACTGTCTTGATATGTGGACTCTCTACTCAGACCCTACACCACCAGCCCTCCCAGCTATCTCCATGACACCACTTATTTCCTGAGAAAACTACAATGCATAATAATACCAATATGATAAAATTGCAATGAATCACTCTAGATATGTCAGGTATCCGAGGGGTAGCCGTGTTAGTCTGATGAAGTGGGTATTCGCCCATGAAAGCTTATGCTCCAATACGTCTATAAGATGTCACAGGGGTCTTCGTCGCTCTTGCTACAGATGTCATGTAAGGTGTCTGAAAATGTTATGATTTTCCAAGTATGATCATTCTGTTTCTGTCATTGAATCACCTTTGTACTGTGAGTTATAGCTATGTAGGGTATATCTGTATTTCCAGACTTGTACAGTGTTTCTGGGTGACACCTGCAGACATATT
The DNA here is from genome assembly GCA_032164245.1 of Sternotherus odoratus. Taxonomy (NCBI): domain Eukaryota; kingdom Metazoa; phylum Chordata; order Testudines; family Kinosternidae; genus Sternotherus; species Sternotherus odoratus. Next base: position 4,523,692 of record JAVMKO010000011.1, read on the forward strand.
GGCTTCAGTGCAGCTTGGCCTGTTCAATGGCCTATCCAGGGTCATCAGCTGTACAATGACCCATGGAAAGGACCAAGGGGATACACCTATTGAGTTGGCAGAACATGCAGGGTATGCCTGTGTAGTGAGAACTCCGAGGCTTCTCCATGCCGTGTGCTGTGAAGTTTGTGTACAGGACCCAGGAAGTACAAGCTACATGTGAAAAGGAATGTAAAGGGCAGCTGCATCATCTCCATTTTGTCTTCAATCCATCTTCCTACCTCTGGAGCAACTTCTCTACAAATTGAAGCCTTAAACAAAGGACTGAATGATGTGGATGTGTTCCAGGTGGACTTCCAAGCCACCAGCTCACCAATACTGCTAAGAACCAGATACATAGATTTCTGGATCTATCTGACTGCTTTCCCATTTAACAACTTTTTCTTTCCCTCGTTCTGTCTTTCTCTCATTCTGTCTTTGTTCTAATAAACCTTTTTGTTTAGATGCTAAAGGGTTGGATGGCAGCATGGCATTTTGGGTAAGATCGAAACCTATATTGACCTGGTAATGTGGCTGACTGTAGTGAGACTTTATTGGAAAACTCACTAGACTGTGGTGAGGCGGTGTGGTTCCCTGCCACCCCAGAGACATAGGAACTCCTCCACACTCCAGAGTGGGTGGAGCTAGTGAGCTCTAAGCCCACCCCCCAGAGGATCAGGCTGTGATCCAGAAGTACAGAGGCTCTCCCTCAGAGCTCACTAGAGACCCAGCTGCCAGAAAGACTAGACACCTCTGGCCTAGGCCATGACTGGAGAGCACCAGTGACCCGTGGGATACCAAAGAAGGTGCCTTGCCTGCCCCCTGCTCACTACCCTGAGAGTTGCTGGACCTACCCTACACCAGCTACCCAAAGGAGTTGCCAGGCCTGCCCTGTGCAAGTTACCTGGAGGATCCCATGGTGCTGGACCCTCCAGGTGGCTCCACTCTGACCCAGATACAATCAGAGGGGGAGTTAGGAAGTGGCCTGGGGGCAGCCGACTCTAGTCTGGCTGCAGCACTTCCAGAGCCTGTGTCAGTGTGTTATGGCCAGGATCACCACTGGCACAGCAGCGGGTCTTCTGCTGCTGCTAGGGCCCCGGGCTGGGATGCAGTGGAGTGGGAGGGCCTGTGTCCCCCCTGCCACCCAACTCATGGGTGGAAGTCTCTGCCTCTCCCAGGCCATTTGGAGGCTTGGGTCTATGGTTTGTTGTTATAGCTCAGCCCTGCCTGAGGGCCTGGGCCCTGACTGACCATTGCCCTGCCCTGACCTAGGGCCTGGACTAAACTGCACTTATTTTTGCTTCCACAAGGGTCATAAGGGAATACTCGCACAGCCGAGCTAATTCCCCAACAGCTCAGCAGTAAGGCGGTGTGGTTCCCTGCCGCTCCACAGAGAGAGAGAGGAGCCCTGGCAAACCTCTCTACACTGACCCTTTAGGGTCTGAAAAACATTTAGTCAATGTGTGTGGAGCTTTTAACTAACCTCACTGTACTGGACCAAGGTGCTGATTGGGAGTCTGAGAACTGGAATGCAATAAAGGGGGATGAGTGATTTCTTTTTTCAACTTCTCGATAATCAGTGTGAGGGATCAGAAGCACAGTTTGTGACTGGTCAGTGAGTTTAACTTCAGCATTAACCACTAGTTTCAGGAGCATCTGCTTTCTCTCTTTCAGCCTACCACGACCTTGGCATTTTCAGAGAGGGCTGCCCCAGACACATCATGTCACACTAAGTACAGAAGTTAAATTAATAGAATGTTTTCTAATAACCAAGTTTTATGAAATCAACTGAACTCCTTTGTTTTCTTTCATCTGAGCAGGGTTTCCAGTTTTCAAACCTGGTGTGATCTCCCAGCTAGAACAAGGGGAAGAGTCATGGGCCTCAGACCTCCAGGGTTCAGAGGAAAGAGAGCTCCTGAGAGCTCCTTGCATAGGTGAGGAAACATTAAACCACTCAGAAGCTGTAAATGCCTGAAGGAAACATCTGGGATGCCCTACACAGCCCTTGGGAGATCTCTTAGGTCATTGTTGTCACTACCTTACGTTAACTAGAACTCATGGCTTCCTGTAGATTCTAGAAGACACTGGTCCATACTTTCCTCCCTTCTCCTGTGAATTTGGATGGGATGTGAAGGCCAAATTGATCCCCTCCTCTCTCCTATTTGGGGGAGTTCAGTTCCTGACCTTTATTTGACCTCTCTCCAGCACCTTTTCGATTTGGTCTTCCCCTTTCCATCCCTGGCTGAGGTTTCTGTCTCTGTCACAACAGGTGATGCAATGGTATGTGAGAAAGAGGAGCAGAATTTTCAGCAGGAAAATGTTGAGCAGCTGGAGAAACACAGAATATTATCGCAGAGTTCAAAAAGGAATGTGTCCAGGAGTCACGAGCAAGGAAAATCCTGTGAGATTCAGGGCAGACAAGAAGGAGTGCAGGGAAACCAGCTAGGGGATAAAGTGGGTGAATGTATTTCCTGTCGAAGAACTCAGAAGGATTTAAAAGAAACCACAACACAGCAGGAAATCCTCAAGGGAAAGAGAAAAAATACATGCACTGAGTGTGGAAAACACATACGTGACTACTCAGCCCTTTCTGAACATCAGAGGATGCACGCAGGGGAGAGGCCCTATGAGTGCAGTGAGTGTGGGAAACACTTCACTCACAAATCAAAACTTTCTGTTCATGAGAGACTCCACACAGGGGAGAGGCCCTATGAATGCAGTGAGTGTGGGAAAACCTTCAAACGTGGCTTGCACCTTACCGAACATCAGAGAATCCACACAGGTGAGAGGGATTATGAATGTAGTGAGTGTGGGAAGAACTTCACTTACAAATCAGGCCTTATTAATCATCAGAGAATCCACACAGGTGAGAGGCCATATGAATGCAGTGAGTGTGGGAAAAACTTCACTTACAAATCAGGCCTTATTAATCATCAGAGAATCCACACAGGTGAGAGGCCATATGAATGCAGTGAGTGTGGGAAAAAATTCAATCACAGCTCAGCTCTTTGTCTACATCGGAGACTCCACACAGGTGAGAGGCCATATGAATGCAGTGAGTGTGGGAAAAAATTCAATCACAGCTCAGCTCTTTGTCTACATCGGAGACTCCACACAGGGGAGAGACCCTATGAATGCAGTGATTGTGGGAAGGCCTTCAATTCAAGGGCAAACCTTATTCGTCATCAGAGAATACACACAGGGGAGAGGCCCTATGAATGCAGTGAGTGTGAGAAAAAATTCAATCACAGCTCAGCTCTTTCTCAACATCGGAGACTCCACACAGGGGAGAGGCCCTATGAATGCAGTGAGTGTGGGAAAACCTTCAATCAAAGCTTGCACCTTACTAGTCATCAGAGAATCTGCAAAGGAGATCAACAGCATGAAAACCTCTAGGGCTATCAATACTTTTTTTTCTCTAATACTTTTCCTGATTCCCACATAGTAATATTTAGAGCTGTGTGAACTGTTTACAGCACCCTTCTCCCTCAGATTCTCCATTCCTTCTATTGCAACATTGTTAGAATCACCAATGATACCGATGGTATCATTGCCAGCTTTTCTAATCTTGCTCTGGGTTGTGCTGAAGAGCAGTTATATTGAGAACTTTTCAAATTGTACTTAAAGGAAATGTAGCAGGGATAGGAAAAGACATTTCAGTCTCTGTTACACTGGAAGGAGATAGGGTGACTCAGAGATTCCCTCCTTCCCCACCACTACAGAACTGTTACCTTTAGGCTGAGTCATGAAGAGTTTATCTTCATCACATTCTATCCATCTACTGCTCAAAGTGTCCTGTGATGAACTGTTCTCAACTGTCTGTGCTTGGAGATGATGCTTTGACTTTAATCCTGTATCAATCACTGTGACTGGAGATAAGTGTCAAAGTCCTACAAGGGATCCCAGACACAGTGTGATCATTTGTAGTTTAAATCCCAGCTTCCATATTGCTAAAGCCATTTCTGTCAAGCAGGCTGTTTTCTTCCCCATTATGGGGGTGCTAGGATACTAAAAATGTTCTAAATAACATAACTGACTTTTGAGACAACGCAGAGCAAATCAGGTTTGAATGGATCAGAGGAGAATGTGATGGGAGAATTCCTTGTCCTGATTCTGAATAATCAGATGTAACCTGCTCTGGAGTGTCACTTTCATTGTCATGTATTCCAGCTCTCTGTGATGTGGGTTTCTATCTTCCCTGCAGGCTGTTTGGTCACCCAACAGGATATTAGTTCAGTTAGGTTGTAGCTCAGATTTATTAGAGAATTTAAGACAAATGACAGTTTGGTAAACTCATAATTTCTCAGTTCAGCTTTGCTTTTTCCCCATCCCTCCATGATGACATGGAGAAAGTTCAAGTGCAGTTCTGTCAACGTTTGAGAACTCTCCAATTTACTGGAAATGTGAACAAAGAACCAGCAGTGATTTAAGATTTCTACTCGGAAATGCTGAACAACAGCAGAAGGCCAACTAACTGGAGGAAGTGCATATGTGCACAGTGTAGTTCAATACTTTAAGTCAATATTATCTTAGATGATCTAGGGAGAGAAATCCATGGTAAGTGACTTTGAACTCAGCAAAATGCCCCTTTATTTGGTTCCTGAAGCATTTCTAACCCAGGCCATACAGAATATCTCTTCTAGCTAATCCTATGGTATGGGGAATGCTCCTCTTCATGATGCAGATGTTGAGGATAGAAGTGAGATTTTTGTTTAATTTAGCCTTTATAGGTGCTAAAAATATGTATAAAAAGATCTGACAAAGTGGGTATTAGTCCACAAAAGCTTATGCTTCAATACTTTAGTTAGTCTTTAAGGTGCCACAGGACTCTTTGTTACCTTACTACTGTATAAAAAGAAATTAGTGTTGGAAATCTAATAGCTGTAGTAAAAAAGGTATTTTTGAATTAGAAACACTAGCTCTAGTAGCTAACAGATTCCAACCCATCCCTGTGTCCCGTCCCTTGCCTGGAACTGTGCCAGCCAATTAAAGAAGAGCTGGAAATGTTTCAGAAAGCCATTGCTCACTAACACTGCTGAGATTTGGAGTGGTTTTGTAAAGGATTCTACTTCAGACAAGAGTAAATTTACTTTGAAAAGGGCAAGGATTTGGGGTTGGAAGAGTACACACTCGCTTCTTGGTTTCCAGCCTAGTAAAGAAGCTTGTAAGTGTTTATTTTAAAGTTTGAAGTGTTATTTGTGTGTCTTTCTGTAGATTTTTACCTCACGATTTGTACTGTTACTTGTGTTCCTCATTTCAGTAAGAGTTCACCTCAGAGTTTAAGGTGTCACTTCTGTAATTGTTTTACCTCAGGATTTGAAATACCACCATGTCTCGCATGCTGTAGAGTTTTCTCATGTAAATAGTTGTGTCCCCTTGGTAGAAAAAACTGTTTAATAGAATTGTGTAATGAGAACACATTTACTAGAACTGTTTATTAGAATTGTTTAATAGTCACCTGTTTAATAGAATTGTTTAATAGTTAATTACTGTAATTAGCCTTTGAATTCACCTATTACCCCTCCCCTTAATAAATAAACACGTTGTTAGATTGCCATCAGTGTCCCTGTGAGTACTTTCCAAAATTCCTTATTAACATTTACAGTCCAAATATATTTATTATTCTTACTTTAACATAGTTAGCCACTTATGGTTAATTAAAAATTATTGTTTGTATTGTTACTTGTATCTGGATTTCAATAAACAAATATGAAAAAACATTAAACACAAGTTAATCACATGCGCTCATCAGCACTTAAAGGAAAATAGGTATAATTATTTCATGTGGTTTTTCTAATAAAGTCAGTGTGATTTTTGACACTTCATTTCTTCAGCCAATTTTTCCCTGTGGTCCGGCTCCACCCTGAGCAAGCTCCTGGAGGCAGAGCCTGGCAAGCCCAAGACAGCTGGTCTGGGCCATCTGTGGGGTTTTAATTGTACTGTAGACCGACACTTGGTGTCAAAATTCAGCTTTCTCCTCAGGAAATCAAGCCCTAGTCCCCCATGTGACAGGTCAAGATAGTCACCACTATATTCACGAGGTTGAAACCAACAACTGCCCCTACACAGGGACCTAGGGGAACAACTTGTCCAGTTCCTAGGACAGCTTTGTACAAACATTTTCCCCATCAAAATGATTCTGGGCTTTTAAAATGAGAGTAAGAAACCAAACTAAATGAAAACTGGAGAAACTGCTACCAATCTCCCCACCACAAGCAGTTTGAGTCTGAATGTTTCTACTTAACTTTTGAGGCAATAAAACTCACACTGCTGTTGTCCAGAAACAAAGTTAAACCTCCTGTGCTCTACCTAGGACTTCGACTGCTGCACCACCAATGCTTCAGCTCTTTATGTGAGATTTGCAGCTGCCCAATACTGCTGCTATTCCAGCAGAGCAAATATTGACTCCAGTAAGCATTGATCTCAGCCCCGTTCCGTGTATTACAGGTTTCTCTAGGAAAGGGCAGTGAATGGTTCCAGGGTCCAGTGATCCTCATTCAAATCAAGTCAGAACCTGAGAATCCTTCCCCTTTCCGAGGCTGTGGGAGAGAAGACATTTAAAGGAGATCTCTGAGCTAAAGCACGTGGCTAAGTAAAGAGAAAATTTATATCCTATATGCCCCCTCTGCTTTGGGTTCTGGGTTTACTCCTGAAGCATTTGCCAACCACGTAGACCCTATGGCTCATCCCTAACCCTCGATGCTAATCCTTTCTACAGAATGTGAAAAGAGCTGAGACAGTGCAGGAGCCTTCTGTGGATGCAGATCTGAGGCTCTGGGAGAGACAGATTGTCTGAAACATCAGAGCTCTGTAAACCATGCAGCCCACCCCTAAATCAGGGGCCTGTTCCAGATCTGAGTCTGGCTTTGTCACGTTACTGAAATAATTTGTAAAGAAAGCGAGGAATACTTGTAGCACCTCACTACTGAGTCTGTGTCCCAGGGAGGTGGCTGCAGGATAATCTCCCATCTCTGTGCATCCGGTAGTCTCTGCTTCCCACACCATGCTGGAGCCTCCACATTTATTTATTGACTGATACAATTTGCAAAATTTTAAAATATTGTGCACAGGATTTTTTTTTTATTTTTTTTTTATGCAAAATCCCCTCAAGAATAAAACTTACTCAGCCAAACTCAGCTGACCTATGAATAGATCCTGCAGATTAACCTATGAAAAGCAAAGTGGCACAGCGGAAGCGTGCTGGGCCCACAACCCAGAAATCGATAGATCGAAACCATCCTCTGCTAGCTCATGTGCTATTACTTACAGCCTGGGAAGTAATTCCTCTTGCTTTCATGATTTCTGCATAGACAAAAGGAGCAAATTCTTTCACTATTTACACTTCCACAGTGATTAAAGAAGGGACTCTGCCCTGAGCTGAGCTCTGCCCCTCGCTCTCCTGGCAGTGGGCCCTTTGAGACCTTTCCCCAACCCCAGCAGGTGGGACTGCAAGCAGAGAAAAGAGGTAGAGCAGCCAGGGAGCTCTTCTGAGTAAAAGAAGACACTGGTCCAAGTTCCCCTAAGGCAGACTAGAGCTCGGGCCGGGTCCAAAAGCCCCGGGAAGAACGGGAATGTGAGATACAGCCTGTGCTCCAAGGAGATAACACGAAATGTTACTCATGAGCAAAAGTTCTGGAGTTTTCCTTTCCTTTGTTGAACAACCAGGAATAGCAAACAAGCCCAGAACTACTTACAAGTAGCTAGAAAAACACCAGAGCAACCATGGAGCTCAGTTTAGATCAAAACAAGGAACAACCACCAACCCTGCAAACCAGAACAATCATCAGAATGTTGGACAACCCCTACAACAACAAATACAAACACAATGAAAAATACACATACAAACACAAGAGAAGAAGCTCTATACAGCAGTCACTGCTGTCTTATCTTTAACTGATTGTCAGGGGAGAGTGCTAACACAGTTCCCCACTACCATAAATACTGCAGTTGAGTTTCCCACATTTGGGGAAATCGCAGGGTCAGCCCAACAATTCACTCAACGATTCACTCTGGGAAAAACCCAATGATTCACCCAACGATTCACTCTGGGAAAAACCACATTCAGGATCATGATATCTCCCCTGCCAAGTAAATATCGCTCACCCCACACTCTCAACCCACAGTGGGGTCCACTGCGTTCCACCCACACCAGTCCCTTCTGTGCCACGAGCTGCCCTGAAGTTGCCCCGTGTCCCCCACCCTTCTCCACAGCCAATCCCTGGGCCCTGCTCAGCAGTCTGGTCCCACTCCCACAATGCTGCTTGCACACATATCTGTATATGCTCAAATGTGGCTCTGCCCCTTCAGCATCAAGAGCCCAGCCGTCTGCTCCTGCTCCCACAATGCTCTGCTTGCACAAATATATGCATATGTCCTCATGTGGTTCCACCCCTCTGGTCTGACCCCTCCCCCTGCCCACCCTATGCCAGCACAGTCCCCTGGCCAGCCCCGGCTCTTCGGCATCAAGACCCCTGTGGCCAGACCCACCCGCACTAGGCACCCTTGCTGAAGTGACACCCGGTCCTGGCTGGAGCCTGTGCTGGGCCCACTCCCCAGTGGGATAACATGTCAGTATCTGGTAGGCCTTAGAGCCATAACTGGTCCTGCCCTAGGACTCCAGGCCATTCAGAGACTGGGGACTTGCTCCTATGGCTGACCCGTGGCTGCTGGCTGGGGACAGAGACTTGTGGCATTTCACTCCTTGCCTCGCACCCGAGGTTGGCTCAGGTCCCTGCAGCAGACAGTGAGTGCCCCAGCAGGCAGTGCAGGTTCAAGCAGTCTCTGGGGAGCAGCAGCTCAGCCGGCCCAAGGGCTCTGGCAGGGGTGAGCGGCTCAGCATTGGGGAGAGGCAGCCTGAGCCACAGGGACTGGGCTGGGCAGAATCTCAACGGGGATCTGACTGTGGATCCTTCGCAAGGTGCCTGCATCTATTCTGGAGTTTAGCCCCTAATATAGTGGGTCCCTCCCTTGGTCTCTCTGCCAGAGCTCCTATCAGCTCAGTGTCCTCCCTGGAAGAGTATCCAGGCTGGCTGCAGAGCGGACTGTGATGAGCTAAATGAGTTTCTCTTCGAGGAACAGGGAAACAAAGGACACCTTCCCGCCTCTGCCCACGCAGAAAGGGAGAAATGGACAAAATGTGCCGGCTCGAGGAATGTCTCCCTCCCACTTCCCTGTTGGCTCCACCAATCTCTTGGTCCGCCTCATACCTCATCAGGGAAGCGTGGCCATGCTACCACCCAGCCTGAGTCATGTCCACAGCCTGCCCTGCCCCAGCTGACAGAGTATAGAGCCCTGTGAGTCAATGGCAGGTCAAGTTGGAAGCCTCGGCCCTTTTCCCTGACAGCCACACAGAGCTACCTGGTGTCCCGAAAGCCTCCCTCATGTTCTCCCACAGCAGCCACCCGCCGGTGTGGAGGGAAGAGGAAGCACTGCTGCCTCAGGCCAAGAGGCCTTCACTTCACACAGACTGGCCACTTGCCTTCAACCCAGGCAGCTAAAGCTGCTGAAGAGTTTCCTGGCAGGTTGCCACCTCACCCACCTGTTGCCTCAAAACCTAGCAGAGGACAGTTTCAATCCATCCACCTCTGGGTTATGGGCCCGGCACACTTCCACTGCATCCCTCTGCTTCCATGTCAGTCACACTCTCCAGCACCCAACCTCCAGCATTGCTCCTTGCAAAACACAGACATGACACCTGCTCCAAAATGGCCTCCCTCCCAGTAGGCTGTGCAAAACTCTTGGCTTATGTCCTGGACTCATAGGTCGTGCCCAGTCTTGGCCCTGTACAGTCCCAGGGGAACCTCCTCCAGTGTGACAGCCCTTCTCGGGTTCAAGCCCCTCCACCTCCAGGCAGGCAGGGGAATCTGCAAAGGGAAGGGACACTTGACCTCCCCCGGATCTACCCTGCCCTGCCAGCCTGTCTCCCTTCCCCTGCCCCAGCGGCACCAGCAGAAACCATGGCTGGAATGCCAGGCTGCCATCTGGGACACTGTGAGCTCTAGCACAGGCAGGCAACTGTGCAGACTGCTAGGCAGCAGCCCTAGCAATAGTAGACATGTGTCTCCGTGGCGCAATGGGTCAGCGTGTTTGGCTGTTAATCGAAAGGATGGGGGTTTAGCCCGCCCAGGGATGGTTGTAATCCTTGCCTTCTCCAGACTTGATGAAAGACTCAAATGCTCCATTTTCCTGCCTTTAAACCTTCCCTCTGGGCTTCAGTCGGTTCAGCTGAGACCCAAAGAGTTTGCTCAGCAGAGTCATGCAGGGGAAGTCTGCTGGCTTGTAACTTGAGGTCCATGGCTTGAATCCGTTCTCTGCTAGGCGCGTGCTTAGGAAGTAAGAGACAGACCCGCAGGAGCAGGCTTAGAAAGTGCAGTCTCAGGCTGGAAGGAAGCGCTGTGGGTCCAGTGCTGAGAAAGCCCAGAGGGAGAGCAGCAGTTATAGGTGGGAAGAGAGAGAGAGAAGCAATGAGTGCAGGTGTAAAGGAGGGTGTGGCCCCACTATTGTGGCAAAAATCTGTGGCTTATACATGACCCCGGTGGAATTGGCTACTGCAAGGATCTGAGTCCCCCCCTCCTGACCCGGAGGACTCTCTTCCTACCCTCGCGTGTGGTTGAATCCTCGGAACCCCGAAGAGGCTGGGCCCAGGATTCCTGGGGGCTTGATCCCCAACCTTGTCATGGTCACTTAGAACAGGGGCTGGGGTGTCTCCACTCTGGGTGTCTGACTCCCTGGGAGGGAATCCCAGGGGAGTTGTAGGCGTGTCCATCCCAAGAAATGAGAGAAACAAGGTAGGGGAGGTAAGGTCTTTTATTGACCAAGTTCAGTTGGTGAGAGAGAGAAGCTTTTGAGCCCCACAGAACTGAATCACCTGCAGATCTCTCTGTGGGTGTGGCAAATCTTGGCCCAGCCACTTACTTTCTGCCCCAGGTCAACCAGCTGGTGGGCTGCACACACAAGCAGACATTTATACCACTCCCCTCAGAGCAGCAGCTGCCGCTGTTGGCAGCTGATCCCCCCCTAAGGCTGGGGGAAGGAGCTGGGCTCACTTGTTATTTCTCCCCCACATCCAGTCTCACTGGGTTTGGACACATTTCTCTCTCCACCTGATTTCAATTCACAGCCCCTCCCCCCATTTCTGCTTTAGGCCTCATTCCTGGACAGATGTGAACAGAAAGAAACTTTTGGTGACCACTCACAGCTACTTCCCTGAAGAGTTTTTAATGTAACAATTGCTGCCTCCGACCCCCATGAAGAACAGCTGATTTTATCCCCAGGCGCTTCATCCTCCTCCATAGGTATGTCATCAAAATCACCTGGATGACTGCATGAAACACCTGACACTCCCCACTCCTCCTTCACCAGTGTGACCCAAAGTGGCTGGTGTGAGATCCATTTCCTCCCACTTCTCCTACCTCAGGGGTTTCCCTCCCCTACCTTAGGGTGACCAGATGTCCCGATTTTTGTGTGTCTGTCCCGAGTCCCGATCAGACTCCCGTCGGGACTCCTGTTGTCCCGATTTTTGCAGATGATCCCTGGCGTGCAGGGCTCATGAAGGCAACATGGCCCCGCCCACTGCCCCAGGCAGCCATGTGCTGCCTGCGTGAGCCCTGCCCAGGCAGGGCTCATCTCTAAAGTTTCAGATCACTCAGGAGAGTGCTGCAGCTAACTTCCTGCCCCGAGACAGATCGCAGCCTGCTCCTGTCCTTTCCCCCCCCACCTCTCCGGCTGACAGAGACTGGGGAGGACCCTCCCACACAATCAGGCAGCGCCCGGCCCCGCAGGAAGGGGGGGGTGAGGGGAGACAGCACAGCATTTCAGGGGGGTAGCAGGAGGTGGGCTGGCAGCAGCAAGCAATGGCCAGCCCAGGTCAGGAGAGCTCTGTCTCTGCCCCCCTGCCTGCCTCAGAAGCATGCTGCTTGCTGCCTGTAAGGAGGGGGGGGGGAGCCCACTCCCCCCCCCCGAAACAGAGAGCCTCCATCTACCGTGGCCTGCTCCTGCGCCCCTCCCCCCCTGCTGAGTCCATAATTGGCCCCACACCCCAGGAGGTGATGATGGCCAGGAGGACAGGTCTCTCACCTTCCTGCTGCCTGTGGGGCATGCATGGTGCAGGCGCTAGCAGAAGAGGGTGGGGGAAGAGACCCCCCCCCAGCCCCACCTCCCAAACCTGGATCCAGCCAGCCACCCTGCTGGATACTTCCTGGCTGGCCCCAGCCCCAGGCATCCCCCCACCTCACTGGATCCCAGGAGCAGCTACAGGAGAGGAGCAGACGAATGAACCTGCCTGCTTGCCAGATACTCCCCAGGACAGGATAGCCACCCCAGGTAAGCACCCCCAGCCCGGGACTCCCTTGGCCCCTGGCAGGTGACAGGTCCCTCTGGCATTTGGGGGAGGGGAGCCTTGTTGCATAATGGAGAGTCCCCCTTGCTACTCTCTAACTCTCACCCTAGGAGCCAGAGACCTCCAGAGCTGGTGAGTGTGGCCAGGGAAGGGGGGCAGGGTCAAGTGTGGATGAGTGTTTGGGAGGTGTGTGGGGTGCTGGGCTGTGAGGGTTGGTGTGGAGGATGTCTGGTGGAGGGCTCAAAATAAAAACAACAACAATATCAAGACTATCAAATTATTCATTTATTTTCATTAAATATATAAACTAAATGAAATTAATAACATTTCAAACCAAACATATATTCATTCTACTATACAATGCTACCTTATGCAATATTCATTTTAAAAAGTTTTAAAATAAGCAGTGCTCCATGAAAAGGGAATGGGGGGCGGGGCGGAGGCGCAAGGTAAAATTTTTGCCAAGTTCACTATCCTTGCCCCAGGAAGGAAGGGGTCCGTGCTCTGCAAGACACCTCACTTTTATAGCAGCTTCCCTCTCCTGCAAATCTGGGTCTGTGTCCATTGCTCATTTTTGCTGCTTCTCTCTGGTCTGGTGCTGCTGTTAACCCCTCTTGACAAGTTTGATTGTCCTTGATCTGTCTCTCTTCCACCAACCCTTGCACTGTCTGGAGGTGCCTGCCTTCCATGCCTCCTCATTCACACCTCATTCATTCAACAGGGCACTTGATTATAAAGTGGAGGGGAAGATCTTATTCTACTCCTAGCAGAGACATTTTTCTTTTACCTTAATTATACTACCTTAGGGGCTATAACATATTACCAAAGTTCAATACAGAGTTTCTAAAACAAGGTTATATGAAAAGGCATAATACAAAAGTCATTTAAAAGTTAAACAAAAATGCATAATACAGAGATTTATCTACAGGCGGGGGAGCGTAGGAGGGGTAGTGTGAACAACACTGTATTGGGGGGAAGTCTCTGGGCATAGGTAAGTGTCAGAGGCTGCATCCTCCTCCCCAGCAGAGTGTGTGCAGACCAGTCCACCTTGCTCATGGCAGAGCCAAGGAAAGGAGGCACCTGCTCTGCACATGCTGATTCTACCCAGAGCAGGCTGGGGCTGAGCACTGCTAAGCTGCTGCCCAGTTCACTCACCCACATTGTCAAGCAGGGATTGCACCTAGCCATGTACATCTGTTTGAGGTACTAATTGGGACACCATTTGTCCCATATTCAGGTAAAATGTAAAAATTGGTAGTGACATAGAAAATTAGTTGATTGGGAATGTCCCATTAAACCTGATTGTGATCTATTGGAAATTTTGGTTTTTCAGGTTGTTTTCCAGTGTAATGCAAATTTACCAGAGGGATATATAGTTTACAGTTCTGAACCACATTGCATATGATAGGACAAACAACCATGGGCACGAAATAACATTTGAGACTACGTGGTTCTTTTCAGTGGCTAGCTATCTAGCTAACAGTCTTGGCTCAGATCGTGGCTCCGATCAGGACTCTGCACCTTTGCTTGTCGTGCCCCACCCCCCACCGCTCATGCCCCACCCCCTGCTTATGCCCCCCCCCCCCCGCTCGCGGAGTGTGTCCTGATATTTCACTCTTCCCATCTGGTCACCCTACCCTACCTGGGCTTTCCCAGGCCCTGTTGCCAGCAGAGAGTGCCCCCCCCAAGCCCAGCAGTGTCCCCGTCTCTGGCTCTCCCACAACACTCTTCTCTGGCTCTGGGTGAGGCTCTGGGTGAGGCTCTGGGTGAGGCACGAGTTACAGCATCCAAAGCTCATTTGCAGCCCAGCTCACCATCCCCCTGCTTAACATCACTTCTGCTCCCAGGAGAGTCAGAAACTACATCTCCCAGCCAACACCGACACTGGTAGTGCCAGTGTCGGTGTTGGCTCCGGGTCCGATAGAGGCATCGGGAAGGGCGGAGCCGCACCGGCTACTTCATCGGACTCGTTATCTAATTCGAGTGGAGAGCTGCTTCTCCTAAATGTTGGGTGCTCCAGGCTGGCTGAGGCAGAGAAGAAGCGGGGGCAGGGCCTTGGGGAAGGGGGTGGAATTGGGGCATATCCCCTCCAGTCCCCTACTGAGCCCACACCCTCAGCCCTCTGCCCTGACCTGACCACAGCCTTCTGCCCTGCAGCCCAGGCCCTGCCCTACATCCCCCAGATCCCTACTCTAACCCTGCCCCCCCCCACAGCCCTCTACTTGACTCCTTCACCCCACCATGATCCCGGCCCTGACTCTGGCACCTCCACACATACCCAGCCCCCCCACCCCATACATCCTGACTCTTGCACCCCCCACAACCTCACTCCCACCCTGAGCACCAAATGGGAGCTCCTCCATGTCCCCCATTCCCACCTGCAGCCTCGCACCAAATGGGAGCTGACCATGTAAGCACTCCTCTCCCCAACCTCCTGCCCCAACCCTAAGCCCTGTCCTTCATTCTAGTTCCTGGCCAGACCCTACACCCCAACCCCCAGCCTGCTCCTTCACCCCCAGCCCTGGGCTCAGTGCACTCCCACCCTCAGTGCAGTGCAGAGAGAGGTGAAGAGACTGGGCCAGAACCAGGGAGAAGGGAGGTACCACTCTGTGGTCAGGGCCTGGGCCCCAGACCGGCAGCAGGCTGAGTGGGTCTGGCAGCTGGGATCCCTGTGGATGGAACCCCTGAGCTGCAGCGGGCTGTTGAGATGATGCTGATGGTCACTTGACTTTATATCCCCATGTGCCATGGATGTCTCCAGGTTACATTAGCCAATCCAAACATCTGCCACTTGCAGGTGGGTACCTCTGTAGTGTGCCTGATTCTTGCACAGCTGCACAAGGCTGGCAGATGTCGATACCTGCCCCTCTTCTTCACTAGCACTAATACCAGGCCAGGCTAGGTGAGAGAGAACAGCAGGTTTTCCCCTGTTGTTGCCTGCTCCCTTTTTTTGACCAGTTTCTCCTATGTACCAACTTGTCCCATTTTCCCTCCTATGAGCCTGGGTAGTGCAGTTGGTTAAATATCAGACTTTTAATGGGAGGGTCCAGGGTTCAAGTCCCTGGTCAGTTAATAAAATATCTCCTAAGAAATTAAGTATGGGTGGCTTTTCTGTCACTTTTACTCTTCAGAATTTTGCATTTCCTAAGAAGAGCATTTTTGTGTTTTGTACTTAAAATATGGAACAGGATCTTTTCAGGAGGGATAAGGCAAAAATGCCACATTTATTAATAATACATGCAATAATCAAAACTATCATATGCATATGATCTATATCACACATACACACACACACTAACATACTCCATCTTGCTGTTGTTACGAACGAGTTGCTCCCCTTAACTGCACTGGCCAGGTAAGTTAGATGGGGGAGGGGTGGAACTGGGCTTCTGCCGATCCGGATCAATGCTCTGAAGATGACTAGATGAGACCATGGGTCCTCTGCAAGACACCTCACTTTTATAGCAGCTTCTCCCCTATGCAAATCTGTCCCAGAATCAGAATCTGGGTCTGGGTCAGTTGGTCCTTTGTGTATCTGGGGGTTCTCCCAATGCTGCAGAGAGGGTGTTCCCAGAGGAAGGTGCTTGCTTCTAAGCCCCCAGGCTGTCAATATGTCTGATCTTCTTTAGTCAGCCCACTTGACATATTTGATTGTCCTTGCTTCTGGCTCCCATCCCCTCTCCAAGGGTTGCACTGTCTGGAGGTGTCGCCTTCCACACCGTCTTCATTCACACCTCATTCATTCAATGGGGCAACTGATTACAAAGTGGGGGAAAGATCTTACTCTACTCCTAGCAAAAAAACATTTTTCTTCTACCTTAATTATCCTACCTTAGGGGCTATAATATATTACCAAACGTTTAACACAGTTTCTAACACAAGGCTACATGAAAAGTTAACACAAAAGTCATATAAAGTCATATAAAAGTTACACAAAAATGCATAGATTTATCTACATGTGCGTGGGGTTGAAGGAGCAACTTCCTGGCCCCTGGACTGGAGAATAAAGGCCTCTGGGCATGTAGCATGTTCCTCACCTGCGCGCGCACACACACACAACTACACAAAATAGCCCTAAGGAATTAGAATCACCTGCTGCCTTCCCCCGTTCTGCTGAATCCCCAAAAGAGAGAGTAGAGAGAGAGTGTCACAGATTGCTGTGCTGAGCCAGTGAGAGATGCGGGAGCTGATGGGCTGTCCCCTTCCCCCTGCCTCAGGACTGGTTACTTCCAGCAGCTGCTTGAACATAGAGATGGAATGCCAACACATTCACTCTTCCACAACACACCCACACACACACACTCTTTCTCTCTGTGTCCTGCCACACACACTTCAGTTGAAAAGCAGATGGAAATCTAGTAGGATCCCCATGGAACAATGGGATAGAGAAACCTGGATCATGTGATACTGTACCTGCCCATGAGCCATTGCAAACCCTTCCCAAAACTCCCTGCAACCAGTTGAACAGTGCAATAGCCACCCACAGTGCATCGCTCTCTGGGTCGATGCAAGAGCTGCTAGAGGGGATGCAGTCTGTGGTGACACAAGAAGCTTAGTGTTGAATTAAAACACTTTAACTAAAGCAGCATAACTCTGCTGTGTGGACATAGCCTGAGAATGAGACAAGATTTAGCTCCCATTCACACAATTTCTGCTCCATCCCCAAACATGTTAATAGACTTTTCTAGTAGCTGTACTGGCTAATGCATCCCAATTCCTCAGGGCAAAGAAGTCATTAAAAGATACTTGCTTTTAAACCATGTCGTATTTTTACGAAGGGACACTCACCAGAGGTGCCGTTGCCAGCCTCTCCATCTGGGATCCAGCATTGGGAGGGCTGTGCGGGGACTGGCTCCAGGGTGATAAAAAGATCCTGGCTGTTGGGGAAAACAGTCTCTCCCCTTGCCTGCTGTATCCTATCCTTAACCTCGTCCTCCTCCTCATCCACCAAATCATCAGGCCTGTTGATGAGTACCCCATCTGTAGATTCCAAGTACATGGGTGGGGTAGTAGTGGCAGCCCCCCCTAGAATTGCATGAAGCTCAGCACAGAGTTGGCATATCTATGGCTGTGTCCCAGAGCATTTATTTGCCTGTTTGGATTTCTGGTATGCTTGCCTGAGCTCCTTAATTTTCACATGGCAGTGTTGTGTGTCCCTGTTGTATCCTCTGTCCATAATGGCCTTGGAGATTTTACCCAAAGTATTGGCATTTCGTTTATTTGAACGTAATTCTACCAGCACCGATTGGTCTCCCAAACAGAGATCAAATCCAGCACCTCCTGTGTGGTCCATGCTGGAGCTTTTTCGTGATTCTGGACTGCCTAGTCTCCTGTGTGGATGAGCACAGCATGGTGACCTATGCAAGTGAGCTCGCCATGCTGGCAAAAGAGGAAATGAAATTCAAAAGTTCCCTGGGCTTTTCCTGTCTACCTGGCCAGTGCATCTGAGTTCACAGTTCTGTCCAGAGTGGTCACAGTGGAGCGCTGTGGGATAGTTCTCGGAGGCCAATACCATCCAATTGTATCCTCACTAACTCAAGTTTTACCCAGAGATGTCAATTTCAGCGCTACTACCCTTCCCAGGGTATGGCTAAAGCACCCTGAACACGCCTGATCCCATCTGATTTTGGAGGTTAAACAGGGTCGGGCCTGGCTAGTACTTGGATGGGAGACCACCTAGGAATATCAGCGGCTGTAGGCTTAACATGGGCATGGGGCTAGCAACTCCACCCTGTAGGGAACCACCTTGCTACTGAAATGCCAACAACAGAGTTGGAGTGCTCTGTGGTTGGTAGCCCATACCCCGCCTGGGGGGTGATGGGCAGAGAGAGAGACCCTTGTCAGGCAGGAGTACAGAAATCAATTTTAAGAGCCCTTTAAGTCAACAAAAATGGCATCATCATGAGGACGGGTACAAGGTTAAATCAATTTACTGTTGCTAACGTCGACCTAAACTCGAACTGTAGACCAGGCCTAACAATAACTTGACAATAGAAGGAATAGTATAAATGTGATGTTCCCAGTAGGAGTGGCAGACTTGAATTACTTATGGGACAATGAAGTTGAAAGAAGGGACAAATGGCTAACTATAAAAGGCAAAAATGGGCCTCTCGTCTGGACAAGCTGAGGGATAACGGTGCTGCACACAGTTCAAACAGCTTTAAAAGTTACTATGTGGGAATCAGCCAAAGTATTAAAGAAAAAGATGTCTGGGTAGCCCTAGAGCAGGGGTCTCAAACATGCAGCCCGTGGCCCACATGCAGCCCACAGGGCTGTTTCCTGTGCCCCGCCAAGCTCCCCAGCAAGCTGCTTTCTGGAGCAGACCAGGGTTGGGAGCATACCCTGACCCCCGTGTGTGCTCCTGCCACCCCAGAGGCACTCCAGGTAAGTGGCACTGGGCCAGAACCCAAACCCCTCTTGTACCCCACGCCCCTGTGCCCTGAGACCCCTGTCTTCACTCCAACCTCCTGCCACGCTCCACACGCCCTCCTGCAACCCAATGCCCTGGCCTGAGCCCCCTGCCTGCATCCCAATCCCCTGCCACACCCTACATTCCCTCCTGCAACCCAAACCACTGACTGAAACCCCTGTCACACCCAAACCCCACCTGCATCTGAACCCCCTGCTGTTCCTTGATTCCCCTCCTGCACCACCCCAAACCCCTTCTGCAGCCGAATTGGCTGCCCTGAGCCCCCTGCCACCCCAAAACCTTCCTGTACCCTAACCCCCTGCCAAGCCCCCTTCCAGCTCCCAAACCCCTCCTGCAGCTGAACCCCCTGCCCTGAGCCAAACCCCCTGCTCAGAGCCTTCTGCTGCACCCTGTAGTCTGACCCACTGCTACACCCCTCACTCTTTTGCACCCCACACCCAACTCCCCACATTGAGCCCACTGGTGCACCCTGCACACCTCCTCCACCTCAACTCTCTGAACTGAGACCCGTCTCTCCTGCACCCCCTGGGGGCACGGAAGAGGTGGAGTTGGGGTGCAGACTTCAGGGAAGGGGTTGTAATGACGGCAGAAAAAGGTTGGGAAGAGGAAGGGCAGGGGCATCATGGAAGGCGTTGAGTGGTGGCAGGACCAGGGCAGCCACGGGGGTGGCATCATTGATAGTCTTTGGGCCAATGCACTAGTTCTCCTGTGGCCCTCATGGTCATTTGAGTTTGAGACCCTAGTCCTAGAGGCTTTTATGGTGCTGATCTCCCTTGCAGATTCCCTGATGACTAGCAAGGATTGAGCTTCGACTGAATCTTTTCCCACACTCACTGCATTCATAGGGCCTCTCCCCCGTGTGGATTCTCTGATGTCTAATAAGGTGTGAGCGTTGATTGAAGGTTTCCCCACACTCACTGCATTCATAGGGCCTCTCCCCTGTGTGGATTCTCTGATGAACAGAAAGGCCTGATCTTTGACTGAAGGATTTCCCACACTCACTGCATTCATAGGGCCTCTGCCCCGTGTGGATTCTCTGATGGGTAATAAGGAATGAGCGTTGATTGAAGGTTTTCCCACACTCACTGCATTCATAGGGCCTCTCCCCCGTGTGGATTCTCCGATGGCTAATAAGGTTTGAGCTTTGATTGAAGGCTTTCCCACACTCACTGCATTCATAGGGCCTCTCCCCCGTGTGGATTCTCTGATGCTTAATAAGGGTCGAGCTTTGACTGAAGGCTTTCCCACACTCTCTGCATTCACAGGGCCTCTCCCCCGTGTGGATTCTCTGATGCTTATAAAGGGTCGAGCTTCGACTGAAGGTTTTCCCACACTCACTGCATTCACAGGTCCTCTCCCCTGTGTGGATTCTCTGATGCTTAATAAGGGTCGAGCTTTGACTGAAGGCTTTCCCACACTCACTGCATTCATAGGGCCTCTCCCCCGTGTGGATTCTCTGATGCTTAATAAGGGTCGAGCCTAGACTGAAGGTTTTCCCACACTCACTGCATTGATAGGGCCTTTCCCCTGTGTGGATTCTCTGATGTTTAATAAGGTGTGAGCATTGACTGAAGGTTTTCCCACACTCACTGCATTCATAGGGCCTCTCGCCTGTGTGGATTCTCTGATGCTTAATAAGGGTCGAGCTTCGACTGAACGCTTTCCCACACTCACTGCATGCATAGGTCCTCTCTCCTGTGGGGATTGTCTGATGTTTAATAAGGCCTGAGTACTCACTTACATTTTTCCCGCCCTCAGTGCATATATTTTTTCTCTTTCCCTTGAGGATTTCTTGCTGGGTTGTGGTTTTCTTGAGGTTCCTCTGACTTCGCTGAGAGTAAACATATTTACCCACTTTCTCCCCTGGCTGGTTTCCCTGCTCTCTCTCTGGTCTGTGCTGAATCTCATAGGATTTTCCCTGCTCATGACTCCTGGACCCATTCCTTTTCAATCTTTGTGATAATGCTCCATATTTATCCACTTGATCAGGATTTTCCTGCTGAGAATTCTGCTCATTTTCACATACCACTGCATCACCTGCTGTGATAGAAACAGAAACCTTAAACAGGGATGGAAAGGAGAAGAAGAAACCAAAAAAAGTACTGGAGAAATGTCAAATAAAATTCAGGAAATTAACTCCCCCAAACTCCTCCTGCAAATAGGAGAGAGGAGGGGATCAATTCAGCTTTCACAACCCATCCAAATTCACAGGGGGAAGGGAGGAAGCTACTGGCTGGTGTCTGCTAGGATCTACACCACAGAAAGCCATGAGCTATATTTACCCTGAGAATACAATGCCTATGAGGGACAATAATTAACTGAGAGAGCTGCCAAGAGCTTTCTAGGGCATCCCAGATGTTTCCTTCAGGTACTTACAGATTCTCAGTTGATTTAATGTTTCCTCACCTGTGGAAGGTTCTCTCAGGATCTCTTTCTCCTCTGAACCCTGGAGGTCTGAGACCCATGACTCTTCCCCTTGTTCCAGCTGGGAGATCACATCGGGTTTGGAAACTGGATACCCTGCTCAGATGAAAGAAAACAAAGGATTTCTTTCTTAGTTGATTTCATAGGACTACAATCTAGTAATTTAACAAAACAATCTAGTAATTTAACTTCAGTGCTTAGTATGACCTGGTGTCCCTGAGGCAGTCCTCACTGAAAATGGCAAGGGCAGGCTGACTCAATAGGTGTTTTCCTTTGGTCTTTAACATGGGTTCATTGTACAGCTCAGGGATGGCCAACCTGTAGCTCCAGAGCTGCATGTGGCTCTTTAGAAGATAATATGGGGCTCCTGCTAACAGCCGACTCTGAGGGGGAAATTGTGGTTTTTCAGCACCCACTGCCATTCCTATCAGCCCCCTTCCTTCCCCCAGTACCTCCCCCCAGACACTGCCTCTGGCTCCCTCCCCCATGCTCTTGCTCACAGAGATCAGTTGTTATGGAGACTCTGGGGGGGAAGGGCAGAGGACTGAGGATGTGGCATGCAGCCCCCTCCTTCCCCTACCACTTTGAGCATGCCGCAATCAGCTGTTTCACAGCATTAAGGAGGAGTAAGGATGCCATGTGCAGCCTCACCTTTCCCTCCTCTCAGTATCTCCCATGCACCATGATCAGCTGTTTTGTGACATGCAGGAGGTTCAAGGGATGGGAAGTGAGGACATTGCTCAATTAGGGGAGAGGGTGGGAGGAGGCGGTGTTGGAGTGGGGTTCAGGGTGTGGGACAGAGCCAGGGTCTAGCACCCCCTGGCTGCTACCAGTGTCATCTTTAACAAAGGACATAGTCACTAGCTGGTGTGGAAACTTTGTTTACACCATCTAACCATGGAAGGGAAGTGCAAACAGGAAAGCAAATAGACAGATGAAAATTGAGGCTTCCAACAGGAGTGGGAGAATAAGTATGTTTTTTGTTGAACATAATAGTAAAGCCATGTGTCTTCTTTACCAGACGTGTGGGGCTCACCTCAAATCTTCAAACTTGCAGCATCATTTTGCTTCTAGCCATGCACTTATGGATCATAGAATCATAGAATATTAGCGTTGGAAGGGATCTCTGGAGGTCATCTAGTCCAACCCCCTGCTTAAAGCAGGACTAATCCCCAACTAAATCATTCCAGCCAGGGCTTTGTCAAGCGTGAACTTAAAAACCTCTAAAGAAGGTGATTCTATCACCTTCCTAGGTAACCCATTCTAATGCTTCACCCTCCTAGTGAAAAAGTTTTTCCTAATATCCAGTCTAAACCTTCCCAACTGAAACTTGTGACCGTTACTCCTTGTTCTGTCATCTGGTACCACTGAGAACAGTCTAGAGCCATCCTCTTTAAAAACCCCTTTCAGGTAGTTGAAAGCATCTTAAGAGGACTCCCCTGCTGATATCACTGTGCAGTCTGATGGCTTTTGAGAGCTAAAGTAATTTCCATTTTTTTTCAATCTTCCAGAAGCAGTAACACTGTTTATGGAGGAGAGGCACAGAATACACCCTGAAGATGGGTTCTCGACTGATCATTTCTTGCAGACATGCTGCTGGAGTTGGATAAAGTAAATATGGACGGTTAGAGAAAGTTAGCTCATGTAACTCCATTTTGAAGTTCCTCTCAGCCCTTATCAAGAAAGCCAACACAGCGCATACCAGAGAAAGGGAGGCCTCTAGTCACCAGCGGTTTCAAATACCCTCTAGGCAAAGGAAAGGGCAGCCTGAAACTGCTGGGTCAAAATAAGGAGTTCACGTGAACATCAGCCTGTGGCCATGAGCTCAATGCAGAAAGGGATAGGTGGGAGATCAGAAACTTGCCTTACCATAGGCTAGAAGGCCCGCTGCATGAGGGGTACATGTCCTGCTGTAGAGTATATCATCTATCCTTTGTCTGTATTTCGGGGTCCTTCTTGCTTAGCAAGAGTACCACACAGCTGTGTAATAAACTGGGTTTTTCTTTTTCTGCATTTTATTGGAGTAATTCCTGTGCCTCAGCCTAGACTCGAACTCTGCGTTACTAGGGGGTGTAATTTGTAACAGTTTTCGAGCTGTACGTGACCCAAAAGTGTTAATTCATAGCGGTTCTCTTGAACCGTGTGTGTGACCTGTAGGTGTAATTCGTAACAGCCCTCGGGCTGTGCGGGACTTGTGAGTGTAATTCACAAAAGGACTTACAAGGAAAATTCTGGTTGCTGTCTGATCGCATGCAAGGTGTATTTGCATTCATGAACAAACTGCAGTTGTTTCATGGATAATTGCTTGAGGGAGTGCTGACACTTTCCCTCAATGTCACAACTTCCAGCCAGATCAGAAGATGATGCAGCAGAACCCCTAAAATAGAGCACAACTAGATATGCCGGCCTGATTAAAGATCTTAAGGACAGTTTTGAGGAAAGTTTCCAAGATTTACATCAGAAAACACCTCAAATCAGATTTCTGATTAACCCTTTTAGTGCTGAAGCCAATTGTCTGAAGCCCCCTTTAGTCACTGATGAAGCAACATCCCAGATGGAAATAATAGATCGGAAAATGATAGATTGAAATCTCTTTAGAACACACAGGGGCACCCTGACTTTCTGGAAATCTTTAATAAAGGATAAATACGCCAACAGCAGAGGTGCAGCCCCAAAATGAATCTTTATGTTTGCCTTGACCTATCTTTGTGAGTCTGCTTTTTGACACTCAAACATGTCAAATCCAAGCACCGATCCATTTTGACAGACAACCATTTAACAGAAACCAAACTTCAAGGGAATTGTTGAAATCAAAGATTGTCAAAAGTCCCCATCTATATATACATACCGCCACACATCGATATACAAATATAATCATCACATATTACTGTGGCTCTTAAGCAATGTACATTGATGAATTCCAGCTCTTGCTCAGGTTGGCTACACTGGTACAGCTGATCGATCACCCTTCATGGGCCATGAAACAGGCTAGGCCAGGGATGGGCAAACTATGGGTTGCGGGCCATATCCGGCCCGCGGGTTCCTCCCAACCAGCCCCTGAGGTCCAGCTGGGGAGGCTTCTCCGGCCCCTCCCTAGTTCTCTCCCTCCCCGATGGCCTCAGTAGGTCACATGCAGCAGCTCTTCGGTGCACGGCTGCACAACTGCATGGCCGGTTGGGGATGCTACTCTTGCCTCTTCGCTGCTGTCTGCCTCCCCCGCGGCCACGGGAGCAGCTGCTCTGAGGGGCGGGGCTGTGACTGCACGGCGGGCTGGGCAGGCTGCTCCGGCTCCTCCCCCGCTGTTTCCCTCCCCCACACTCAGCTCTCAGGGGTGGGACCGCACAACCATGTGTTTCGATCCAGGCCAGACAGAAGTGGATCAGCGCTCCAGTGGATCAGCAGCATTCCTGGCTGTGGGCCAGACATGCTATTCTTAGCGGTGGCAGGAAAGGGGGCTGTAGAGGGGTTGGGGCTGGGGCAGGGATTTGGATAAGGGGCAGAGGGTGTCGGGGGCAGTGAATGGGTGGTTGGATGCCACGTGGGAGTCCCAGGGGGTCTGTCAGAGGCTGGTGGTGTGGCTAGGTGATCGGGAGCAGGGGGGGTTGATAGGGGGATAGGGTCCTGGGGCATGATTTGGTGGCAGGGGGGTCTCTGGAGGGGGCAGTGAGGTCTTATCCTCTTATTAAAATATGAGTAGCAACACTCTATGTAAAGTGATGAGATTTTACTCTATGGTATTACTGAAAATGTTACAACTCTGGGGAACACCAGACCAGTTCCTCAGAGACAGCAAAGAAAACAACTGGTGAAACAGCCATTCTCTGGGAGGGGGAAGGTGTGAAAAGGATATTTACATTGAATCACATGGAAGGCTTGAAGCTCAAATCTACAACAGACAGCCTGTCACCATGACTCAGGGGAAAACTGAAGATGTTTCTGGTACAAAGGACTGAATTCTAAAAAGAGGTGGGGAAATGCTTGAGACTCTCTCTCCCCTTTCCTCTGCTCATGACAACTGCTGAAGAACTGAACTTGGGCAGCACTGTGGGTTAGAGAGAGTCCTGGCTGAACAGAAAACCAGCCTGTCACAGCATATGGTGAGAGAAACATTGACTTTGAATCCATTTCAGCTTGTTAAGTTAAACGTTAGTTTGTGTTTTTTCCTGCATTTCTTTTGTAATTAACTCTTTCATATCTATCTCTAGTCACTTAATTTATTTATTTTTTGGTAGTGTGGTAAACCCAGGGCAGGCGATGGCCAGAGAAGGCTGTGGTGAGAGGGATAACTGCAGTTTAATTGGATCCAGCTGAACAAGGCTGCCACAGCCAGAAGCAGGGCCAGCTGAGGCCAGTTAAGGAGGCTGGCAGAGCCCTTTAAAGAGACTCCTCCCCAGAGAAGAGTGTGGGAGTTGAGGAGTGAGTTTGGAGGCAGGAGGAATTTGAAGAGTAAGTTTGGTGAAAGCAGAGAGGAGTGAAGGAGAGACAGAGACAGGGACAGAGAGGCTGCCAGCAGACAGGAAAGCAGGAAGGAGGGAGTTAGCCCTTCCTAGCCTGCTGGGAGCCAAACCCCAGCCAGAAGAGAACGGCTAAAGGGCCTGAGTCCGGGGAGTCTGAGGAGCCACCTTGTCACACGTGGTGTCAGAGGTGGGATGCAGTGAGTAGACTCGGTGGCCAGTCCTCTCGGGCAAGGCAAAGGCCCCCTCAAAAAAAAAACCTTAAAATGGAGGAGGTGGTGAAGGCACTGGTCCAGGCCACTGCAGCCCAACAAGAAGCCGTGTGAGAGCAGCAAGAGACTAACCAGCTGCTGATGTCCCAGGCAGCCCAGGACCGCGCTACACTGCAAGAGCTAGCAAAACAGATAAAAGTCCTGGGCACCATGGCCCGTGGGGGCCCCGACGCCCGGCCACTGCGGGCGGGCAACTACTTACAGAAAATGACGACGGACGACGATACCGAGGCCTATCTTCTTGCATTTGAGAGGACAGCCCTGCGAGAGGCCTGGCCCCGGGAGCAGTGGGCAAGCATCCTGGCCCCCTTTCTGTGTGGGGAGGCCCAGAAGGCTTATTTTGACTTGGCAACCGAGGCAGCGGCGGATTATCCCCAGCTAAAGGCCGAGATCCTGGCAAGGGCGGGAGTGACGCCAGCCCTGAGGGCCCAGCGGTTCCACGAATGGAGGTACAAGGCCGACAAGGCACCGAGGACCCAGCTGTTCGACTTGATCCACCTCGCCTGGAAGTGGCTGCGGCCCGAGACCCATGGCCCCGAGAAAGTGGTAGAAATACTAGTCCAGGACAGGTATATGCGGGGGTTGCCGCCTGACATAAGGGGGTGGGTCCGTAAGAACGATCCCTCCTCCTATGACGAACTAGTAGCCCTCGTGGAAAGACACCTAGCCTCCCAGGAGCTGCCTCGGACTACCAAGGAAGGAACGCGCCCGAATAGGAGGCAAGTCTCAGGGCCAAAACCCCGGATCACCATGACTCCAAGCCGATATATGGAAGGAG
The DNA here is from genome assembly GCA_032164245.1 of Sternotherus odoratus. Taxonomy (NCBI): domain Eukaryota; kingdom Metazoa; phylum Chordata; order Testudines; family Kinosternidae; genus Sternotherus; species Sternotherus odoratus. The sequence goes on from JAVMKO010000011.1 coordinate 4,550,405, forward strand.
GAAAAGAGGCTGGGGATCAGCCTGAGAGCGTGGAGAAGCTTGGGGACTGGGGGAACATGTCTCGGGGGGAAAGGCCTAACAGCCCGAAAACCAGGGGGCTAGCCCGAGCAGGTATACGTTGTTATGCATGTGGGGAAGTGGGGCATATAGCTGCCCAGTGCCCAAACCAGGCAGAACCTATGCAATGTGACTGGGGGGGGATGGAAAGCCCATGTGACCTGATAAATCAAGTGGGGGTGGCGATGGCCCCCCATAGATACACCCGGCCCGTTAAGATGAACGGCATTAGTACCACCGCGTTAGTAGACTCAGGGAGTGCGGTCACGCTGGTCTCGGGGAAGCTGGTTGGGCGAGACCAACTGTCCCGGGCCAAGCGCTCAGGAGTATCCTGTGTGCATGGGGATGTTAACTATTACCCCACCATCCCCGTGAGTATAGATATCCTGGGAAACCCCACTAAGGTAATGGTGGGAGTAGTCCCGAAGCTCCCTTATCCAGTCCTCATTGGGCGAGACTTCCCAGGGTTCGATAGCCTGCTCCCCGGAAGGGAGGTGGAAGGAGTTAGCGCCGAGATCCAGGAGATGGCGCCGAGGGATCGTGGGCCCCCGGCCTTCCGGAAATTTGACCCAGGGCTATTTTCCGTGCCTGGGGGACCCAAGAAGTCTCGGAGGGGGAGAAGGGCAGCGAAGGAGTTGGGGACGAAGATTTTGACCCAGTACCGGAGGGTTGTGCTGGTAGGGGAACAAGTAAGCCCCAGGGGGACGAGGGCTCGGCGAAGTCTGAGGGAACCCGACGCCGGACCTAGCACCCCCCAGACTGCCCCTGAGGAGGAGCCGGGGGTAGATTCCCCGGAGTTGGGGCCAATTGGCCCGTCAATGGAAAATTTTGGGCAGGATCAAGCCAATGATCCAGCCTACCACAATATCCAAAAGGAAGTAGTTGAGGTGAATGGAGTCCCGGTGGAAGGAAAAGTTAAGGGCCGAGGGCCGTACTATGTGATAAAGGGGGACTTGTTATACAGGGTAGACCAGAGGCCGGACCAAGCCGTAGAGCAACTCTTGGTGCCGCAGAAGCACCAGAGAGGTGTGATGGACCTAGCCCACAGCCATCTCTTCGGGGGCCACCTAGGGGTAGATAAAACCCTCGACCGGATCCTGAAAAGATTTTTTTGGCCCGGAATTTATGCGGCCATCCGGCGGTATTGTGCCTCCTGCCCGGACTGCCAATTGCATGCCCCCCGGCCACACTTACGGGCCCCTCTGGTACCCCTACCCATCATTGAAGTCCCGTTCGAGAGGATCGCTATGGACCTGGTAGGCCCCCTAGAGAAGTCTGCCCGGGGCCATCAGCACATACTGGTTGTGCTAGACTACGCCACCCGATACCCAGAAGCCGTGCCCCTACGGAACACGATGTCAAAGACCATAGCCCGGGAGTTGGTGCAGATCTTTTCCCGAGTAGGGATACCCAAAGAGATCCTGACCGATCAAGGGACCCCCTTTGTGTCTAAACTGATGAAGGACTTATGCGACATGCTCCAAGTGCGGGCCCTAAGGACGTCGGTTTACCATCCCCAGACTGACGGCCTGGTCGAACGCTTCAATAGGACATTGAAGAGCATGATCCGGAAGGTAGTGAGCAGGGACGGGAAGGATTGGGACACCCTGCTACCCTACCTACTGTTTGCGGTGAGGGAGGTACCGCAGGCCTCAACGGGATTCTCCCCATTCGAGTTGCTATATGGGCGCCACCCTCGGGGCATACTCGATATAGCCAAAGAGGGTTGGGAAGAACAACCGAATCCGGGGAGAAATGTAATTGATCACGTGTTACGGATGAGAGAGAGGATAGCTCAGGTCACCCCCATTGTGCGAGAGCACATGCAGAAGGCCCAAGAGACACAGCGAAGGTACTACGATCGCCGGGCGTTGAGCCGGAAGTTCCAGGTGGGGGACCGGGTGATGGTGCTCGTACCCACGGCTGAAAGTAAACTGTTAGCCCAGTGGCAAGGGCCTTATGAGGTGATCGAAGCCGTGGGGGACGTAGACTATAAAGTCCGACAGCCTGGACGCCGGAAACCAGAGCAGATCTATCACGTGAACCTACTGAAGCCATGGCAGGATAAAGAGGCTCAAGTGGTCGCGCTAGGAGCAACCCCCCGGGAAGGGAACCAGCCTAGCCAGATAAGGATATCCCCCGAGCTGACCCCAAACCAAAGAGAGGAAGTGATCAGCATGATCAGACGCCACCCGGACGTGTTCTCGGAGGTACCAGGCCGAACCAGGGAGGTGTACCACCACATCCACACGGAGCCTGGGGTAAAGGTACATGTCAAGCCCTACCGGATCCCGGAGGCAAGAAGGGAAGTGATTGGGGCAGAAGTCCGAAAAATGCTAAAATTAGGGGTCATAGAAGAGTCCCATAGCCAGTGGTCCAGTCCCGTGGTCTTGGTACCCAAGCCAGATGGCAGTGTGCGATTCTGCAACGACTTCCGGAGGCTGAATGATGTTTCCCAGTTTGATGCATATCCGTTACCCCGAATAGACGAGCTGATTGACCAGCTCGGAACAGCACGGTTCCTGTCCACCCTTGACCTGACCAAAGGTTACTGGCAAATCCCCCTGGCCCCGGCGGACAAGGAGAAAATGGCCTTTGCCACCCCAGAGGGTTTGTTCCAGTATACGGTCCTCCCCTTTGGGTTGCACGGGGCCCCCGCCACCTTCCAGCGGCTCATGGACAAACTGCTGCGGCCGCATCGTAAGTATGCAGCCGCGTACTTGGACGACGTGATTATCCATAGCCCCGACTGGGAGACACACTTGAGGAAGGTAGAGGCAGTGCTAGACACCCTGAGGAAGGCTGGCCTGACTGCAAATCCCGCCAAGTGCTCGATTGGGCTAGCAGAAGCCAAATACCTCGGATATATAGTGGGGAGAGGCCTGGTAAAACCCCAGCTTAACAAGTTAGAGGCAATCCAGAAGTGGCCACGACCAGTCCGGAAGAAGCAGGTCCGAGCGTTCCTGGGGTTGGTTGGGTACTACCGACGGTTCATTCCCCATTTCGCCACCAGGGCATGCCCATTAACGGACCTGATGAGAGCCCGTGGCCCAGACATTGTGAAATGGTCGAATCCAGCAGAGGAGGCGTTTAGGGATCTGCGGACGGCCCTCTGCACCGACCCCGTGCTAATAGCCCCGAATTGGGAAAAGGAGTTTTTTTTGCAGACTGACGCCTCTGAGGTGGGGCTAGGAGCGGTGCTTTCCAAGATGGTGGATGGAGAAGACCACCCAGTCCTCTTCCTCAGTCGGAAGCTACTGCCCAGGGAACGAAAATATGCCGTAGTAGAGAAGGAGTGCCTGGCGGTAAAGTGGGCCGTAGAAAGCCTCCGCTACTATCTTCTCGGGAGACGGTTTACCCTGGTCACTGACCATGCTCCGCTGAAGTGGATGCAGCAAAACAAGGACAAAAATGCAAGAGTCACTAGATGGTTCCTCTCGCTGCAACCCTTTCACTTCCGTGTGCAACATAGGTCCGGCCGCCTGCACGGAAATGCGGACGGCCTGTCGAGGGTCCACTGTTCAGCGACCCAAGTAGCCCAACCCCATGGTGTTGAGCAGGGGGGGGGGGATGTGTGGTAAACCCAGGGCAGGCGATGGCCAGAGAAGGCTGTGGTGAGAGGGATAACTGCAGTTTAATTGGATCCAGCTGAACAAGGCTGCCACAGCCAGAAGCAGGGCCAGCTGAGGCCAGTTAAGGAGGCTGGCAGAGCCCTTTAAAGAGACTCCTCCCCAGAGAAGAGTGTGGGAGTTGAGGAGTGAGTTTGGAGGCAGGAGGAATTTGAAGAGTAAGTTTGGTGAAAGCAGAGAGGAGTGAAGGAGAGACAGAGACAGGGACAGAGAGGCTGCCAGCAGACAGGAAAGCAGGAAGGAGGGAGTTAGCCCTTCCTAGCCTGCTGGGAGCCAAACCCCAGCCAGAAGAGAACGGCTAAAGGGCCTGAGTCCGGGGAGTCTGAGGAGCCACCTTGTCACAGTAGTTAATGTTGTTTCATTGTCTCATCTAACCAGTGTGTTTGGTTTAAAGTCTGAGGGAAATTCTATTTGGGATAACAAGGCTGGTGAATGTCCTTTTCCACTGATGAAATGAGAGATTTGATATGAGCTTGTGTTGTTCAGTAGCATGCTGGACAAGACAAGACACATTTCTGGGGGAAATCTGGCACTTGAGAATTTGCTGGTGTTCTCCTGAGGTGTAATTCATGAGTGGCTGACTAGCAGCACTCAATATTGTGTAGCTGGGAGGGAGTTACTTGCTGGAGACTGTGTGTTAACTGGCCAAGAGGGGCTGTTGCAGTAAAACAGTGGAAAAGGCACCCCAGGTTGCAGAATTGACGGGACACAGCTGTTCAACAGTCCAGATTGTACTGTGGGTAACGTCAGAGACACTCATGATAGAGCCTCTTACAACACAGAGAAGGAAAATCCATGTCCCAGAAATTGAAGACTCCAGAGAGAGGGCAAGTCTCCCTGGCACTGCTTCTTGCAGACAGAGATGTCCAGAGACAATGAGAGAGTCCTGGGGAAGCTGGGAACAGTAGTATGGGCAGGTGGGGTTCAATGGAGAATGAGAACAGGAAGGGCAGTGATATCACTGAATGCAGGTGTGATGTTATTAACATGAACTGTGACCGTATAGATCACTGTTGCAACCCAGATCTTATAGTAGCCCCAAGTCTTGTACAGGGGAGGTCAAGTGGGGTGACTATGGAAAGGTTGTAGTTTGCTGGTTAGGATTATGTTGTCTGTATGGATCAGTTGTTGTATCTGAAGTTATGAATACTGGCTATGTGCTTGTATCTCAATGTGCTTGATTCTAAATAGCCTCAGTGAAGCATTTGGTCAGCTTCTTGAGAAAGGACTACTGTCAGTAAGTGCCCAGTCAAAAAACACTTAACTGACACTGGACTTTGGGAGATGACAATCCACATCTGAGTTTTCCTTGGAACATTCAAACTAGCATGTAAACAATGGTGTTGACCTGCAAAAAGTTAAATAATTCATGGACATGTGACTTGCTCAGGTGGTTGAAAACTCCATCTTGTCACTGAGATTTTGCACAGGAGAACAAAGGGGCTTCCACCCACAAGGGAGAGAATATAAAAGGCCCTGGAAACTGCGCTATACTCTCTTCAGCTGGCTCAAGAGATGGCTTCTCAACCCCCAAGGAATGCCTGAGAAAAACTGGAACAAAGGACAGTTTTGATGGCGTTGTGATTGCTGGACCCAGTGTAGGAGGAGTCCACTCTGTGAAAGAAGCTTATTGGAACATCTCTGGGAATTCAACTGTCATCAGATTCTTAAGTGTATTAGGCTTAGACCTACTGGCAGAGAAAATGGGCTCAGAGGAAGTCTCAGAACATCATGCGACAGTCTGAGGGGGGGTCTCTGTGATAGGTTTTGTCACAGCAAGATCACAGCAGTACTAGATGACAGGCTAGGACATATTGCAGCAGCTTGGAAAACGTAAGTCCAACTGTACACACAAAATGAGGGGGGTCTACATTAGTTGTTTCCACTCAAAAGAAGGATCTTGGCATTTTCTGAAAATATCCACTCAATGTGCAGAGGCAGTCAAAAGAGTGAACAGAATGTTGGGAATCATTAAGAAAGGGACAGATCATAAGACAGAAAATATATTGCTGCTACATAAATCCATGGTACACCCATATCTTGAATACTGCATACAGAGGTCATCACCCCATCTCAAAAGAGATATACTGGAATTTGAAAAGATTCAGGAAAGGGCAACAAAAATGATTAGGGGTATGGAACAGCTTCTCTATGAGGACAGATTAAAAACACTGGATTTTTCAGCTGATGAAGGGGAGATATAATCAAAATCTATAAAGCTATAAAAATCTGCTGTGGAGAAAGTAAATAAGGAAGTGTTATTTACTCCTCCACCTAACACAGGAACTAGGAGTCACCCAATAAAAGTAATAGACAGCAGGTTTAAAAACCCAAAGAATTATTTCTTCACACAATACAGAGTCAACCTGTCGAACTCTTTGCCAGAGGATGGTGGAAGGCCAAGACTAGAAGAGGGTTCAAAAAGAACAAGACAAATTAATGGAGGATAAGTCCATGAATGGCCATTAGCCAGGATGGGCAGGGATCATGTCCCTAACCACTTACTGCCAGAACCCGGCTGTGGAGAACACTGGGAAATTAGAAGTGAGAATTCAGGAGCAACAGACCCTAATTAGTCTGGAAAAGCAGAATGTGAAAAAGAAGAATCAGGGTCATGTGACTTTAGCACTGAGGGACTCCAAGATCCAAGGAGAGAAGAGAGATTGTGGCTGTTACACATGGTGATGGGGGAGCAAGACTCTCCATGTCTCAATCAACCTAGGCCATTTTCACATGCTGGGGGGGAATCCAGATCAGTGAGGAGTTGTGTCATCTGTAATCCTGGGTGAGTTTCAATGTTCTGCTGTTGACGCTCCCATCTCTGAATACCCCCAGACAGCATTCAAGGATGTACTGAGTGTCTGTGTGATAAGTAACCCTGGACCAGCAGCTCTGACTCCTGATGCCTGCTTGTTACACCCTAAACACATTCTGGTCTGGGTGGAGCAGGCTCAGGGTTTGAGGAGAAGGTCGGGGGTAGGAACCTTCTGTTACCTATGCCGCACCTAACCCTCAGTTTTAATTGTACAAACTGGAGACATTTGACACTGTGTGATACTGCTCCTGGGCTCTGTTCCCAAAGTGTTCTGCAGAAGGGGAGGGTCTCTGGCAGTGTGTGTGTGTCACTGGCATATTGGGGTGATGCCAAAACAGGGCAGAGGAGAGGTGGCATTGTGGGGTTGCGTGAACTGTAAGTCTTTATTTCCCCTTTAAAGAACAGGACAGGAATCCTTACCCAGCGAGGCCACATTCTCATAGTTCTCCAGCATCACTTCTCTGTAGAGGGCTCTCTGAGTGGGGTCCAGCAGAGCCCCCTCTGCTCTGGTGAAATACACAGCCACCTCCTCGAAGGTCACCGGCCCCTGAGAGAACAAGAGTCCAACACTCAGTACCTGCTGCCCCACTCACAGCCCCACTATTTGTGGGGGAGAGGAGCCAATCAAATGGAAGCTCTGGGTGGATTGCAGTAAACAAAATTCCACCCTGACCCCACTCAGAGAATCCAGCAAACACCAGGGTGAGGGAATGAAACGAGAGTCCCTCTATCCCAGCAGAGTCATCACACACCTACTAGCCACAGACTGATACAGGAGATGGAGCCCATAACAGGATCAAGGGAGAACTCCCTGATAGGAAACCCAATACACTCCTCATTCAGAGGAGCTGTATATGAAGGGAGGGGAATCTCCCCTAAACCTCACTAGTGGGTGCCCCCTTCAGATCTCTCAGCACCCACTGATCAAGCAGATTAGGCTACAGCACTGGGAATCTGGTCAGTTTTTCTAGCCCCATGTAGATGGGTTATTTTCTGTTTCCCAATTTAGGGTATTTCCACCTCTGACCCTCATAGGTCTGTTCCTACAATCTAGGCCACTTATTAAACAACTCCTGGCAGGTTTGTGACACCCTGTCCTCCACCCTCTGGATTTCCTGCCCCACTCCAACCTCCAAACCAAGTCTTCTCATCTCTGGTGTATTTTCTGTCCCTCTCCCTCCTTCAAGAACTCACCAGCAACCACCTGATAATCCCTACCTGAACTGGCTCCTCTGCAGCCATTTCTCTCCCCTGTCCCATGGGAGGACTGGATGAGCTGGAGCAAAACATGGACGTCATTCTGCAGCCTGGGAGGGTGAGAAGGGTAATTGTGGAGGTTTCAGAACAGGCTTTAGTTAATTTCACATCACGATTCCCCAGGCTCTTTTCCTGCAGACAGACATCAGATTCTGCCATGTTGAGAAAATGCTCAATGTCTTTATTACAGAGTAGACCTGGTCCCTTCTGCCAGGCTAAGCCCACAGACACATTTTTAACCTCCCTTCTCCTTCGCCATACTCTCATCCTGTGAGAAAGCCTCTGAACACAAGGCTAGAAAAAGCAAAACCAAAGGAGTCCTTTTAGGGGATTCTCTCAGACACTGACCCAAAAGCAGCCACACTACAGCAGGAGGGATATGGAGGCAGGAACGGCCTTTTCCTCTATTTGATCCTTTTCTTGTTCACATGGGCTGGGCAGAGAAGAAGCTTTAATTAAGGTCACTTCCCAGCACAGAACCCCTGCTGGGGGAGCAGCAGCTGCTAAGCCTGATCTCCCACATCAAAATGGAGGCTTCAACATCAGATCCAGGAAGCTGAGCCCCAATATCCTGAGCAGAAAGGGAGACAGAGCATTTGAGGAGCCTTCCCTCCTTTAGCTCTCTGGGGAGAGCAGCTAATGAGAGCCCATCCTCACTGGGAGAATTGCTAATCTCATTTGCCCCACTGTCCTGGAGTCACTCCTTGTCTTTCCATGCAGTGACTCTGGATTAACAATGATCTCTCAGTGAAACCAGATGTCAGAAAAAATGAGTACAGAGTGCTGTAGGAGAGAGCATTGTGTGGCAGTGCTAACCCTCTTCCTACCTCCCTCCCCCCGCAGATCTAGGACAGGGACTTGGGGTATGAATTTTCCCTACAGAACTGGAAGCTCATGCAATTTTCAAGAGAGGAGAAAAGCAAAATCACCTCACAGGGTTTGATAAGTGGATAGAAAGTGATCATGGTGACTGGGTGTTGCTGGGATCCCCCACCTGCCCTCTAGCAGGACATGCCGTGCTGTTTGCCTGGACTCCCTCCTCCCCCGGGGATCTCCTTATGCTTTACAGAGGGACTCGTCTGTCACGGAGTGCCTGGGGCGATGTTCTGGAACAGCTCCCTAGGAAGCCAGTCAGGACTCCGGGGGAAGTGTCCCCTCTCCATACACAGCCTGTCTCCAAGGCTAGGAGCATCACAGGCTGTGACTTCCACCTTCCTGGGTCTGACCTCAAAGCATTCAGCACCTTCTGCCCCTCCATGTGCTTTCCCCAGTGAGCCCACCCCAATTCCACAGTCAGATGTGACTCTCAGCCAGCCAGTAAAACAGAGGTTTATATTCAATGACAGGAATATAATCTAGGTAGAGCAAATGCAACCCCTCCGCTGGGTCAAATTTGAGGGGCCAAGAGCCAGGCAGAGCTTGCCTGCAGCTCCTTGCCAGCCCCCAGCCAGATCCAGACTCCCACTTCCTCATCCACCCCTCCCCTTCATTCCTCTCTCTCTGTCTTTCCTTCCCCAGGCAGGTCAGCTGACCTCTCTCCAACAGGTTCAGAGGTAGAGAGGTGGGGGGAAGGGACAGGGCCTTGCCTGCTTGCTTATACTGTCTTTCTGATTTGCAACACTATCAGTCCCTATTCCTTCACATAGACACTTAAGAAATGCATAGGGGAAACTGAGGCACACGCAGTATTCCTACTCCATCGCACCCTCAAACTGCTTGCTTGACATCCCCTGGGCTAGCACAGGGGATTTCCTCCCAACACTCTGTGCACTGGGCATGACAGTGATCCTAGGAGTTTGTGGGGGGAGGAACCCAGACAAAGCCCCTAGGACAGCACCAGGCTCCCTTTAACCCCCTGTCCTGCCTCCCCAAGAGACACCCACCCCACTGTTCTGTGGCTGACAGGCCACCAGTGATACCCACCTCCAGGACCCAGAGCCTCAGGGTTGAGCACATCACAACCGCAAACACCCCAAAGCTCCAGAACCCACCAATCTGACAATGTACCCGCTGTCCAGCCACCCCGAGGCCTCCCCCACCACGATGTCCCTTCAGCTCCAGCTGTAATGACCCAACACAGACACACACCCCAGCAACAGTGTCACTTAATAGTGCCCGATAAGTGGATAGAAATATCTCACTGCCCCCTGCTGGCCAGTCACACAGGCAGAGGGAGCCCCGGGGGCGGGGCTGGGGGCCGGGCGGTGACTCTGCCCCAGTGTCCGGGGGGACCCGGCATCTCGCAGCGCCGGGATCTGCTCCCGGGGGGATCGGAGCTGCTGTCCCCGCAGACCAGCAACTTGCCCGGCCCGGCCAGGCTCCGCCCCGGGGTGGTGGGGGGAGGGGACCATCACCCTGGCTCCCTGCATGGGGTGGGGCGGGAGGCTGCCAGGTGGGGGGAGAAGTGAGACCAGGCGGGGGGGGGGATCTGGGGAAAGGGGCGGGTGGAAAATGTCTGATCAGCCCGGACATGGGGGAGAAGAGCAGGTGACCCCCGAGGGGCGGGGGGAGAAAGGGGTGGCCTGGCCTGGGAGCGCAGGAACCCGTGGATCCCTTCCCAGGAGCACGGGGCCCAGTGGGCTCCCCGCACTCGACCCAGCCCTCGGCCAGGGAGTGCGGGGCCCAGCTTCTTCCTGTGCCTGGCTGGGCCCCCGGCCAGGGAGCATAGAGCGGGCCCAGTTGGGGACCTGCGGCATGCTGGCCTGACCCTTGGAGCAGGAGGGCAGGGCCTCTTGCCCAGCACCCAACCCAAGCCGGATGAAAACGGCTGGTGAGCCACATGTGGCCCATAGTTTCCCCACCCCGCCCTACTTGGCAGGAAAAGTCCATCAACACCAGAAAGACGATTATGAGATGTTAAAGACGATATAAGTCTGTTGTGCTCTTGACTTCCCATTAGCTGAGTTTGCAGCTCAGAGCACATGGCAGGAAGGGAATTAAAAAACCCCATACAGAAGGAACTGATCATCTGTATTCTACTTGGACTCTGGGGTGCAAAATTTATAGGCATAAGCAAGAGATCCCCAGCTCCTTAGCCTGGGTAGAATATGTAGAGCTTGCTTATTATAGAAGGTTTTAGTACCGGGGTTCTCAAAGTGGTGGTCGCGACCCCTCGAGGGGTCGCGGGCCACTTTTGTGGGGGTCGCAAGCCCCTACCGCAGCTACTCCCTCCTGCGGGATCACTGGGGGCTGGCGGCGGCCCGAGCCCGGAGCCGTGCTCCCCGAGCGGCGGCTCGAGCCCCGAGCCCCGAGCCCCGGGCGGCACGAGCCCCCAGTCCCAGGTGGCACGAGCCCGGAGCCCCGGGCGGCACGAGCCCGGAGCCCCGGGCGGCACAAGCCCCGAGCGGCGCCCCGGGCGGCACAAGCCCCGAGCGGCGCCCCGGGCGGCACAAGCCCCGAGCGGCGCCCCGGGCGGCACAAGCCCCGAGCGGCGCCCCGGGCGGCACAAGCCCCGAGCGGCGCCCCGGGCGGCACAAGCCCCGAGCGGCGCCCCGGGCGGCACAAGCCCCGAGCGGCGCCCCGGGCGGCACAAGCCCCGAGCGGCGCCCCGGGCGGCACAAGCCCCGAGCGGCGCCCCGGGCGGCACAAGCCCCGAGCGGCGCCCCGGGCGGCACAAGCCCCGAGCGGCGCCCCGGGCGGCACAAGCCCCGAGCGGCGCCAGCCCCAAGCGGAGGCTCGAGCCCCGAGCCCCAGCCGTCAGCGGGGACTGGGACTGGGGCTCAGCCAGCAGCCCACACACGTCGGGGACTGGGGGCACAGCCAGGATCCAGCCCACTGAGGGGACCGGGGCAAGGCGCAGGCGGGAGCATCTCCTGCCACTGGGAATGCGGAAGTATTAAATTCGGCGGCTTTTCGGCGGACATGGAGGGGTCACGCCGCGCCGCCAGAGGAGAAAAAGGGGTCGCGGTCTCAACAAGTTTGAGAACCGCTGTTTTAGTACCTTTTGAAATTTAAGAGTGTAATTCATCTTCATCTGTACTATTACCTGCTTTAACTTTGTAAACAACTCCCATTTCCTTTTAAATAAATCTTAATAAAGGTATTACAGGCCTGGCTAGTGTTGTCTGTTGGGAGATCTAAGATTCAAGTGACCTAAAGAAGTGATCAGTTCTTTGGGACTAGCAGTAACCTGATGATTGCTGTGAGTCATCAGGTAAGGCAGTGGTTCTCAACCAGTGGTCTGGGACCTCCTGGGAGGACCATGAGCAGATTTCAGGGGGTCTCCAAGCAAGGCCAGCATTAGACTCCCTGAGGCCCAGAGCAGAAATCTGAAGTCCCAGTGCATGGGGGTGATGTCCGGGGCCCTTAGCACCCCACCCAGGGCTGCACCCAAAGCCTAAGCAATGTAGCTTTGTGGGTGGTCCTGTGGCATGGGGCCCCAGACAGTTGCCCTGCTTGCTACCCCCTAATGCCAATCCTGGCATTTATATGGAGAAAATCAGTTATTGTGGCCCTTGTGGTCCATGGAGTTTTTCTTTCTAAGCCCCCTCTCCCCATGCTATAAAAAGGTTGAGAACCCCTGTCCCAGAGGTTCTAACCTGCATGGTGAGATATACAGGATGACCCAAGGGGACTGTCTGTGATTCCATGTTAACGCTGTTCCAGTGCCTTTGTCGTTTACACTGGATACTTGGTGGGTGAAATTTACATATAAACCTCACAACCAGTTCAGGGTTTGTGTCCTGCTTCTTCCCAGTCTGCCTGAGGCTGGAGCTCATGCTCTCGGGTCACTGAGGACAGCGTTACAGAGACTTATGGGCACAACGCCGCCAGCAGCAAATTGCAGCAATGCAGAGCAGGCTTTACAGTGACACCGTGGGGGGGACAAATAGTCTATGGACTCAGTCAAGCCCCAGGTCTCCCCAGTGGACATCAGCATCCCGGCCAGCTTCAAGGAGGGTCAAAGCTGCCACGCCTTCAGTGATGATGGATCTCCAACATAGCCTCACCCGCACCCCATGACCCGCCTCCTCTCCTGAGACAGAGTTGAGTGACAGACACACTGGCTCCTGGGGGGGTGGGAAATGGATAACAAAACACACCTTCTGGGGGTCCCCCCTCAGGAATTGAAGGTGTCAGGCATTGTGGTGGCAGTAAAGCGGGAGCAGAGGGATTGGGAGCAGCACCCTCAAAGGCAATGCTGCCCTGAGGCCTCAGCCAGAGGGTTGAGTCCCGACACACTAGAAGGACATGCCCTTACACCACCCCTGGACTCACAGTAATACGTGTGTAATATGTGTATTCCTGTAATATGTGTTTGCAGGAGCCTAGGACAGGAGACAGCTACTGGTTTCTCCTGTGCTAAGAGAGGACTGGAGGGGATGGATGACAAGGGGAGGCTGAACTAGAAATGGTGGCAGGAGGAGGAGGTGGAGAAGGAGGGAGACATTTGTAGGATGACCATTATTCCCATTCCACCATAACAAAAAGTACAGGAGAGGGGAGCTGCACTTCAGAATCACCCAACATCGACGTGGAGAGAGCACTGGACAGGGACTATTCCTGGCTCTGCCACCGGCCTGCTGGGTGACTTTGGGTAAGTCATTGCACCTCTCAGTGCCTCCGATTGCAAACTTGTGAGAGACCCACAACTGCCTATAGGACTGCTAAGTCCTCCCGCCAACATCGCTCTATGCTAAAAGCTAGGAAATACACTTCCAACAAGCTTTATGAATGCAGGATGTAAGGTTGCCTGGAATGTCTGGTGTCCCTCCAGAAGATACATCAGCAAAACTCAAACTTGTCATAATCCAGAAATACAGAGATACAGTACAGACCAATGTAATCCTAATTCTGACCCACGTGAGCAATGACGCTTTCTTTACTCCTACAACACACCTCTGTGCACCTGGTCATTTTAGTGGTGCCTAAAGTTCTAGGGAAAATGACAACCATGGATAGAATCAAGCACTTTCTCTTTGCTAGGGCAGAATTTGGCTTTAAGTGAGTTGCACTGTGCAGGAGCTATTGATACCTGTTCTACACTCAGACACTGAGCCTCTCCCCAGAGACAGCCGCACACTTGATCAACTGAAATCTCTCTGCCTGTTTTTACACTTCTTCCATCTTAACTCACCGAAGTTCCAGTTAACATTAAACATTCACTTACCCATCGTTAGGCACACAGACTGCTCTCAGATCCCATCTCACTGCTGACTATCCCCATGGCAAACAGTCCCGTTTCCTCCTGACACCATGCACAGCTCAGTGCAGAAATGATACAGACTGGAAGCTCAAGGGACACATGCAGCTCTTTCCTTTCATTGCACACATGGGGGACTCAAACCCAGATCCTCTCATATCACAACAACACCTCCACCAAGTTGCTCAAATGCCTCCACCTTTCAGTGCAATTACATCTAACACTGAGTGTGGCTGGACTGCAGGCAGATAGCACCCCAGCTCCAGGGGGCAGAGTTAAAGTTTCATCGGTGTGTATATTAGCTCACTGTACCATAGTTCACAGAGTTTTGCTGAACTTGACATGTCGGCAGGAGCAGACTGTTACCAGCTGCACTCTACAGCCAGCCCCAGGCCTCACTGAGGTCACTGTTTCCTACCACCACAAGCCTTCAACTGGCAACAGGGTGCACCAGTGCCAGTGGAGCATTAAAGTAAATTCTATCTATACTAGCAGTTTACACCAGTGCCTAAAACACCAGTGTGGCAGAGACCTTCAGTACCTGGAACAGCAGTACAGTGGCACTAGAACTGGGGTCTATTTCTAGCTCTGTCACGGACAGCCTGGGTGACCTTGGACATATCAATGTTTTGCCTCCCAACTTTAGTCTCTTTACCCAGCTGCCCGCTCACTGGGGTCTCCTCTCTCTCCAGAGCTGCTCACCACTAAAATCTGAGTAGGTGTCACCAGAGCTAAGGTAATTGACCTCTGAATAGTCTTATAAGGATGGCTGTGGAGTTTCTTTCCCTAGAAGTTCATAAGCACAGGTAGGACAAACCTCTGTCAGAGATAATCTACAAATACTTGGTCCTGCCTCAGCAGAGAGATCTGGATTTGATGATGCCTTGAGGTCCTTTCCAGCCCTACTTTTCTCCAATGCTTTGCAATATATACATTGTGGCAAAGCTTTGGCCTTCTCCCTGTGGGTACTGCACTTCCTGAGGCTGATATACTTCCCTTGTAGCACTCTCCTATATCCTTCTGGTCTGACTCCGTCACAACATATAAAAACAAACACTACGTAACATCAGGCAAATCAGAAAAAAACAACAACACCCTATAGCGTAAAATGACAAGAAAAAGGAAAAGAAAGCAACACAATGCAAACTAACACACCTTAAAGTACACAATGGAAAAGAGCTCAACTCAACCCAACACCAAACACACTGAGGCAAAACAATGCACCATAAAACTATGCAACACAACAGGATGGATCACAGTTTCCAAATGGCACCATGCAAAACAGTGCAGCGTAGAACAGGACACAGCGCAAAAGAGAATTGTTTCCTTAAAAGGGATCTTGAGAGGTCATCTATTCAAACCTCCTGTTCTGAGGCAGGACCAAAATATCCCTAGACATTCACAGACTGGTGCACCTCTAACCTGGTCTTAAAAACTTCCAATGAAGGAAATTCCACAACCTCCCTTGGAAGCCAATGCAACACAAACACAGAGCAAAAACAACACTGTACACACGCACACACAAGCTGGGCTTCGGATTAAGAGGATGCGCAAAAACTCAAACAATCTGGGTTCAGTTCCCACTTTTAACCAAATTCTCCATGCAAACTGGAGCAAATTACTTCAGCTCTCTGAGCCTCAGTTTCCCCATCTGTAAAATGGAGAGCAGCCTCCCAACATTTGCCTATTTAGCCTTTGCGCTGTTTGTGGCAAGGACTCTCTGTCACCGTGGGCATGTCTACACTGAGGTTAGACACCAGCGGCTGGCCCGGGCCTGCTGACTTGGGCTCACATGTCTCAGGCTGCAGGACTGTTCATTGTGGTGTAGATGCTCCAGCCCAAGGTCTGTCACCCTCCCACCTCACAGGGTTCTACAGCCTGGGTCCAGCCCGATCCCGGACATAGTGCAATTAAACAATCCCTTCACCTGGGCCCTGTGAGCCTGAGTCAGCTGCCATGGGCCAGCTGTGGGTTTTAATGGCAGTGTTGACATACCCTTGGTGTCCATTCAGCACCAATCACAACGGGGACCCTGATCTTGGTCAGTCTGTGCAGAACCCTGCACAACAAGGGGCCTGCCAGGGAATTACAGGATCTCTGATTCTGTATGGGGTCCCTGCAGGAGCTGGAAAAATGTGGGGCCACTGTCTTGCCAGGGTTGGTGCAGTGCCCAGTACAGTGGGTGGGGTGTGATCTTTGTCAGGGTCAGAGCCATGCCAGGCCCAACAGGGACACAGATCTCAGTCGGGGTCTCTGAAGTGCCCAACACAATGGAGGTAGCAATGTGGGCAGCAGTCATGCGCTGCCTGGCACAAGGGGGTCCATGAATCACAGTCTGGATCTCAATATTACCTGGCACAACAGTGGGGTCTGAGCTCACTTGGGGTCTCTGCAGCACTTGGCAGAAAGGAGTCTCAGTCAGACACCTGGAGAGAAAAACAGGAAGATTTTTCAAGAATTTGATATCAATCTATCGAATGGCCGTGGGGTCTGGGGATGTGACTTGCAGGCAGGGGTGGGGATGGGGGGGGCTGCTGGGTTGGGCAGGGTGGGGGAAGCAGCTGGGACTGGGAAACCTGGGGCTGCGCTGTCTCCATGGGGGGCACTTTCTGGACCTTCCCAGTCCCTGTTGCCAGCAGAGAAAACACCCCCCCCCAGGCCAGAGGTATCCAGGTCTCAGGCTCCCCCAGCCTCTGCCCATTGACCCTCTTCCCAGATCAGAAATCACCCCGGGGAACGATTCCCACCTGAACAAGGACAAATCACTGCAGGGAACAATGGGGTGAGGGGGGACCCCAAACCTGAGATGTGAACTGGCCACTGGCAAAGTGGGGAGAAAATGGGGTACGATGGGGGGAGGGGAACAGAGAAATTCTCGGGTGGGGGGGTAAAGGGGGGGGGTCACCCTGGATGTTTGCTCGTGGCTCTCTAGGGAGAAAGGGGGCAGGACGGGGGGGTCCCCAGGGCGGGGGGGGTCAGCGGTAAATCCGAGGGGATCTCAGCCCCCCCCGCCCCTCGGGGGTCACCTGCTCTTCTCCCCCCACGTCCGGGCTGATCAGACATTTTCCACCCGCCCCTTTCCCCAGATCCCCCCCCCCGCCCGGTCTCACTCTCCCCCCGCCCGGCAGCCTCCCGCCCCGCCCCGCGCAGGGACCCGGGGTCTGGTCCCCCCCCCCCCAGGGCAGAGCCGGGCCGGGCGGGGGGGTCGTTGGTCTCTCCCGCGGGGACAGCAGCTCCGACCCCCCCCGCGGGCGGGGCCCCCCCGGGAGCAGATCCCGGCGCTGCGCGATGCCGGGTCCCCGGACACTGGGGCGGAGTCACCGCCCGGCCCCAGCCCCGCCCCCGGGGCTCGCGCCGCTACCTGGAGACTCCAACGGCCCCGCACGGCCCCAGCCCCGCCCCCGGGGCTCGCGCGCTACCTGGAGACTCCAACGGCCCCGCGCGGCCCGGCTCCTCGCTCCCCCCCCCCCGCTCAACGTCACTTCCGGTCCCGGGGGAGTCAGGGACTACATCTCCCAGCCTGCCCCGGGGCCTTCTCCCGCCTCCCAGGGTCTCAGGGGCTGTCACGGCGCGTCAGACCCCGCTCAGCTGACTGACCCGCTGCCGCGTCCCTGACCCGTGCGGGGGAAGGGCCGTTATTAACCCCTCCGCGCCCGCCGCACCCGCGAGTGAGAGACGGGGTGTGTGTGTGTCGGGCGGGGGGGTCCCCTGTGGGGCGGGGGGGAGGGGGGGTGTCGGGCGGGGGGGGTCCCCTGTGGGGCGGGGGGTGTCGGGCCGGGGGGGGTCCCCTGTGGGGCGGGGGGGAGGGGGGGTCCCCTGTGGGGCACGGGGTGTCGGGCGGGGGGGGTGTCGGGCGGGGGGGTCCCCTGTGGGGCGGGGGGAGGGGGGGTGTCGGGCGGGGGGGGGTCCCTTGGGGGGGAGGGGGGTGTCGGGCGGGGGGGTCCCTTGTGGGGCGGGGGGAGGGGGGTGTCGGGCGGGGGGGTCCCCTGTGGGGCGGGGGGAGGGTGGTGTCGGGCCGGGGGGGGTCCCCTGTGGGGCGGGGGGAGGGGGGTGTCGGGCGGGGGGGTCCCCTGTGGGGCGGGGGGAGGGGGGGTGTCGGGCGGGGGGGGTCCCTTGTGGGGCGGGGGGAGGGGGGTGTCGGGCGGGGGGGTCCCCTTGTGGGGCGGGGGGAGGGGTGGTGTCGGGCCGGGGGGGGTCCCCTGTTGGGGCGGGGGGGGGGGAGGGGGGGGGTGTCTGGCGGGGGGTCCCCTGTGGGGCGGGGGGAGGGGGGTGTCGGGCGGATGGTCCCCTGTGGGGGGTTGGGCGGGGGGAGGGGGGTGTCGGGCCGGGGGGGGTCCCCTGTGGGGCGGGGGGGAGGGGGTGTCGGGCGGGGGGGGTCCCCCTGTGGGGCGGGGGGGTGTCGGGCGGGGGGGTTCCCTGTGGGGCGGGGGGAGGGGGGGTGTCGGGCCGGGGGGGGTCCCCTGTGGGGCGGGGGGGAGGGGGGTTTGTCGGGCGGGGGGGGTCCCCCTGTGGGGCGGGGGGAGGTGGGTGTGGGGCGGCGGGGTCCCCTGTGGCGCGGGGGGAGGGGGGGTGTCGGGCGGGGGGGTCCCGTGGGGGGAGGGGGGAGTTGGGGGGGGGGGGGGGGGGGGGGGGGGGGGCCCTGTGGGGGAGGGGGGGGTGTCGGGCGGGGGGGGTTCCCTGTGGGGCAGGGGGGAGGGAGGTGGTCGGGCGGGGGGGTCCCCTGTGGGGCGGGGGGTGTCGGGTGGGGGGGTCCCCTGTGGGGCGGGGGGAGGGGGGTGTCGGGCGGGGGGGGTCCCCTGTGGGGCGGGGGGGAGGGGGGTGTCGGGCGGGGGGGGTCCCCTGTGGGGTGGGAGGTGTCGGGCCGGGGGGGGTCCCCTGTGGGGCGGGGGGAGGGGGGGTCCCCTGTGGGGCACGGGGTGTCGGGAGGGGGGTGTCGGGCGGGGGGGTCCCCTGTGGGGCGGGGGGAGGGGGGTGTCGGGCGGGGGGGGTCCCTTGTGGGGCGGGGGGAGGGTGGTGTCGGGCCGGGGGGGGTCCCCTGTGGGGCGGGGGGAGGGGGGGTCCCCTGTGGGGCGGGGGGAGGGGGGTGTCGGGCGGGGGGGGTCCCTTGTGGGGCGGGGGGAGGGGGCTGTCGGGCGGGGGGGTCCCCTGTGGGGCGGGGGGAGGGTGGTGTCGGGCCGGGGGGGTCCCCTGTGGGGCGGGGGGAGGGGGGTGTCGGGCGGGGGGTCCCCTGTGGGGCGGGGGGAGGGGGTGTCGGGCGGATGGTCCCCTGTGGGGGGTTGGGCGGGGGGGGTCCCCTGTGGGGCGGGGGGTGTCGGGCCGGGGGGGTCCCCTGTGGGGCGGGGGGGAGGGGGTGTCGGGCGGGGGGGGTCCCCTGTGGGGCGGGGGGTGTCGGGCGGGGGGGTTCCCTGTGGGGCGGGGGGAGGGGGGTGTCGGGCCGGGGGGGTCCCCTGTGGGGCGGGGGGAGGGGGTTGTCTGGCGGGGGGGGTCCCCTGTGGGGCGGGGGGAGGGGGGTGTGGGGCGGCGGGGTCCCCTGTGGCGCGGGGGGAGGGGGGTGTCGGGGGGGGCCCTGTGGGGAGGGGGGTGTCGGGGGGGGGGTTCCCTGTGGGGCAGGGGGAGGGAGGTGTCGGGCGGGGGGTCCCCTGTGGGGCGGGGGAAGGGGGGTGTTGGGCGGGGTCCCCCCTGTGAGGGGTCGGGCGGGGGGGTCCCCTGTGGGGCACGGGTTGTCGGGTGGGGGGGTCCCCTGTGGGGCAGGGGGAGGGGTGTGTGGGTTGGGCGGGGTCCCCTGTGGGGCAGGGGGAGGGAGGTGTCGGGTGGGGGGGTCCCCTGTGGGGCAGGGGGTGTGGGGCGGCGGGGTCCCCTGTGGGGCGGGGGGAGGGGGGTGTCGGGTGGGGGGGGTCCCCTGTGGGGCGGGGGGAGGGGGGTGTCGGGCGGGGGCACCCCTGTGGGGAGGGGGGGTGTCGGGCGGGGGGGTCCCCTGTGGGGCGGGGGGAGGGGGGTGTTGGGCGGGGAGTGTCCCCTGTGGGGTGGGGGGGGTGTCGGGCAGGGGGTCCCCTGTGGGGCGGGGGGAGGGGGGTGTCGGGCGGGGGCACCCCTGTGGGGAGGGGGGTGTCGGCGGGGGGGGTCCCCTGTGGGGCGGGGGGAGGGGGTTGTTGGGCAGGGAGGGTCCCCTGTGGGGCGGGGGGGGGTGTCGGGCAGGGGGTCCCCTGTGGGGTGGGGGGAGGGGGGTGTCGGGCGGGGGCTGGGTGTGAGGGAGCAGCCTTGGCTACAGCAAATGTGGGTCTCTGTGGTGCAATGGATGAGCATGTTTGGCTGTTAACTACAAGGCTGGTGGTTTGAGCCCACCCAGGGATGTCAATAGCCCCCGCCGCTCAAAGGCTCTCTTTTCTGCCTGGAAACCGTACCCGTTGCCCTCAGTGGGTTCAGCTGGTGGCCTGAAGCATGCACTGGATGCGCATCAGAAATCCAGCCCCCAGGCTGCTGGCACAGGCTTAATCCTCAAGGCCAAGTGCAAAACCTTCAGCCTGACATGTTTTGCTGCCTTCCCACTTCTGCCCATGCTGCAGGGAAGAACTGGATGAGACATGCCAGCTCCAAAACTGTCTCCTTCCCACTTCTCTGTAGGCTACTGGGATGTTATTAATATGAACTGGGACCCTTGTTATTAATATGGACTGGGATGTTATTAATATGAACTGGGACCCTCCCTTATAAATGCTTTTAAATATATTCAACACCATTATAAATGCTCAAGGTGAAACAGGGTTTGAGGTGGAGGCTGGAAGCTTGTGATCCCCTATGCAATAACTCACAGCCCCTCCCCCCGTTTGAGAACCCCTGATCTAGGCCATCCCTGACAGGTGTTTGTCCAGCCTGCTCTTAAAAATCCCCAATGATGGAGATTCTACAACTCCCTAGGCAATTTATTCCAGTGTTTATCCTGTCTGACAGGAAGTTTTTCCTCATGTCCAACCTAAACTGCTCTTGCTGCAATTTAAAACCACTGCTTCTTGTCCTATCCTCAGGAGTTAAGAACAACAATATTTCTCCCTCATAACAATCTTTTATGTTTCATAGACTTTTAAGATCAGAAGGAACCATTATGATCATTCAGTCTGACCTCCTGCACCATGCAGGCCATAACCTCAACCACAGATTTCTGCCCCAGATGACTCTCTGAGGAATCAAACTCACAACACTGGGTTTAACTGAGCAATGCTCAAACCACTGAGCTATCCTCCCCTTCTGGAGTATGCTGTCTAGTGTTGGCCCCCATACTACAAGAAAGATATGAAAAAATTGGAAAGAGTTCAGCAGAGGGTGACAAAAATTATTAGGGGCCTGGAGCACATGATTTATCAGGAGAGGCTGAGGGAACTGGGATTGTTTAGTCTGCAGAAGAGAAGAATGAGGTGGAGGGGGATTTGATAGCTGCTTTCAACTACCTGAAAGGGAGTTCCAAAGAGGATGGATCTAGACCAGGGGTCGGGAACCTATGGCTCGCGAGCCAGGTGTGGCTCTTTTGAGACTGTGATCTGGCTTGCGCGGCGCTGCTCTGTCCACGAGGCTGGGGGGCGGGGGGAGGCGGTGTGGCGCGGCGCTGCTCTGACCGTGAGGCTGGGGGGGCGGGGGAGGCGGTGTGGCGCGGCGCTGTTCTGTCCGCGAGGCTGGGGGGCGGGGGAGGCGGTGTGGTGCGGCGCTGCTCTGTCCGCGAGGCTGGGGGGCGGGGGGAGGCGGTGTGGCGCGGCGCTGCTCTGACCGTGAGGCTGGGGGGGCGGGGGAGGCGGTGTGGCGCGGCGCTGTTCTGTCCGCGAGGCTGGGGGGCGGGGGAGGCGGTGTGGCGCGGCGCTGCTCTGACCGTGAGGCTGGGGGGGCGGGGGAGGCGGTGTGGGCGCGGCGCTGTTCTGTCCGCGAGGCTGGGGGGCGGGGGAGGCGGTGTGGCGCGGCGCTGCTCTGTCCGCGAGGCTGGGGGGCGGGGGAGGCGGTGTGGCGCGGCGCTGTTCTGTCCGTGAGGCTGGGGGGCGGGGGAGGCGGTGTGGCGCGGCGCTGTTCTGTCCGCGAGGCTGGGGGGCGGGGGAGGCGGTGTGGCGTGGCGCTGTTCTGTCCGTGAGGCTGGGGGGGCGGGGGAGGCGGTGTGGCGCGGCGCTGCTCTGACCGCGAGGCTGGGGGGCGGGGGAGGCAGTGTGGCGCGGCGCTGCTCTGTCCGCGAGGCTGGGGGGCGGGGGAGGCGGTGTGGCGCGGCGCTGTTCTGACCGCGAGGCTGGGGGGCGGGGGAGGCGGTCTGGCGCGGCGCTGTTCTGTCCGCGAGGCTGGGGGGCGGGGGAGGCGGTGTGGCGCGGCGCTGCTCTGACCGCGAGGCTGGGGGGCGGGGGAGGCAGTGTGGCGCGGCGCTGCTCTGTCCGCGAGGCTGGGGGGCGGGGGAGGCGGTGTGGCGCGGCGCTGTTCTGACCGCGAGGCTGGGGGGCGGGGGAGGCGGTGTGGCGCGGCGCTGCTCTGACCGCGAGGCTGGGGGGCGTGTCGCTCTTCTCCTTCCCTCGCTGGAGTCGGGTCACAGCAGCGTGACCCAGCGAACAAGTAAGCGCGGGGGGGGGGGTAAGCGGTGTGTAAGGGGGCGTTGGGGGGGGAGGCTGGGCTGGGAGCGGGGGTAAGCGGTGTGCAAGGGGGCATGGGGGGGGAGGCTGGGCTGGGAGCGGGGGTAAGCGGTGTGGGGAGAGACCGGGCTGGGTGGGTCAGTTGGGGGGGGTTGGAGGAAAGGAGGTTTGGGGGGGAGAGACCTGGCTGGGTGGGTCAGTTGGGGGGTTGGAGGAAAGGAGGTTTGGGGGGGAGAGACCGGGCTGGGTGGGTCATTTCGGGGGTGGGTGGGAGGGAAGGAGGTTTTGGGGGGAGAGACCGGGCTGAGTGGGTCAGTTGGGGGGGGTGGGAGGGAAGGAGGTTTGGGGGGAGAGACCGGGCTGGGTGGGTCATTTGGGGGGTGGGTGGGAGGGAAGGAGGTTTTGGGGGGAGAGACTGGGCTGAGTGAGTCAGTTGGGGGGGTGGGAGGGAAGGAGGTTTGGGGGGAGAGACCGGGCTGGGTGGGTGGGAAGGAGGTTTTGGGGGGAGAGACCGGGCTGGGTGGGTCAGGTGGGGGGTGGGAGTTGAATTCAGTCTTAAAATATATTATATGGCTCTTACTGAAATAAATTTCCAAATATTTTGCTTTTCTGGCTCTCTGAGTCAAAAAGGTTCCCAACCCCTGATCTAGACTGTTCTC